>OZ005648.1:123793984-124131484 GCA_963930645.1 Salticus scenicus | reverse complement strand
AAATTACCGAAGAGTGATAAAAATTGGGGGAGGACGTGGCGTCCTGAGAAAACGGTGGCTGATTGGGAAAAACGGGAGTCATATTCGGATTCAGACGGCCAATTTACATAATAATCAGCAGGAATAGTATCAGGGCTTAATACTCTTTTTTTTTAATTTCAGCGTAGTGTAATTAATAGAGTGATACTCAACTATACGTTTGGTTCATAGAAATAAAATTTTTCAAGACAATAAAAATTACTTATTTTTCAACATCCCTACATATTTCATATTTTTAGATCTTATTGCGATTTTTGAGTTAATACATAATTTAATTATTACAAAAGTAATGATCATGTCCAAGTAGAAGTTGGAAACTGCGACTGCATGCGTAAAAACTTCTTTGGAGAAAAACGTCTTCATGCAGCGTCTGGCGCCTCATAGGGAGATTAAAATGAATTGTAATAATTGTACGCCTCCATAAAACACTTAAGCACAAAGTTTTGCAGAAAGAAAATATTTAAAATGTAACTTAGCTGGTACATATTCTTTCTGTACCTTTAGTGCGAGAACTACTTATACCAAGATAATTATCTATCTTTCATTCTGAACCATTTATAACTTTTATGTCTACTTGATATGAAACTTAACTTGTTTTTATGTTAAATAGGTATTCATTATATCGGTAAATATTAAAATATAATTTTTTTTTTTTTAAACAGAAAAGTATGGGACTGGATTGAATTGCTTAGTATTGAAATGTGTATTACACAAGGCAATAACGAAACACTCATTTTTTTATATACATTCACTGCGAGAACCACTAATAGTGAGATAATTATCTGTCTTTCATTCTGAATCATTTATTACTTTCATTTCTACTTGAAATGAAACTAAGTAATTTATGTTAGAAAAGTATTCCTCATATCGATAAATTCTAGAATATAATGTATTGTCTTTTTTATTTTATTTATTTTTTTCTTTTTAATTAAACACAAAATTATGAGACTGAATTGAATTTCTTAGCATTGAAAGCTGTTTTACACAAGGTAGTATCGAAACAGTGGCTAAATTATCCTTTTCCATTGTATTTTCCAGTCAAAAATTGAATCATGCGATTGATTCAGTTCAAAATTGGTGGGAAATGAAAAATTGTATTTAATTAACTTTGAGTGTGGAGGTATTCATTAGTTGCGAAACATGGTTTCGTGGTAGGAACTGACTTTGTGAGATATTATTTTATTATTTGTGTATACATAATAAAAAGTATACTTCTTAATTATAAATAATAGTATACTTCGATTCCCACAAGTATACTTGACATTCCTTCTACAAGCCTGATTCCCTACGCTTTTTTCTTGAAGTAATGGATGTGTAAAGAACCTTTGTATGTGTTTACAAATATGGGGAAATTTTTATTAATATTCACCATTAAATTTTAATTCTATCGGTTTCGTAATTATTTCGATAATGAATCGTTTGTTATATATAGAAAATATCACTCCTCAATTTTTTTTTTTTTTTTTTTTTTTGATAACTGAATTAAATTCCCTAAACTTGACAAGAGTGATCCATCGAACAAAGAAAAAAAATAAAAAATTGAATGTAGTTATTATATTAACATTCAAACAAGCTTTTTAATTTTTCATATCGCACAACAGTTCTGTACTATAGTGTCTGAAAATAGTTTTACTATGATGTTAGAACTTCTACTTAGTACTTATGCGCAGATTCTATCTGCATAGTTGTGTTTTTTATTTAAAATATATGGTTAAATAGTAAATAAATTAATAATTTAAAATAAAACTTTTGAACACTTTCGTCAAAGTAAAGATAATGAAGAAGACAAAGAAAAATATTTCATGTGTAAAAGAGCGTTATATGTTTATTTAAAAAAATAAAAGTTTGATAAATAAAGAATAAATATTTTAATAACAAATAATTATTTTCGCAATCGCAAATGCGTTTGGTTGCATATTAAAGAATTGATTTTCATAGTATTGAATATTAAAAATCGTTTATTTGTAACGAATACTTGAAGTGTTTGACGTAATACAAGAAAAGATTGGTAGATTATAGTGAAAATACATTATAAATTTTTAAATAATTAGTTAAATTTTCTGTATAACATAAACAAAAATCTTTCAATTTCATCATTATGGCTTATTTACATAGAACTAACCATTATGTAAATTAATTAACCTTAACTATTATGTACAATTACCAACAAGTAATATTTAACTTACTCTAACATATTTAGAAATAATAAAAATCTAAATTTAAATTACATATTTTAAAAGAAACTAATACTTATGCGTCTTGAAAATTATACATAATATATATATATATATGTTTTAATAATCTTTATGATTTTTTATTATAACTAATATAGTACATTAGATGTATTTCTTTAGAAATTACACTAGCATAGAGCTTGAATTAATAAAATTGTAGATATTAAAAATTATTATTAATTTTGGATTATTTTATATTTAAAGTAAGACACAAAATGGTATAAACATTTAATGAAAATGATAATTGAATCTTTTACGACTTACAGATTAATTATAGCATATTAAAATTAAAAACTGACCGCACCCAAAGCATATGATTAATAATATATATTATAAACGAAAGGCAAATTTTAAGAAATATATATATATATATATATATATATATATATATATATATATACAGTCGGTAGAAAAAGTATCCGAACACTAGCAAAAATTCCTATATTAAAAAAGTAGAGTTAATACTGTTTTTTAAAAAATCCTTGTCGAATCATGTTCTTAGACTGACTAAGACCACGATTCGACAAGAAATTTTTTAACAAAACAGCATTAACTAGACATTTTTACTTAGGAATTTTTGCTAGTGTTCGGATACTTTTGTTACCGACTGTATATATATATATATATATATATTAAAAATTTTAAACAAATACTATGACAAAAATATACTTCAAAAATTATTTTTTTTTCTTTTTTAAAGATAAATATATCCATTGAATAGAATGCATATAGTTTAATAATAGAGATATTAAGATTTTTATTTTGAGTTTGCGGCGTCGCTCTGCTCATCAGATGCATGACTGATAAATATTTGTTTCAAGCTCTTTCAATATTGCAAATTAAAAGCAGCTGAGCGCTGCTGTATGCAAATAATTTTATAATTTAGCAATCTTTAATATTTCAGACAACCAGTCTGTTAATATTTCAAACCATTTCTTAAGTTTCCGTATACAATTTTAGCACCAATAAACTTTTTTTTTTTTTCTTTTTTAGAGTACACTGTTAAACAAGTTTCTCGCATTACTTATATTTGTATTGCAGATTGGTTTCAATTTAAAATGTAATGCGCTTCAGTATTATTTAAAATGCGCTTCAGTATTATTTAAAATGCACTTTTTGATTTATATACTTATTTATATAATTATTTCTAGAGGTTTTTATTATTTAGAGAATGATTTTTTCAAGCATCTTTGAAATATTTTCAGTGATAATTGTTTACGTACTAAACTATTTTTTTTTTTTTTCGAATGACATTTAAAAAATTATTTACCGTTATATATCGTACGCTTTAATATTGTTAAAAAATGCATATATATATATATATATATATATATATATATATATATATATATATATATATACGTAGACCTGCAAAATTTATGAAAAAGTATTTGCAATGTAAAGACTATGACAGTATGAGAGACTTCTCTGTATAGCATTCAGTAGTTCAGCATATTGACGTTTCATCTCTTTTGGTATCTACGGTCCATCCCTTTTTAATTTTCAATTTTTTGAAAAACAGGTACATCATGGAATTTTTTGGCCATTTTTCATGAAATCAACGTCCAAAAATCTATGAGTATCAGCTACTTGTTTCTTGAACCTTTTTTGGTATCAGGACTATGTTATTGATTTAAACTAAATATATCATAGTTGTGTTTTAACTCGCAAAATTTTATTAATACTTTACAAATTAGGACTTTAAATAAATGGTTGACTCGTGTCTCTGATATTCCTTTATGTCATGATGAGGATTTCGTTTCATTTTGTTTCGGATACTTTAGGAATAAAGTTAATTTTAGCAGAGGCTTTGTATGCAATTTTACGTATTAGGACCTGTTTGTTTACAATGTTAATTATAACTGTCAGCATGCTTTAAGAAATCATGCACATCGATAATTGAATAAAATTATATTTTGTTGCCTATATGTAATTTGGTTGTGAAAAAAAAAAAAAAAAAAAAAAAAAAAAAACTGTGTAAAATTACTATAAAATACTAATATTTAATTGCACTGTAAGTCGATATACAGGGTCCTAAGAGGATGTTCGATTGTAATTGTTTTGTTCTTTCAATAAAAGGAAAGCTTTAAAAATATTTTTTGTAAATATTACTTCCTGCATTACAAAAAAAAAAAAGTATGTATTTCAATATTACTTCATGGAGGTAACAAACAAAGGAGTTTAAATGATTTTGACAAAAAAAAAAAAAAAAAAAAAAAAAACTTATGTAAAAAAAAAAAATAAGTAAAAAATAAATGTGTAAAAAATAAATCTATTCGAAACGCGCGGGTTTTTTCTTCTTGAATTATCACATTCGGAAATCTGCTCTTCCTACTAAATATAAATATTATCTTTGAGACTAAAGAACCCCAACAATGAATAATTCTTACAAAATTATATTGAATTACTTATTAAAAAAAAAAAAAAAAAAAAAAAAAAAAACTAAAAAGTATTTTCATGCATTTTTTTTTCTCAAAAATCTGCAAATAAACTAATTAAATGTAAAAGCATATTCGAATTCAAAATCATTTACACTCCCGAGTCTCTTGAAAAGATTTTTCATCAAGTTCTTCTTGAGTAAAGTAAGGCAATATTGAATTAACAACTTTTCACTAATACTATGATAATTAGGTGCGACGAACATAATCATGTCGATGTTATTCAAGACAGTTTTACAACATAATAGAAAGTTTCCCACAAAGTTATTCACTTAAGACTTTTTTAACAATGGTGTTGCACTTTCTAAAATTGAGTCGACAATATCTTAATCATTTGTGGCACCCGAGTTAAGTGTTAATGTAGAAAATGATTTTCAAATAATGTAAGTAGGTGTCTATTTTTTTTTCTCTATATAATGAATTATTTGCGCAAATGGTGATAAGCTTTTTTATAAAGTTCTAACATTAAAGAAAATTTCGAGCTTTAGGAATTGCACATATTTTATTTGACTACAAAAGACGAAAAATACATTTGATATATATATATATATTTATGAAGAAAATAATTAATTCTTATTTCAAATGAGATATAAATATTTTATCGATTGATATTTATTTATTATTATACAAAAATACAGCAGACTGCGTTTAACTATTTTAATTTAAATTTTGAAATTTTTTGTATGTGATAATGTCTTTTATTCACACATTTTGTACGTAAAACTTGTTGTATTATTTTGCATTTACTGGCATTCTTAGCAAATATTAATAACGTATATTTTACTGTTGTAAAATTCAGTTTAAAATTTCACATTTACAAATATGAACAGTGTAAATATTGTATTTATCCAATTAAATATACACATAGTTTAACTTTCTTAATTGTAATTTCAAAGGCAGTAACTGGATTTTTTTTTCTTTCTCTGGATCAACACAGATTTAAATTATGGATTTACAAATTAGTTTATATTAAAAAAGAATAAAAAATAAATAATAAATAAATAAATATGTTAGCCATGTTTTATTATCACATTTACCAGACATGTAATACATTGCTTATTAATATAAATTTTTAAATTGTTTGTCTTTTTAATTCACGTAAATGAATATTGTTTGACCATGTTCAATAAAAACATGCTAAACAAAAAACGTTAGTTAATATATATTTTATTACCAGTAGGGATAATAAATAAATCTGCCACTTTTTATAGCTTAACAAATAATGATTTTAATATTCGAATAATATAATTAATGTGATATATATTGGGAGGGGGGGGGTGTAGGGTAGTGTCACACACATACACACATATATTATTATTATTATTATTAATTTTTTATTTCTTTATTCTATTTATTTTATTTTATTTATTTATTTTGTCAAACTTTAAAAATATCAGGGATGGAACACGGGCGCAGAACTCATACCGCTTTCAATGTCGCAAACTTTTCTACTTCTTAAATAAACGATAGTATAGGTAGAGAAATTTCTTAAACAACTACCGGTATGAGTTCTGCACCCGTGTTCCATCACTGAAATATGTATTACTTAAGAAACATTTATCACCTATTGATAATTTGGAAAACATCGTACTTTTAAAACTTAAAAATAAACTGCATCCTATACTATTTTAAATCTTAAACGCACACATATCTGAGTGTACTTTAAGATTCCATCTTAAAATTATAGCAGTAACATAATTTCCTTAATATGAATGAATATCATTTTTAGGAATGGTAGCATAATTTCTTGAATACTTAAGCATTTGATATTAAAGATAGCACATTTCTTTCATAATTAATAAAATCAGATTATATATTTCTTTAAAATGTACGCAATGACTTAAAATAAAGCGTTGACTTAACTCTTTATTAGTGTCCATAATGGTTATGCAAATATATGTTTAACTTATGGAAAATAATAAATTTTTATTACTCATTATATAATGCATATTTTTAAAATTCTGTTTTCTCTTTCAGAAAGCCCCAACAGTGGTCACATATTCATTCGCTCAAAGCTGGTAGAAGAAAAGGGTCGGTTTTGGAAACCAAGTCGCGCACGTTGACCCAGTCTTTCGGAGTTTTTCGTAATTTTCTCTGAAATTCCCCGTAAATACGTTATCTGATTCCTTACAAGGACCCCTTCCCTTACGGATAACATTCCCATTAAGCTCAGGTTCCTAGTCTAAACAAATACCTTTAATTCCAACAACAACAACCTTATATAGTCTAATTGATAAATATTAAATGGAAATGAATGCTTTTAAAATAAATCGTCAGTGGAAGGGGTCAAGTCCCCTTAACAGTTTTAAACCACTGAGTAACACCGAAAATGTTCCAACAATACAATTGATCGTTTTCTAAAAATTGATTTTTATAGATTTTTCAAATTTATTTGGAAGTTGTTAAAAGCAAAATTGCGCTTAGTGAAAATTCGCGTTTTTACAACTTGAAAATAAAATGTAATTAGTTTAAATAATCAATTTTGGAAAATGATGCATAATTTAACGATCATGAATTTTTAAATGTGAAAACGGAATAATAATAATAAAAAAAAATATCATTATGTAAATAATAATAATGAGAACTATTTCCTTGTAGATTAACATGGGTTTTATTTGACCTTGACGATCCTCAACATACTTTATCCACTGAACAGCATCGACAATTTTCCAGGCGTACAGTTCCTTCATGTTTACTGAATGTATTTTATTCTGCAATTTTGTATATATCAAATATTACTAAAAAGAACATTAAAATCAAATAATTGGAACGTTAAAATAAAGCAACGGGAATAATTTTTGATAGCTTAGATATTTTCTCTTATTGTTACAATTTTTCAAACTTTGATTTAAATAATTTCTATGATTTATGTGGTTGAAAGATTGTATTTTATTATTAATCACACTCTACGGAATTTGATTAACTATGGTCTGAGTTTTTAAATATCCAGTTTAAAATAAATGTAAAATAAAGAGCATTCTTACGTAATTCAGTAAGTGCAAAATGTTAAGTTTAAAAAAGTTGTCACTGCGATCCCATAATTACCAAAAACATTTGTAGACAAATTGAAAAATATTTAAATCTCCCAGAATGGGCCTAAAATTCGAAATTTTTGTTCAAAAACGAAGATTTTCAAAAATTTAAATATATATATATATATAAAGAGGATTTTTTTTTCCAAGTATAAAAATGCAAACTTTAGAATGATAACTAAAAGTAAAACAAACATTATACATTTAATGTAACATTTAGATCTCCCGAATTAGAAACACATTTATAAATGTTTCGCTAAATAAGGTATATTTCTGACGATTTCATTTATTTCTACTCTGTGTTTCATTTAATTTTTTCTTGCAAACGTACAAATTATATTTAAACTGAAATGTGCTGAACACACATTTTTCCCTCTTTTATGATCTGCTTTTATGATCTGCTTTTATGATCTGCTATTACAGTAAAGAAAAAACTGAAAATAATAATAATAATAATAATAATAATAATAATAATAATAATAATAATTTCTTTAAAATGTTTTTATAATTAAAAAAAAAAAAGATAACTTTGAAAAAATATTTCAATGCTGATTTTGGTTACATTAACTCTTGTCTTTATGATTAATGAAAACTACAAAACAATGTTGTGAGCTCGGAAGAGGTCATTTTCATATGTATGGGCATCACAGTTATAAACAGTTTTCTTACACTACAATCAATTTTCTTTGGTTAAGCTAGCTGTAAAGGACAATTTGCAATATCTAATTTGCAACATACAGAGGTGCCAAGTCTCCGGGTTATTTCATACTGGTAATTTTTATTTATTTTTCTTTATTTATTATTGAAAAGTTTGTGATTTACTAAAAAGAAGATAACTTTCGAGTAGTAATGTGAAAGAATCTGCAAAGTTTGTACCTCCAAATATGATTATAAAAAATAAATATTTTTTTAACTGTTTAAAAAATATCATATATTCTATTGTTAAAGAAAATAAAATCTTGCTTCCTGTTTATTCATGGATTACAGATTTGAAGTGGAAATTCGATTTAATCATTGGAATGTGTTTTCTATCCAGCAAATGTGATCTAATGAATCCATCTCGCAATTTGAAATGGAAAACGTCCTTAGAAAGTTGTGTAACGTCTCTTTCAATTCTTTCTACTGCTTGTGTGCCCGAATGCATTTTAAACTCCTTTATCCTAAATTATAATTCGGAAGATTGTTAGTACCCGCCTTTTTCTCACACCAATTTTTTAAGAGTAATTTATTTTCTTATTTTATAGTAAATACTTTTAAGTAGAATTGCTTTGAAAATTAAGTGATGTGGGAAAAGGGGCGGGTACTACCAATATCTAGATTAATTTGGAAAGTATGCTGATCACTGTTTCAGCAATTAACTGTAATTCTCCATTCCTTAAGTTAGTTTCGGGAGGCGGTTCAGTTATTGTTGTAGACTGTCAATAAATACGATCTATATAGCCTTTTGCTTGCCAGAGAGCTAATATTTTTTCTTGAGTCAAACAACATCGCCAAAAATAGGTGTTCTGAGTGTACCATAAATGTACATTTTCGGAGATTTGATTGAATAACAGTCTTAATATCTAATTGTACTAAATAATAAAATTAAGTGGTGTGGAATAAAAGGGGCGGGTACTAACAATATCCATATTAATTTGGCAACTATGCTAATCACTGTTTCAGCGATTAACTCTAATTCTCCATTCCTTAAGTTAATTACGGGAGGTGGTTCACTTATTGTTGTAGACTGTCCAAAAATACGATCTATATAGTCTTTTATTAAAACCCGAAAAATATACAGCAATATACTTTAATTTCCAACGCCCAGTCTCCTGTTATTATATAGTCTTTTGCTTGCCAGAGAGCTAATATATTTTCTTGAGTCAAACAACATCGCCAAAAATAGGTGTTCTGGGTGTGCCATAAATGTACATTTTCGGAGATTTGATTTACTAACAGTCTTAATGTCTAATTGTACTGAAGAACTTATAAATCTTAACTATTTATGAGATGTTCTACAGTTGAACCACTAGGTGTCGAACAACTTTGCTAGGTGTTTGAAAGCATTTTCAAAAAACCGCAGTTAAACCATTAAAAACTTCAGTATTGGATCCGGCACCATAACAGATATCAACTTTAAATATTTTTTTTTTCCTTCTAAGAAATAATTCTTTTATAAATTTTAATGTCGATATTACGATGTTTTTTTCACAGCCATTCTACTTACACAAAATATGTTGAATCTGGTTCTTCAAACAAAGTTATGAGTTATTCTTATAATGTTTTCTGGATACATTTACAACTTTGAATTTATTTACTATTTATTTTATTCTATCGATTATCAAAATTGATTGAAATAATTTTCGAATTGAGAGTTGAACTAATACCTGGAATGTATTTCGCCATTTCACTAAAAATATTTGATGTTTATGATATCACTGTATGTCTTCTGGCACTAAAACAACTAAATACTTCAAAACTACAGCTGCTAATTATAGTAATACTTTACTGGAAATAGCTCTGTGGTCACAAACTCAATAAAAGACGATAGATTTTTTGGAATACCCTTTTTCACTGATAACCTTGCATTTTCTAGTTTTTTCAATGGGGCGTATTATACTAACAAATACACATTCATTACTTAGACTGTCTAAATACTTGTTAATTTTAATATACTTTTTATTTGGACGGTTAGAAGAACAATTTTTAATGAAAACGTGAATTAGAAGTAAAGAAAAAACTTCAGCTATATACTTTAAATTTTTGAAAAATTGATAAATTTACTTATAATCCGGCAGACCGAAATGTCACATTAAATATATAATTTTTATTTTAGTGTTAATTAACATTATAAACGTTACAGTTTTGTACTTGAAAATAAAAATTTTCTTTATACATATACATATATATATATATATATATATATTAATTTTAAGTCTACATTTTTGAACAATTTCGAACTTTACGTCAATTCTGGGAAACTAAAATATTTTTCAATTTGTCTAAAACAAATTGGTATTTATGTGGTCACAGTGACAACTTTTTATCAATTTTAAATTTCGAATAAAAAAAAAAAAAAAGGATTTTCCTAATACACCCTATTGTCCAGTACAATTCAGTGATTAATTTTATTGGCCTATAAATGAAAAACTCTCGGATAAATGTCTGTTCTGACTAGTTTCCACTCGCTGTAAAATTAAGTCAACAATCAAGTCATAATTTTCTGTTCAAATTGACATTTAGTCTAAATTTAAGCTTCTTTTTCAAATTTTAAATGCCTTTCATTTTACCCATTTGAAGGGCAATGTAATTTCACCCATTTAAAATGAAATGCCACCACAATTTAACAAATCTATAACAAAATAAATAAAGGCAAATTTTCAATAAGTTACAAAAGCTACCCCCCCCCCCCCAAAAAATAATAATAATAATAATAATAATAATAATAATAATAATCTTAAATTTTCGGGAAGTGTTTTTGCGGTTGTAATTAAATTAGGCATGGTATAATATATTCCACCACCAATCAATGGGTTAATTGAAGTATATTCTATTAGACAAACAATCGTATATAAACAATTTATCACCCAATATTAGAGGAAAATGTTTCATGAAAGAAAACATTTGTTTATAGTATAGTATTCTCCTATAGTATTCACATTTTCAAATAGATTTAATCATTTAACTCTCAGAAATATGCAAAATTTATTTTCCATAATAATAAGTTTTAGTTTAATTTACTGTAAAGCATTTTTAACTTTAAATGCTTAAAATAATTTTACGTGAAGACAAGATACACAAACGTACATTTTCTTATACATCGTTACTAGTATTTGACTTTATGTTACTGGGTGCGCCTCAAGGAATAGATCAAGGAATAGATAATTACCGATCAAAGAAAAACAAATTTCAATATTGCGTTTCGCAGACAAAAAGAGATAAAGTAACGATTTTGAATATTTTATGTGGATTCATAACAAAGTCTCATTATGTTTCTATGATGATAATTATCAGGAATTTTCTTAAAACGGAAAGATTTCGTATGTTATTTTGAAGGTAATTTGTGAAACGCAACGCTCATAAAAGATCATATTTTAGTGTTTTTTTCTACTTATAAAGGAAATTTTTGTCCATTTTTTATCGTAGGAACAGGAATTATGCATAAATTTATCAATTCCATAACTTTTGTTTTAGGGGTTAAACACACCCACACACCCACACACATATATATATATATATATATATATGGCGAATAATTAATGATTTTCTAGTAAACAATACGATATAAAACCCAAATACTCGGTTTAAAATAAGATCGCAGGATTTACCATTATTTTAAATATAATGTTTAAACATTGAATAGGACAAATAGTATATGAAAATATTATTCTTCTCAAAATTATTTCATTAAATAATTCGTAAATGAACACAATAATTAAATGATCAATTTTAAATGAAACATATTCTTAAAATGCTTCTTTGTTACATGTAACTTTTTTTTCTAAAGACATTATAGTATTATTTTACTCCTAGATGGAAATTATTATTATTATTATTATTATTATTATTATTATTTTGCTAAAACAAATGAATAAATAATTAACTAAAATAATAATTAATAAAAAAGCAAATATAGAAAATATATATAGAAAAGAAATTTAATTTAACTTTTACTGGCGTTACGTAGATTTCAATTAGCATATTTTTGTGCACACACACACGCACACACAGAAAAAAAAGAAAAAAAAATCCATGATTCTAAATTTTAAATTGAATATATTTTATTGAAGTCCAGTTTTTTGTCATACACATAACTATAATTGTTATATCTTCTATCATATCACACTTAAAGTAATGCTGCGATTCATAATAATTTTTGTACTAGACAATCGTTTTTAATCTTAATGAATTGTAAAACATATAACCATATACAAGTAAAAACAAACGTTGAAAGTGACCCACAGAAGAATGCTGTACAGTTACGGACAATTTAGTAAAGTTTAGTATAGAATGTGATCACAAATAATATTTTCCCTTAAATTGTAGTGAATACAGTAAACATCCCCATGATAAAACTATCATTAAAAAATCTGGTGTGAAACAACCACACGACTTCCATTACCCACTCTTACACGTATTATATGCAGTTTTGAGAGATAATGTGATCAGAAAACATAAAAATGACCTAAAGAGAAAATCGTTAGAGACATTTTTGAGATACCAACATTTACAAAAAATCAATTATTGATAGGAAAACAATAATTACATACAAAAGCATATTTAAACATGAGTCTAAATGGCGAGTTTGAAAAAAATCCGTACAGCTGTTTTTAAAGGAACGCCCTTGGGAGACCTGAAATTGAGCTATTTATACAGGACGTCTATCAATTTTCCTGAACTAACCAACTATATCATTCGAAAGGACATGTAACAGAGTGTTTATATAGCAAGTTTGAAGAAAATCGTTAGAGCCGTTTTTGAGATACGGACTTACGGTCCCACTTCCGGTTTCCGATGTCCCACTTCCGGTTTTTCAATTTTCACCAAAATTTGGAAATTTCATCTGTACACCAGACGTATTTCAATTCTAAAATTTCGTAGCTCTATCTTTATTAGTTTCTGAGCTATAGTATCCAGAAGATTCTCCACATACATACACACACACACACACACACACATATACACACTGACCAATTGCCAAAAACCACTTTTTTGGACTTAGGGGACCTTAAAACGTGTAAATCAGGTGAAAACCCGATATCGAATTTTCAGACCGAAAACAATACTTCCATTACCTACGGTAGTAGGGTAATGGAAGTAAAATATGTGGTTAAACTTATACTTCATGCACCCAAAGTTGTAAAAAATATAGTCAGCTGGCCACTTAATATTATTATTATTATTTTTATTTGATAATTTTTTTTGTCAATTATCTGTAAAAAAATTATAAAACAAACAAACAAATAAATAAATAAATAAATAAATAAATAAATAAATATATATATATATAATATAAAAGTTTAATTAATGAACAAAATAAATTCGTGGTAGCGGGTTTCTGTAATAAATATAGCTTATAAAATTATTCTTGTTACATATTAGTCTTCGGTTAAAATCCTTAATAAATTTTTAAAATACTCTTTTTTCATTTCACAAAAATCTCTTTTGTAAATTAATTTAATTTTACCTGTTCCATTTCATTAGTTTGCGGATTTCAGTTTTAGTATTTGAAATTTCGATCATGATATTTCGTTTCGATATGAAATTACTCATTTATATTAATCGATATTTGCATTATAATTAAAATAATGATAATAATAATAATAACTCAACATTGTGACAAAAATTAATTAGCTATAATTCAAAATATTCTTATCTTTCTTTAAAGTTCAGCTAATAAAAGAGAATTTACAAAATGTTTTTTTTTTATGTCCTTATTAATTTTTGTTAAAAAAAAAAATAAAAGTATTATTGTATCGTAGACTGTTTTATGCCAAAACTTTATAAATTTAATAATAAATTAATGATACGCAACACTTGTTTTTTTTGTGTTTTATTTGTAATAGAATATAAATAAATATGTGAATATGTACAGTAAAGTAATCTGAGAATATTTGTTTGATTTTTTTTTTTTTTTTTTTTTTTTTCTTTAGAGTTCAGAGAATCACCTCTTTCAATGCACTGAATAATATTTCAATATATGACTATTCAACCCTTAAAGCTTAACATAATAAATATATTATTTATTATTACAAAATTTTCCCACAAGGGTTTTAAATAATTTCGACATATTAATAATCGAATAAAGACAATGAATTTTAATAAAACCTTAATATTTAGAAAGTTTAGTAAATAAAATATCATGGTTATTTTATTTAACAAAATTGTGAGGTTGGGCGCGGTTTTGTGGTTGTATCTTCTTCATTCCTCTCAATACCTGCTGTATGATAAGGTCATAGAACAAAAACCAGTTTTAAATTTAAAAGAAAACTTTCATAGAAATTCTTAATTCATGGGAGAAGTAGAACTACTTTCCTATAAACTACAAATATCCTATATCCTTTTCTTTAACAAAAACTATGTACCATCTATATCTATTACAGATTAATAAAAAAATAATCTGGTGTGTCACTCACACGACTTTCTCTTACCCTGAAATTTAACACTATAAATACAGGTTGCAGATTAAAAGGTAAGATAATGAGTACTGGTATGTAAACCTGTGTTAAACAATTCATATTAGGCTTCTGAAGAGTTTTATATTATAATTAGTTCTATGTGAGGGGGGCTACCGCCCCCCTCAACCCCCTGTTTCATTAATGCACCTACATTTACATAGAATTTAATTCGGTTATTAAAAAAACAATTCTGTTTTTAAAAAATAATTTATTAAAATTATTATTTAAAAAAAATATCTCTTATGATAATGCAGACGATTTCCATATTAGAGAAGTGGTATAACACCAAATATCCAAAAAAAGTCCATTTTATTCTCATCATTAAAAAGAAGGGAAAAAAAAAAAAAAAAAAATTCTAAGATTATTTTTTTTTTCGTTAAAAGTAAAAAAAATCGATAACCTTGTTTTAAATTATCGCAGATCGATGGTTCAACCATTCGTTTTAAAGGTATTGGCGAGCCCTTTTGAAAGATACCCATCATGAAAATTTACTCCCCTCGAGGGGAGACTTCCCCCCAGGGGGGGGGGGAGGCGAGGCTCTTACACGCACAAAATTTTTTTCCCAGTTAACTATCTCTATTACAAAAAATATATATTCGTTTCATTTGGTTTAGTTCAATCTATAGACGTTAAACTCTACTTTCCTGCAATTTCCCCCATACACGTAATGTATTAGAATTCTCTTTATTGTCCCTGTACACGAACCATTTGCTTGACCTTAACGAAAAGCTTACTGTAGCATCCCTATGTGATACACATTTAGATTACCGTGTTTGAACTTTCTGCCATATTTTGTTTTTGAGATATGCTGATAACAGACAGACACACAGACAGACACACAGACATACAGACATACACACAGACAGATACACAGACATACAGACAGACACACAGACATACAGACAGACACACAGACCATTTGCTAAAAACATGATTTTCGTATACAGGGGACCTCAAAACGTGTAAATATAACAAAATCTCGCGTTCGAAAATTTGACCCAAAAACAATACTTTCTCTACCTAATGGGTAAGAGAAAGTAATTGTTAAATCTCGCAAAGTCCGAAGATTCCTTTTTAAACAAGTAACTGCTAGCAACAGAGTGCTTTAGTAAGCAAAGTAAAAACTACTCATCCGACTTGACAATTTCTCAACTCTCTCTTTGCAAACTTCCTACAAAAACTTTTTGTAACCTTACAAAGTGCTATATAGAAAAATATTAGATACATCTAAGAAACATTTAAAAAGTATAATAAGAAATTATGTAAAAAATTGTAAGTAAAATAATGTATACATGTCTGCCAAATTTTCTAATACAAAATTATCTTCGTTACCGTTTACATTTATAAATAATAAATACTAATGCGAAATAAATCTCTACTGAGATCTCAAAGTTTTCCCTTTATAGTTTATTATTATTTTAGTCATTTCAGATTTTTATCATAAGAATATGTCTGAAATAATATTCTCATTTAAGTAGTCTTTCCCATTTCTGCATACTCTTATGACAGGTGCACGCTATGTGTTAAGACATACAACTCTTAATATGTAAAACTTGTATTATGATTTTAAATATTATATCATAAAAGAGAATAAATCTTTGCTTAGATCTCAAAGTTCTCTGTTAATACTTTCTGAAAACCTTTATACTTTATGATCCCATTATTATATCAAAATAAGTGAAGTACCTTTATCATTATTTGACTCACTTTATAACTTTGAGTCAGTGAAATGACACAAATAAAAATCCTATAAATATAATCCTTTCGCATTCTGCATATTCTAATGACAACTGCACGCTATGTATTATGATGTACAAAGTTTGCTAATCGCAATATTTGGCTTTAAAATAAAGCAGTGCGCGTCTTTTGAAAGTAATACTCCACGCCATAACGAAAATAATTTTGCACTGTATGATTGTTTAAGTGCTATTTTTGAATTACTATTCAATGATAGATACATTTTTATAACATATCTTAAAAAAATAGTTTATATATAGTAGTAGTTCACCCGAGAAAGCAAAATATATGTTTCAGAAATGTAGATTGGTACCGACGGGATTATAGTGTAACTACGATTCCTACCTCTAGCAGTGAAGACGATTCCAAATTCTTGGAGGGGTACCAAACTAACCGACAGGTTGGGATTTGGTAAACGTCCAGTCATTCGCTGATTTTTTATCACTTTTTTGTCTTTCAACTACAAGGGTTATTCATCCTATTCTAACACATGGCTCGTCGAGTCTTCATTTGCACAGAGACTGACATTTTCGCAAGAAATGTGGCTAAAGAATAAATAGATTTTATTATTGTATAATTGTAATCGAATGTAAAACAATGTTTAATATTTTAACGAAAGGTATCCACAACTGTCTTTATTTATTTTTTTTTTTTCTTATTCTACGTTGTAGATATATAAAAATATTCTTGTTTATGTAGCATAAATTATCTTGTTTTTGTTGTTGTTGCTGTTATTCTTTAAATGTAGAACGATTGTACAAATAGCACAAATTTCAACTCCCTTAATGTAGTCTATAAATGTTTGATAGTTGGGATTTTTTTTTTTTTTTTTTTTTTTTTTTTTTTTACAGTATAGGACTTAACGAGTATTTAAAAATACACTCACACACACATATATGTACA
This sequence comes from Salticus scenicus, assembly GCA_963930645.1. Classification (NCBI taxonomy): domain Eukaryota; kingdom Metazoa; phylum Arthropoda; class Arachnida; order Araneae; family Salticidae; genus Salticus; species Salticus scenicus. The sequence goes on along the minus strand of OZ005648.1, from coordinate 124,113,944 downwards.
TATATATATATATATATATATATATATATATATATATATATATATATATATATATATATATATATATAAATGTTTCTTTGAGAAAATCCAATGACATTTTCAAAAATACTGGGTAGTTAAATAATTATTTTCACGGCTTTTGACGATGTGGTCCTTGCATTTAAATATAAGATATCGAAGGTAAATATATTTAGTATTCTTTAATGCATCTATAATAGTTTGTGATAATAAAGAGACTAAAGCTTTTTCATAGTCCACAAAACACACACAAAGAGGGCGTTCATATTCATTACTTCTTTCAATAATTTTCCTAATTGTAAAAAAAAAAAAGGTAGATGGTACTAAAACTACTCCAAAATTCTACTCATTCTTTAGGTTGCGCTTCATCTAACTGTTTCTTAAACGATTTGTATAATAAAACTTGAGTTTATTAGGAAAAACTTGAAACAGAGTATTTTTAATCCCATGCACAAATGCAGCAAAAGGAAATATACAACCAAAGTAAATAACTTAACTAATGATAAATTAAAATTAATCCCAAAACACATCAGGGGACTACTCTCATTCATTATTTCTTACAATAATTTTCCTAAATATAAAAAAAAGGTCGATGGTACTAAAACTAAATTCAAAATTCTACTTGTTCTTTAGGTTGCGCTTCATCTAACTGTTTCTTTAAACGATTTGTATAATAAAACTTGAATTTATTATGAAAATCTTGAAACAGAGGGGGACCCTCCATTTTGTAGGGAATGGAATATAAGAAGTTTTTGAAGAAACGGGGCATTTTTGCCAAAAAAAAAAGTTTCTAGCCCCCTATTAAGAACTGGTAAGTGACACTACCAGCCGAAGAAGGTTCGATGTTTTTGGTAAGGGAAGTTTTCAATGCTTTTCAATCTACTTGCTATGTACATTTGTCCTTATATATACTTATGTTTTTGTATTTTTATATTGATATACTTACTGCTGTTCTTAATTTATGAATATAATTGATTTTCAATGCTTGATATTAATTCAGTTCGTTTGCTATATGGTCTTGCTTTCATCTATGACAAGTCGGGAGCTAGAAACGTATTTTTTGGCAAAAAAGCCCACGTTTTTTTCAGAAACTTCTCAAATTTCATTTCCTATATGGAGGGAAGGGGGGGGGGTTCACCTGAAGAAGGCCCTCATGTGTTTGGGATTAATTTTCATTTCTCATCAGTTAAGTTATGTATATATATATATATATATATATATATATATATATATATGGGATGCTCCAAACAGTTCGAAATGCACTTAACATGAATGAAATTATCTATTATATATACATCTACAAAATATACTAAAAAAATATTAATTTTTAAAACTTTAAAACTCTGTTCTTTAATTCATTATTAAAATTCCACTGGTACACTACTGTGTTCTATAAATTTTTATACAACCTATTCCACAAATGCTACGTATTTTTCAATTTTCTTTTAATCTCAAAATATAAATCTAAACTTAAGGTAAAAAATATAGTAGTAAATAAGATGTCAAATATATTGAACTTAACTGAACTTGTTTCAGTTTCCAAACATTATAACAACAGTCAATTTCTTTTAAAAGCAAATAATAAAAGAGAGAATCTAGGAAACGGTATTTGAAAAGAAAATATTGATTTTAGATTTAGAAAAATATACTTTTCATTCAACCTTCATTACTTTTGCGTTTTTGAAATGGAGTCACCTAAAACAATGATGTATGATCTACAAAATCGAAATGACCAAAAGAAATATAGATCTCGATTCTTTATAAAAGCTCAAAAAAGTCTTTTACATTTGCCGTAAAATAATAATAGATATCACAAATTTTACAAGAGAATTACAAAAATAAATAAACAAATATATAAGTAAATAGAGAGAGAAAGGAAAATAAAAGAAATATACGTAATAGAAAAAAAAATCATTTCTTCCGTAATTTTCGGTAAATTTATTGTTGTAAAAACTGATACAAATATTTTTTTTAGTATTTCTATAATATGCATAGGCTACATATATTGAATATTCATTAACATCTAGAAAATTATTTCAACATTTACAGAGAATTATAATTATTTTGTGTTCTTGAATGTAATAGCGTGTTTCTGGTAAATAAATTGTTGAATTGTGTTGGCAGCAAATACTATGATGCATTGTACACTCATATTTAATTGCTTCACTTTTAAATGATTAAGCGAAATACTTTTTACCATAAAATGAATGTAGGCACGCAGCTTCACTGTGCACTCGTATTTTCAATGTGTTATTTAAAATCTAAAAATAAAATGTACTGAATTATCACTATAAAATGCAAAAAGCACTCAACAAGTGTTTCGGGTAAAAAAAAAACACGAAACTTTTTGCCCGGTAACAAAAGTAGACATGAGTGCTGCAGACAAAGAGAAACACACAAAACTGATTTAAGTGATGAGCTAAAAGACATAAAACCGAATGTCATTGTAAATACTAGTGGGACCAAAAAAGAAATATTAAATTAAATTAAAATGAAATAAAAATTAAATAAAATAAAATAAAATAAAAACCAAACGACAGATGAAAGTTTTATGAGTAATTTCCAAGCATCAGGAAAGGCGTGAAAGAAATGTTATTAACAAGATCCTTCAATATTTTAAATATGTAAAAAGTTTCATGGAAATTCAAAGGGAAAGAGGTTATGGGAGAAGAAGGGGTGTCAATTTTAGAAAAGAGAAAAGACTGACGTTGCGACCAGCAGTAGAAAGTAACAGAATATTTGAATATTTCTTTATTCTAAACATTCCGTCTGTGCTCATTAATTCTATATTTCAAAAGTTTTCTAGTTCGACCAATATAACCTAAATTACCGGAAGAACATGGGGCGAAAGAAGCGCCAGATCTGTTTTTAGTAGGAATAGGTTCCTTAAGAGAAGATAATTTTAATTTATTTGCGGGTTGGAAAATGACATTATATCCAAACTGTAAAAGAATTTTAGAAATAGTAACAAAAAAAAAAAAAAAAAGTAAAACTGCAGGAAAGAGTCATCATTCAACTTAAAATCTGAACTTTTAAGTTATTTCGAATTAATATACAGCTTTATCGATGATAAAGTCATTATAACCTCGAGATAGAGCAAGAGCTTTTAAACAATTAATTTCTTCCGGAAAACTAGGAGAATCATAACAAATGTGTAAGGCACGAGAAACAGAAGTATAGAAAGCAGATAATTTCTGTTGAGGTGAGTTTTTAGAGAGAGCATTCAGCGGAAGAAAAATAGAGAAAAGTTTTATAAATATAGGGACTGAGAACCCAGCATTGTCTTTAGATACAAAAACGTCAAGGAAAGGCAAGGACCGATTGTTTTTTCTTTTTTTTTTTTTTTAATCTTGAAGGGGATTAAATTCAGGGGTCAATCGACTTTACCAAAGAAATTAAATTGCAAAAGTCTAGATCATAGGGAATAAAAAAAGAAAATTTTATCAACAAAGCTAAACCAGTGAGGAAATATATATACATCGATGAGTTTTTCTTTAAAATGGTATGCATTTATGTCGCAAAGCAAAAGAGAGAAATAACTGTCCATGACAGTTCCCAGATTATGGGAATAAAAAGTTTCGTAAAAGAATGACATTAGTTTGCCTGATACGTAAGTGAATTAAATTTACAAGTTTCTGAATTTCAATAGCAGAATAATAGAATTCACGTATTCCTCTTAAACAAAACTAGAGCATCTTGAATAGAAACGTTAATAAAAAGGTATTTAACATTTTGAAAAAAAAAAATCATAATATAATTATATTAAAAATAAAATAAAATAAAAAAAAAAATAAATAAATTCCACAATGTCATAATGATATTTACTGTATAAAAGTTAGTAATTGTTAACTGAAGATAAATATTTTGAAAGGAAAAAAGCAAGATTATAAGAAGCCGTACCAATATTAGAAAAAAAAATAGGATAGAAGCACTTATAGGCTTATTATAGATAGGCTTATGGATTTTTGGAAGAGCATAGAAGCCAGTACATATAGCAATGGAGTGAATAACCATGCATTTAATATGATCTGGGATCGCAACGTTTCTATATTATTACATTTTTTTTTTTTTTTTTTTCTTTTTGTCACCAATATTCCAAAACATTTTTTTTTAATTTTTATTATGCATACTTGTCAACATCCTAATTAATATTCCGTAGTGTTGTTAGCCCCACCCTTTTTCCACACCAGGGAATTTTTTGAGTAATATTCTCCAAATTAAATTATAATTAAATAAGAGAAAAAAAGAACTCTAAATAGATACTGGTGTGAAAAAGAAGGCGGTACTAACAATAAAACGGAATATTAATTAGTATGTTGGAAAATATGTATTATAACATTAAAATCTTCAGAATAATTTTAATTTTAAAAATAGTGGTGATAATATATTAAAAAGATAGAAAAAATATAGGAACGTTACCACTTCTGAGTATGTTCACTAAAAATAACAGAATTTCTGACGTGAAATTTATCTTGATCAAGATTATGATGCGAAATATCTTTTTCAAGATTAGAATAGAAACCAGAATTGATCATAGACTGAACATTGGAATCGAAATTATAATTGTTGAGCAGAACTGTTTGTCTTCTTTTGTCATCTGTAGGGGCAATTAAAATGGTCCGCGGATTTTCATTCAGATAGAATGGATTTTTGGGGAGATTTAAGGTTAGACTTTTAATTTTTTTTTTTTTTTTTTTACACAGTAATTATCTATTTTACTCTTTTGTCTCCCATTTACTTTCACTTTATTCGCTCTTTATTGAAATTACACAAAATAAATTAAATATTTAAATATTTATGGATTTATTTATCAAATTATTCTCTGTTTCTACACTTAAACATGTAAAATTGCATATGATTGTTACAATAGTTTGAAAACTATACGTAGATATTTCTTTCGTTTTTCTGCCACATTTTTTCTACTGTCTTAATTTCTAATTCAAATTTCACTCCATTTAGTTGTCATTTTAAAAATGTAAGACAAATATGAAATTTTGATCAACTTCGGTTCTTATATTTATTATGAGTGTATGCCAAATAGAAATGAATAAATGAGACATGTTTATATAGATATATACTTATATAACACTAAATTTTATAGGAAAACGAAAAACTTTAAAAGGTGCATTTAGAAAAAAATATCTTCTAGAGTATTTTAGAAAGATTTTACCACATGGAGTACGTAATAATTTCTCACGCTTTTATTTACTTATTTATTACCAAATATAATAAAAATGGAAAGAGTAGACACAAAGTAATATTTAAATTTCATTTAAATTCATAAAATAATTCTCATTCGATGCCTATTTTGAGAAATAAATTACTACTTATGATTTATCTTTAAAGTTTGCGTTTTACGACAGTAATTTGATGTATAGAATGCAGTTTATGCTAAAGAAAACTTTTGTGGCAATTCACGTATGTTGCGTGCGTAACATATTTGCTTTTAGTATTTGCATAGACCTTTTGACATGTAAAATCAAAAGATTGTATACTTACACTATACGATATTATTTGATGAACAATGCCCCTTTCTCTTGCGATAAAAATAATAAAAATCACAAAATTCGTGATAATAAAATTGAAGCAAAATATATTTTGAGTAAAATATATATTTATTCCTATTTGTTAATTTAGAATTACTTTAAATAATTCTACTGAGGTATATTTGAATATCATTGCGTACAATTTTAAATTACACAATTTAAATAGAACTATTATTTATGTCTTTAAAATATATTCATAATATTTATTATACTGTTTGGAATTCCATAACTTTCTAAAATAAATAATAAACTACCAAATAAATATATTATAAATTTATAAATTTAAACTTGACTTTTAGGTATTTTTTAGAAAAAAATAAAAAACATTTAAGAAAAATTCAAGGCATTTCGTGGAAAAAAAAATCACTATTTAACTTTTACGTATTAAACTGATTCATTTGTTGTATATCGTATATTTTTAAAATTACTCTGGTACACGGAAGGATGTAATAAAATAATGAGTTTCTAAAAAAAAAAAAAAAAAAAAAAAAAAAAAAGTAGTAATCTTTAATCTGAATTGCAACTTTCTCTGTTCGAATAAAATTATCAATGTTATAAATATTTAATAAAAATATTATTGATTCTCCTTTACGTCATGAAGAAAACATGTGCATCTTTAAAAATAACATTTTAAAGATTCTTCCAAAACATGGGGAAAAATTAGGTAAATTTGGCTGCATTCGATATCTTGGTACTATGTTTTACTTTTTGAGTGGTCATTAATACCAAAATGGTTCGACTAAAATAGTTGAACAGGTCCTCTAATTAAAAAAATATTGGCTTCAGCTAAATTGGAATTATTTTCTGTTGAAAGTTTGAATTTTGTTTTTAACACAGCACAAAAACAAGAACTCTTGTAATACAAAAACCGATAAGCAACAAAACGTATTTAAAATTATTGTGAAATTTAATTAAAAAATCATAAAAATTTTAAATGTAAAAGAATTTTTAAGAAATGAATATACATATTTTAAAAATGAGAAAACATGAAAGTCAAGAATTTCTATTAAATTTTTATTTAGGCATCATTGAAAAATAGCTCAAAATTTATAACAATATTCTGGCTTCTTGCTCGATCCTAAACACTGTTGTTTATATATTATTTATTCATACATGAATTGCGTTCACATAAAATAAACTCCATTAGTTAATTTATGTACCTTTGATGCTTGTTATATAATACACTCTTCCGGCAATCAATTATACAATGAATTATGGCTCTTTCAGTTACAATAGAAGTTCTCTCATTTCTACTCTATGGTATGCTATACTGATGTTCCCAATGAAAACCAAACGTTTGTTTACTTGCAGCTATTTTTCACTCAATGGGAAAAAATAAAAATAAATAAGTAAATAAATTACAGTCCTCATCAAAATTTACTCAGAGTGTGTCAAAATGATAGGTCCGACAATAAAAACGAAAGTTATATTGAAAAGACATTTTTACTAGAATATGTGCCAGAAACAAATTAATATGTACTTTGTTTCTCATAAAAAATGAGGGATAGCGTTTAAATTTTCTTTTGTTTCGTTAACATTTATAATTTCTAATACTCCCCAACATAATTTTGGAATTTATTTATAAATTAAATTTCTATTTCTGTTTTTCCGTCTCTCTGTCGACCTTCATCTTTCTATGAGTAATTAAAAAAAAATACCTTGAAATCTTTCTATTTGTTGTTCAAGTCCTGTATGACATGTTAATAAAAATAGTATGAATAGAAGGAGTGTTTTAAACACATCCAGAACCAAAACACTTCTAATATATTACGTTGTGTATAAAGCATTTTTAATACTATCTTACTGCATAAGACAATAAAATTTGTATACATTACTCACAAGCAAAAAGTCATGTTTTTCTAATGTATATTTAGCGCTAATGGCTCTTAAAGAGCCACTCAAAATTACTTTTATGTTTAAAAGAATGGGATTCAAAAATGCTGGAAATACGCTAGGTAATTTAATGCGGATTTTTAAAGCTTCCTAAAATTTTTTTAAAGTATTACAATTTCTTTTGTCGTATCTGTTAGTCCGCTTGTTCATGTTATAAATATCATAAATACTTTTAGAATTCCTTTAAATTAATTTATGCTATTAAATTAACTACGGCCTGTGCTCTATTAAAATAATATAAATAAGATTACAGGTTTTTATACATAAAATCCTAAAATATTGACGATGCGCACTGGTCAATCAGAGAAATTTTAAAGTATATTTTAATCTATTTATACTACATATAAAATATCAAAATTATTATACATTATTAAGTACACAGTTTATTTATTCTTGTAAAGTAGGACATAATTTATTTGTTTATTTATTTAAGTTTCCATATTTATTTTTTCAGATGTATTATAAGATATATTTTGAATTTATTCAGTGTAAATGGAGAATTTGATAAAGTATTCTTGGTTCAATATATAATACTTATGAAATTTTAGACGATATACAGTACAATACAGTAATCAGTTTAATCATTTATTTTTTATAAATGAAGCTGCAAAGACGATTTTGTGAGATATCTTCCTTTATATTAGCCCATTGCCAGTCCTATTTAATTTTACTCCTTAGATCAGTGTTGCTAAATTTAGGGAAATTTTTATTCAATATCCACCCCTAAATTTTAACTGTAACGGTTGCTTAATCAATTTGAAGGTTATTTGTACGTTATGTGCATCAAATATCAATTTTAAAAATGATTGGTGTTAGTTCAATGAAAGAATCCTTAAATTTGGCATTACAGTTTACAGTGCTTTAGAGGATTAGGTCCGGCAAAGGGTTAAAAAACAAAATGCATTATTGTAGCTTTGATAGCTTTGATAGCTTTATATAATATAAGAATTACACTTTGCATTGTAAGACTTATTTATTTATTTAATTTTTATTTATTTTATTTATTTATTTAATTTAATTTTTTACTTAAATGGTAAAAATTAAAGAATATATATATTTTTTTCCTTCTTTAAAAAAAAATACAAAATGTATTTTCATTTAGTTGTTTATAATTTAAATGTATCAGACGGATATTGAAAATTATGTAAATCAAAATTACGGCAATAACAAACTGTTCATACAAAATATAATAATCAATAATTTCAAAAAGAAAAAATAATAAGACATGCTTTTGCATGTTATTTTAAATTCTGAAAAATCTGAAAACAATTTAGTTAAATCTATATTCATAGCCGAATTCAAAATCCTTTATTATCAAAATTCACTTGAAAGTATTTTTCACCCAAGTTTTTCTCAAGTAAATTAAGGAATTATTGAATTAACAACTTTTCTCTAATACGGTACTAATTGGATGCGACAGGAAATGATCACAGTGTTATGCAAGACAGTTTGGCAACATAATAGAAATTTTTCCAGAACCTTATTCACTTCGACCTTTTTTTAGCAATCATGATGAACTTCGGAAAATGAAGTCGACAGCCTTGTAATTATTGTGGGACTGAAGTTAAGTGTTAATAAAGAGAAAGCTTTTGAAATAATGTAAAAAGCTTTTAGTTTTTTCTTAAATTGGTTGAATTGTTTGCGTGAGTGATGATAAGATTGTACATGAATAAGTATCAATAAATGAACTTTCGCAAGGTTAAAAAAATCATAAGATGAATTTGACTAAATAAAAAGACAAAAAAAAAAAAAAAAAAAAAAAAAATGTCAAGTGAAACTATGTACATAAATAAATAAAATAAATCTAATCCTGCAAATAAGATTTAAATTGATATTTGAATAATATTATAGTACATATTTTCTATTATAAACTATTATAAACTATTGTGAATAAAATATATTTAACTTATTTCCATACGATTTATTAATTTTACTAAAATATACTGCATACATTTTTTTATGAGATGAAAATATTTACTATACTTGCCAACCATCTCATTAATAACCGTACAATTGTTAACGCCCCTTGAAAAAACGCCCCTTTTTCCACACCGTTAAATATTTAGAATACTTCTCTCCAAATGGTGTTACGGTTAAATAAGAGTAAAATTACTCTAAAAAATGACTGGTGTAAAAAAAAGGCGGGTACTAAAAATTGTACGGTTCATAATGACATGGTTGGCAAGTATGTATTTACTCATGCATTTTAAATATAAAAAGGTAGTTTTATTTCTTAATTTACTAACAACAGATTAATAGCATATATCGTAGTTTTCATAACAGAGAGGAGTATCTCAAATTTACAGGAGTACTTAAACTTTACAGGAGCGCTAAAACTAAAAATATGTTAGTAGAGGAAATAATATACTGAAAAAAATTTTCAATTTTTCTTATAAAAGCTAAAAATTGCTAAAACACGTGTAGTTTATTAAGTATTAAAAACGCATTTTTAGGCACGAACAAATCAATTAAAAACATATTTGCATATATATATATATATATATATATATATATATATATGTTTTTTTACAAAGCTTTTTGCTATGATATGTTATAGCATCTTCAGGTAAAGTAACATGATTTTATAGATTTTTTTAAACGTATTTAAATTTTAAAGAAGCTTTAAAATCACACCTAAATAATATTATAGCAAATTTCATGATATCAATCTCTAAATAAGAGTGAATGTTGTGGTCACACTATTTCCACTATAAGAATTATTTAATCTCCAAGGACTGTTTTTAAACACAATGAAAACACACGATCAAAAAGAAGGATCTGAAAGACCACGCTTATATAATTTCGAAATATTTTTAACTATACTTTAAAAAAACGTTTCCCTTTATTTTCCTTAATGCATCTATCCTAAAAGTACCTTCATTCATCTAAATATCCCAAAAACTTCGCTACTTGTAACTAACTTCGCTCAATGTAAATATTGTAAAATATATTTCCTTATTTTAAAAATGCACTAATGTGTTAAGTCTCATAAAAATGCAAACAGAAATAGCTGTACATGAAATGTTTTTAAATGATTTATTCAAAAAGCCTATCGACATTAAACATTTTAAACAAGTTTATATAAATACACTAATACACGTGTGTACAATTCTTTATACGTCTTTCATCCTTTTTTTTTATACTTTGCTGGGTGCGCCGCTATGTATAACGAAGAATTGATAATTACCGATCGAAGTAAAACAAATTTCAATTTTGTATTTCTTAGACAGAAAGAGATAAGGTAACAATTCTTAATATTTTACGTCGGGTCATAACAAAGTTTCATTAAGTTCCCATAATTTCTATCAATGGATGATAATTATCATGAAAATATATTTAAATAGAAATGATTCCGTGCAATATTTTGATAGTTATTTGAAACACGATTATAAAAGGAAATTATAAAAGGAAATGGTTTATAAAAAGTGGTTTATTTTCTTTTATAATATAAATTTGTGTTCAGTATTTATTTATTTTTATTCATCTGTTTAATTACCCTAGTGTGGTACTATAAATGAATAAATATTTTTAATGAGATAATAAATTTTAAATTTTTGTGTTTTATTAATGACAATTCTAGGCAAAAATTAACTCTTTTCTACTAACTAACAATAATTTTAATTGGAATTATCTGTTTAATTTCATATGGGTGTAATTAATCTTATTTTAATTACAGTGCATAAAATATAGGTAGGTAATAACATTTTGATGTACAAGGTCTGTTCAGAAAGGAATAAGACTGATTTTTTTTGTACCAAGCAGATGGCCAATGAGGCGAAGTTTGCGGGTGATACAAATGTTTCGAACTGTCAGTTACAGAATCTGGTGAAAAACAGTTTGCCTTGATTCTTTGTAATGCACAGATCGTTCATGAAGCAGACACATGTTTGGATGTAGCGTTAGGTTTTTAGAATTCAGCAAAGTATCGAACTGCGATACACCATAAAGTCTTGTGTAAACGTAAACCAATCAGATACATGTTACAAGAAAAACGTAAACCAATCGGATGGCATGTTACAAGAAAAATATGGCACGTCTTCATTATCCACGGCCTCAAGTTTTAAAGTGGCACAAAGCCTTCAAGGACAAAAGAGAGGACGTGAATGACGAACAACGCGCTAGGCGTCATCAAGTTCTCAAACTTCAGACAATGTTGCTAAAATTACACTGTTAAAAAATTCTGTAAATTTAATGTAAATATTTATCCATAGTCTCTGTAAATTGACAGTAATTCTTAGTTAAAAGTGAATAATCGAGATTCTCAATCTTTATTCTCTATTTTTACCTAATTTAATTATTTAATTAAAAATGATAAATGACTGTTTCTACTTTAGAAAAAGCATTCTAAATCCGAAATATGTTCTCACCAATAATTAATTAAATTAATATTAGTTATTAAAGCGAATGTGTAAAATAAGTTTTTTAACATCTCCCGTTTATTTTTCTCTGTAATTTTACTTCGGACTTAAGATAATAGATTACACAGAGTTTTCTGTTAAAATGTTTAACAGTGTAGAGAGCTTTTAGGATATGATCATAAGATGAGTGTCTTAAATATTTCAGAAACATTGGGAATTTACAAAATCGATTATGCATCAAATCATTACGGAGGAACTTCAAATGCGAAATATTTGTGTCAAGCCTCCTGACTCAGTTCCTAGCGAAATACAGCGCAGCAATGCTGCCCCAATCATCGTACAGCCATGATCTGTCGCTACCAGCATTTTTTCTATTCCCTTGATTAAAGCCCAGCTTAAGAGGTTGTTTTTAGTTTTTTTTTTTTTTTATCCGGTCTGAATATTTGAAGAACTTCCAGAGGAACATAACGCGCATTCCGAACAGCATTCCAGTTGAACACTTCCAACCGGTCATCATTGGGTGACAGAAGTGTTGTCAAAAGTGTATTAATGCAAGAAGAGGCTATTTCGAAGAATATTAAGTCTTTGTAAAATTACGAATTTCACGGCATGAGTCTCTTTACTTTCTAGACAGACCAAGTATTCCAATAAAATTAATTTACTGAGTAATACAATTATTAAAAAAAATAATAATAATGGAATTTAATATGAGAAATTAACTTATTTAAATGTAATTTTAATATTTATAATTAACTTTTTTAAAAGAAATGTAGTAACCTAGAAGAAAAGAATTTTCAAAAAAACAATTTTTATTTCTATAATGTACACTGAGAAAAAATTATGTGACTCACATCTAGAATCGAAATTGTGACTCTAGAAAAAATAGTTCCATGTCATCCTTATAAATTCTGGTCCCCTTGAAAAGCCAGTTTTAGAAGCGCCTGTTAGAATTCTAGAGCGTTTACCTATATTCTCGAGGGCACAGTTATTTAAAGAATCTCTGCAAATAAATGAGACTACAAGAGGCAGCTTTCTGCAACTATATTCTTGGTGTATGACCCACTTCTAGAAAATCAAGCGAGAATTTCTCGCAATTCAAAAGATTCAGAATATTCGGAATATTCAGAATATTGTTTCACCATCTAGAAATTTGTAAACAAAAAATTCTTCACCATTTCGTCTATTCAGTTTATTGGCGTGCCTTAAACGCATAGCTCGGAAATCTATATTTCTGGTTAAGGGATTTAGAAAATGACCACTAGAGGAAGGTGCTATATATTTTTTCTCCGTGTAAAAAGCCTTATGAATATCCAAACTGGAAAAGAAGATAGGGGAAGAAATTATGTTAGTTTTACAAAAATTAAAACATTGACCATGAGCCCAGGAGTCTGAAGCAAGTGAAGATTTGGAATTATCTTCATTACAAAATTTTAGTATTTCTAATATACAAGTGTATACAGGAAAACAAAAAATGTACCTTGGAATGAAAAATATTGGAATATAGTAAATTTAGATATGGTGAAAAGAAATGAAAGGTTATGGAAAAAATATCACTGCAGATATTCATTTTTTAAATTTGAATCTTGGAAAAAAGTAGAAAGAAAAATATCTGATAATTTCAGAATTTTAATTCTTTTAGAATTACACTAAGCTTTTATTACTACTAAGAGAAGTAAAGAATATTTGTCATTTGTTAAATTTTAAAAAAATCAACAACAATTGTATCTTATTGCACAAATAAAAGAAAAGTTATGACCTAATTAAGTTTTATTTCTTTTTCTAAGGAAAATGAAAACACTGAAAAATCTTTAACAGTTATGGTAAAACACTACAACAGCTCTAAATAGGTGTCGACATAAAGGGCAAAGTAGTGTATATATATATATATTAAAGAATATCCAGAATATTTCCAATAACTATTTTAATAATAGTCTGCATATGAAATTCTTGAATAATTTAGCTGTTTGGTTATATCTAAATTTTAATTGGGGGAAAAAATACAATTATAAAAAACGAATATTTCTTTTGAAGTTAAGTGAATGTTTAGTTTCGAAGATTTCCTGAGAAAAACTTCGGAACTTTAAATTCAGTGGCAGGCAGGACTTTTTATTGGGATTAGTAAAAGCAAAAATTGTAAGAGATTCACTCTTATGTATGCTCGTCAGTAAGAAAATACTGTCACATTTGTGTAGAAATGCTCGATTTCTTTCTTTCTTTCTTTCTTTCTTTCTTTCTTTCTTTTTTTTTTTTTTTGTAAAATTCATTGAAAAAATTTCTATACTTTGTCAGAAATTTGTATAACGTTTTATTTATTATGAGTAAAGTAAGAATTGTGTTACAAATTCTAGAAATTAAAACACTAACAATTGTGTAATGTGTTTGATTTATTCAGTCACACTTTTTTACTTAAATTACTTAAATTATTCGAATATGTTCAATGAAATAAAACAAAAATCGTCAGTAGTTCCAATATAAATTTTGATCTAAATAATGATTCGTGCAAATAAATCCTCATATATATGTGCAAGAAATATTATTCGTATAATATATTACATATTTGTATTTTTCGCCATAATATTATCGATGCAAATGAAAAAAAATAAGATGGGACTATACAAAGTTCCAAAAAGAAGTTCCGTGTAATTAATTTTTTATATCTAAAATACTCTTTAAAAGCATAAATATATAATTGTTTTCCTTTAGAATGATTAAATTAATCGTTTATAGCATTTTTTAACATAAGTGAACAGAAGCAACGTAAAAATCGTATTGGGGTCAAATTTGACCCCATTGGTATTCAGTGTAACAAAAAAATTCTGGTAGCAGGAGGGTTAAGCAAAATCTAACTATAACGTTGTAAAATAGGTGTTATTACAAATCGATCGGTACCAGCTGCGTGTTTTTACGATTATTTATGGCAAAATTAGGAAAAACAAGGGTGGAGGGGGTTATAGTTGTAGAAAAATACTTAGATTTTTTTTTTTTTTCTCAAATTTCAAACTATTGTTATAGTAAAATTTCCGTTGAAAAACATAAAGAAACTTCTGTTATCCACTCAGACAACATTTAAATTTTAAAAAGATTAATTAAATTGATGTATTAGTAATAAAAAGCATTTTTTTTCTTTTACATTTATACTTACATTTAATACTATTTCAAATTTAAAGTTTTTTGTGTTTTAAGAAAATTATGTTTATTTGCGTACTTATTTATTTCATAATAAGTTATATTTCCTGAGAAAAAAAATGTTTTATATTACTTCTATACAATTTATATTATAAATTGTTACATAACAATCTTCAGTTATTTTTAAATCCTTGTTTCAATTTACGAATCCTCTTTTTTCACTTAACGGAATTCTGTTTTGTTGTTTAATTTTCTTTTATCTATGATATTTCATTAATTTATGGCTTTACGTTTCCAGATAAGAAATGCCGTTAAGTCATGTTGTTACAATTTATGTAACAACACGAAAATCCATTTCGTTACTAAATTTTCTTAATCGATAGGTGCATTAAAATCAAAATATTAAATTCCACTTTGCGGTGAAAATTAATTAAAAATACTTCAAAAACTTTTTTTTTTTTTTTTAGATTTTGTTTAAAGCAAATTATCATATAAAATTCAGTTAATTAACAAAAATACTTAGGAAATATTTTTTCTTCGCTTCAGATAATTTTTAATTAAAAGTTGTAAGATGATTTAAATTTCTTGTAGATATAAAATGTTTAAAAAATATTGAAATAGATAAGCAATTGATTTTTATATGATTATTCATATAACAAACGGACATTTTACAAATAAATTCGAAAATTTTATTACATAAGAAATTTATTAGTAATAAATATAAAAAAGCGCGTCTGTATGTACTATATACAGGGTGATTATAAACAATGTTATGATTTCAAAACGCTCTAACTTTAAAATTACCTGTTAAATTGACTTGATATCATTAGAACCATAGCCTCCTTAACTAGATGCCTGTCGCGTAGCTCGGAAACTACGCAACAGTTGAAGCGGTAGACAACGCCACCTGATTGATATTGCGCGACTTTTTTATTCAACAGTCACCAAAAATTTTGTAAAGTGGGATATGATATACATAAAAGGCGAATAGAATCGAAGGAACGTCGATTATATATATCACGTATCACTTCTTTAAATTATTGGTGGTAGTTGAATAGAATAGTCCCATAATCTGTACCAGGTGGGGCTGTCTACCGCTTCAACTGTTACCTAGTTTCCGAACCACGCGACAGGCATCTAGTTAAGGAGGCTATGTTAGAACAATCATGAGACAATGGATATATATATTTTTTTCCCTTTTTTGCCATGAGAAATAACAGTTCTAAAGTGCGCCGATAGATGGCGTTGTCAGATGAATAGCTTAAATGGATTTGTTTGACACAGGCATGTTGTTAGCCAAAACCAAACGATAGACTCCATGGGTTTGCGACAAATTTAATTTCGAAAGGGCAAAGATATCTGTTACAGCGAAAACAGCGACAGCGACAACAGAAAAAGAAGAGCTTCATGGAACAAACTCCTTACGGATAATTAATGCATACGTTGTTCAGTACGACCTCCGTCTTGTTCTGCTACCAGTTGGAACAGCATGTTCCACAACAGATCAGAGGACATTTATACTAATGCTGTGAATGCGGTGGATGATGTCGGCCATATTCGCAATCTGCTTGCTGTAAACAAGATTCAACATTCCCCAAAGCCAGAAATCACACGTTTGTGTAACGGAACGTATCTTCTGTGCGTATGTCACGTCATAGTAATTTGTATTACAGACAACGGCATATCATCATTCCTGTCTTAGTAATTTGTATATCTCCACAACAGCATCCTTCGCCAAACAAAATTCCATTGCCTGGTGATTGTTACGGTAAAACATCAAGTCATTCTGACAAGTAAATTTAGAGATTGAATCGCATTTTGAAATCGCAACTTTAATCATAATCAACCAGTATTCGGAAGCAGTAATTTAGAAATATGTCCAGAAAGTGAAAAAATTACCGGCTGAAATAAATTACAGCGACTACAAAAAATTATCAAAATTATGCATTTGTGGCGATTTAGCGCTGTTCGCTAGCATCGATATTCTCGTGTGCGAACAGAACCGTGTTTTGCTTCTCCGCCAAGTACTCAAAATCATTAGCTTAACAGTGTGAAATCGCCAAATACGCTTAAATTTCATATTTTTTTGTAGTTGCTGTAATTCATTTCAGCCGATAATTTTTTAACTTTCTCGTATTTTATGAAGAGTAGAATTACATATATATATATATATATTTTTTTTTTCCCAATAATTTTTAAAGACGACACCTTTTAAATGTTTCCTTGTTAGGGAAATTAGTTTTAAAATTTCATTGAAGAGGGTGTGAATCCTTGTGATACTTAAATATACTTATTTATGTTTTAAAAAGTTATCATAAGCGACTGTGTTTTATAAACATATTAAAATTATTGCATAGTTTACTTGTGATTTAAACTTCCTTTCAAAAACTTTATATAACGCATGATAATATATTCTATACTATGCTTAAAAAATACTATGAATTAGAAAAGAAAAAATACCATCATAAATGTTAAATACACTTAATCAAATTATGATGAATAATACATAAAATAGATTACGATATTACTGATATTTACTTAAATATATTCTAAAATGTGTTTTCGGAAATAAAATGGATATGTCTCTCTATGCAAAAAAACATATTTTGAATATCTTCCTTTTGTCAATCAATTTAATTTTTTCTGTATGTGATAGCTATTTCTTAAAACAGACTAACTAAGAAAAAAATAAGTAATAATAAAAATATAATTTATAAATGATTGACTCTGTAGATATTACCTATAAAAAGTTAAAACTCGTAAATATGTTTTTAGATTTTCTAGATTTTAAAATTTCTTTTCCCGAAACATTTCTTTGATTGAAAAATAACGTTATTCATAAAAAATATTTGCGCTCAAAAATAATTTACATTTATATATATATATATATATATATATAACTGTTTTCAGTAAATTTTTAGAATCAAACAATTTTGCATTATCTTCACAATTTACACACAGTGAAAGCAAAAAAATGATTTCAGAAAGTTTTCTTTGTGTGTCTGTAAGTCTGTATGTCTGTAAAGTTATTTTTCTCCAAGTTTCACGTGAGAACGGCTGTACGGAATGCAACTACACTTGGCAAGAATTTAGGTCTGTATTCATCCTAAAATTATAGCTATCAAATTTTTCGAATTTCCCCTCTGTTCTTGCAATTTGAGCAGGATTCTTAATCATAACTCAGTTCCAAATTAGTTCACGCTGAATAAATTGCACATGAGAAGAGTAGATTTAAGTACAAAAAAAAAAAAAAAAAAAAAAAAAAAAAAGCTATTTCTGTGATTTTTGAAATTTTTAATATTTAAAAGGGGAAGGGACAAATCGATTTTCGGTGGAAGATTTTGCGAATTCCAGATTTTTGAATAGAACTCTTACAAAAATGGTACAAATATTTTGAAAACAGGGATGCGTCTTCTTTAGATTGTTTACAAAAAACGAATTTTTGGTTTTTGTGATTTTAGATTTTCTTATGAGGGGGTGGGTGGAGGGGGTAAATCAGGGACCGAGATTTAGCGATACATTTTTTTTCTTTTGAAATCTATAGAAGCTGCGGTCACGAATTTTGGTACGTGGATATTTTATATGTACCCGCCACCTATTTCAAACGGGATTTTATGAAATTCTCCTCTTTTACCCTTTGCAATCGGAGTGAGGTGCAATAAACACGTTTCCAATTGTAGCCTTGTTCCGACTTAACTCAGTAAGATTCATTTTTATGCGTGGGTTCGTTATGCGTACTGTACTCGCACTATAGAGGGATTTTGTGAAATTTTCTTTTTACGCTACTTCAAAGGTGGTAGTGTAGGGATACATGTTTTCAAGAGTAACTCTGCTCCAAATTATCTCAAGAAAGCGATTTTCTGACGTGTTGATGTGTTATGCGTACCCAATACACCCACTACGAAGGGGTATACTGAAATTACTTTCTAACTCCTCGTCCCGTAAGAGAGGCGGGGAAATAATGCACGTTTTCAAGCTTAAATCTGCTCCAAATTACCTTATAGAATTTTTTTTATGTGTGGATTGGTTATACATATCTAATCTGTAGTATAAAGAGATTCTGAAGAATCGCCGCAACCTTCCTATCCCTTAATAGCAGGGGAAAAATATATTTTCGAATATAACTCTGTTCTAAATATACTGAGAAATGCGATTGTTTGATGTTTCAATTGGTTATATCAATGTAACACGCCCTAGAAAGATATTTTAGAGCACTATTCCTTCCCCCTCTTAGGGCGGACGATTCGAAAGGTGCGGTTTCTAGCTTAAATCTGCTTCAAAGTACCTTAGAATGGTGAATTTTCGTGGTGATTATCTGTACGCAATATGCATTTTGGTGGATGTTTCGCGAAACATCTAACTTACTTTATTTTTTACTTTTTGAGATTTTATTAATAATGATATGGTGATATGGAATTTTCAGAATTGTTTTAAATATAGTAACCTGCGAAGCGGGCAAAGCCTACTTATAACACATAAGCATATATATATATGTGTGTGTGTTTGTATGTATATATGTATATTAATGCAACAGTAAGCTATTTTATTTACGTGTAAAATACTTTTTCTTTACGATTTATAGTTATGAATAATATGTCATAAATGATAATAATTCTTTACTTAGATTTGAAATATGCCTCTTTATACCTTGTTTCTATTTCGCTCATTTCAGAAATTTGCCGTAAGGAGATTGTATAAATAAACCTCTCTGATATGTGATACTTCATCATTCTGCATATTCTAATGACATTAATGACAGTTGCAAACTAAGTATTAAAATATACGAAATTTTACTAAGTAAAACTTAAATTATGGTTTTAAAAATTATATCATAAACAAATTAAATCGGTACTTTACAAATAAAAATATATATGATTCATATATGATTAATTTTAGATATTTACCACATTAAAACCATTAAAATAAACATCCCATAAATGTGAATTTTCTGCACGCCATATTTTATGATGAAAGTTGGTCGGTATTAATATATAAGATTTCATTAATCATAAATTATAGTTTTAATTTAGGATTGTGCGTACTTCTTAAAAAAATACTCTAAATAAAGAAAAAAAAAAGAAAAAAGAAGAAAGAAGAAAGAAAGAAAAAGAAAAATGTCACTATTATCACGGTGAGAATTGAGGTTTTTATGAATTTTTATATGCTCCATGATAAAAATATTTCTTAAAATAATTTATTTTAGACAAAGTTTTCAAAATGTTTTATAACACTGGGCCAGATGTGAGGATTTAAAAAAAATAATAATAATAATAAGGAAATAAATAGTAAAGTAAAAGTATTCAAATATTTCATCTCCTTCATTTCCTAGTTCTCTCATTTTAATGTTGTGCAAAAGAACAATAAAGTGTACGTTTATCTGAAGGGTATTTTAAAAATGGGGGATTGTGAGTATATCTGGGGCTTCTCTGATATGTTGCCTTCTTGTCAAAAGTAGCGTAAAATCTCCTAGGTTCTAGAATATCTTGCATCCCTCCTACTCAATAAAAGTTTTATCACGAACACACGTAAAAAAAAAAAAAAAAAAAAAAAAGGAATGTGTTTCAAATGCATTCTTTCAATCAAAAACAGTTATCTTCAGTGAAAATTTCCTTTGTTTATAAACGAAGAGACGATTCATTCTGTCTCCTTAAAGGGTTTACCCCCTTTTCTAATTCCACGTGTGCAAGCATGCTGAAAGTTTCATGTAGATTATTGGTATACATTAAGGTGGTTCAAAAAAAGTGATTTTTTTATTTCGGAATAGCGTTACCTCTCGAAATTTGTAGTTTGGTATCCTCAATTGGGAAAAAAAAAAAAAAAAAAAAAAAAAAAATTCTAAGTTGAAATCTTCAGTTCGCGCATGAGGCTGAAAGTTTCAAAAAATATGTTAGAAATTGAAATTTTCAAAAAATAACAAAATTAGTTTTTTTTTAAATTGTTTATAATGCAACAGCCATAAATTGTCAGTATATAGCGTAGTTTCAACATAAAAAAAATATTTTACAGCTTTTACATAACATCTTTAGTTCGCGCATACGCCTTAAATTGGGCTAAAATCACCTAAAATTTGAAATTTACGTGTTTAATATACATGACATATTTACTTTTCAAAAGTATTTTAAAAATTCTAAATTTGTTGAATGTAAACTTTTAGTACAGTATTATACGTACAAGTACAGTTACACATACATTTATATGTATATAATAACGTTGCATGTCACAGCTAATTACAGAATGATTTATAGATTTTACCTATTTTTTGTATCATTAATATCCCTCAGATGTGTTGGGCATTGTTTTAAATTGAGATTTATAGCCAAATGATGGCATAGTTGACCTTGATAGCAAAGTTGTCCTTATGAAACCATCCCTGTTCTCTTCTCCGCATTCTTTAGCACAAGATTCTGCTACGAGCTTTACAATTCTTTCGACACTTTGCGTGTGGCAAGGAAATTTAATTAGCTTGAACTCTGGGAGAACATTAGTTTTAATAAGTTCTTCTAGGCTTTGCATTAAAATATTGCGCATTGTTGGAGCAGGTGTAAGTTTGCACTTGGACCAATCAATAAGTTCAATGTAATTCGAAGCTGCAAAATTGATGGCCGGTGGTTGAAAAGTTCGCACCGATTTCCCTTTTCGTTCTTGTTTTCTTGCATTTAGCAATCTTCGAAAATCTAGCTGTGTTACGTGCACTCTCTCATCTAGTACCATTGAAATTAAAAGATTTTCGGGATGACAAAAATACGCATTCCTCTGAATGACAGGATCAATTATTTTACGTACCCTGTCGGGCAGCTGTCTTGTCTTCTGTACTAATTTAAGCACATGAACTGCTCCAAACTTTACAGAGGGTTGTATTTTAATTCTAAACCATAGGGGAGCGTATATCTTCATACTATAGCTGAGCAGCAGTTTAATTTCGTCAGAAGGTTTTACTTCAGAAATATATAGTCTTAAGATCCTATTTGCACAGGTTAACCATGAGTTACAAAGAGAACTAGGATTTTTCACAGCGAGCTCTGGCACACACTCTCCCGTCTTGACTGCTCGATAAATATTAAGTAAATACTGTTGGTCCTTGTTTAAGTCAGTTTTGGTCACATTTACCTCCTCACTATTAATCGTTTCAAAATTAGTAACAGGGAGTTTTTCACAGTCAGTCAACTTCTTGCCAATTTGTCCTGAGAAACTTGTGGGTCGTGTAGTATCACCATCTACACTTTCAAACAAATGTCTGAACGAAAGTGTGTTGAAATGTAATAAACATATAAACCATTGTAAAGGACTACCAAGCTTAAGCTCAAGGTTACGAATAACACCGTTTTTCCATCCTATGTTATTCGCTGTTCCGTCGCATCCAATTGCAACAAGCTTAACATAACCAAAGTTATTGTTTTCTAAATAGCAAAAGATGCTATTAGCTATTTCACTTCCAGTGACCCTTGGAGTTGTCAAATTTCCCAGATACTTTCACCAGGCTCTTGAACCGAGCTCATGTGTTCCTCTTTCTTTAGTCTGCGATACATTTTGTTACCATTATTTTCCTGATAATAAGTGTTATCTTTTCTCCCGTCAAAATACAGTCCATGTAACTCTACATTTGGAGAGTCTGATTGTAAAGAGTCTCGAATTTTATGTTTTTGTCGTATGATCTTACTCTTATCTATTACTAGAGACATATCCCCTTCACTTATCATGCCTATATCTTGCAAAACACAGGAAACAATAGCAGCAGTGGCTCTCTCGGATGTCCCATATCTATCGCTTATTAATGCTGTTGCAGGAAGATTAATTCGCATTTACGATGTTGATGGCAAACTGTCACATTTTGCTTCGTGACTCTAAAACTGGCTATTTTCGTCAGAATTTATAAGAGTATCTATTTTGCTAGCTTTAATATCGTTTCAACAATCTCGTTTTTCTTTTCACTTTGCATTCTTTTATTTCTTTCTGCGATCTTATTAGTCTCTACTCTATCCAAAGTGCCAATATATTTTAAACGGCCATTTCGCTGGTCGTACAAAAACTTTCTCTCAATAATAGGGATCTTATTTCCTTTATCACATTTACAATCCATAATTTCTTTACAGCTACAAGAGATAGGCTTCTTACCACACGATCGCGCAAAATTCATTACACACTTGCAGGAAGCAACATCAAAAAGTTTGGACTTCACTTCATTACCAAAGTGATTGAGTTTAGTCTTGAAGTTAAATTTATCTTTATCACGACTAAATGACTTTCTTAAAATGTAGTACTTTATTACCTTTATCAATTTAACAATACGTTCATGGCTGACCGTTGGTATAGAAGCTTTACAGTACAGTTCTTCTATTTGACCAGCAATGCAATCTGAAATCTTTGAAAAAGATTTGTTTTTACAGATTTTGATGTTTCTTCAAAACAAGCTAAGAAAACATCTGCACATGTGGGTAAAACACTTTGAATTAACGATTTTGGTACACCGAAAAACGGACAAACACTTAAGCGTTTAGAAGTTTTCGGGGGTCCCATTATTTATTATTTGGAGAACGGAGAACAATATAACAAAACTTGAGCATAAAAATCTCCAATAACTTTACAAAAAAACCCACTCCAAAAAAAAAAAAAAAAAAAAAAAAAAAAAGGTGCACTTTTTGATTCACTTACAGTTACAAATTAAAGATGCTGCTTGCTTAGCGGCTACTAATTGACTGACAAAGTGAGAGCAGAGCTTTTAAACTGTCTACTAGAATGTGCCTACCGCCTAGACAAGTCAGCGGCGCCAACTTAGCGCTTGCCGGTCAGTTACTGTTCGTGTTCCGATTTTGATATTTTTAAAAAATTTTATGCCGAAACTACGCTATATACTAAAATTTATGGCTGTTGCATTATAAAAAAATACAAAAAGAAACAAATTTTATTATTTTTTGAAAATTTTAATTTTTAACATATTTGTTCAAACTATCAGCTTCATGCGCGATCTGAAGATGTCAACTTAGATTTTTTTCTCCCAATTGAGCATACCAGACTACAACTTTTGAGAGGTAACGCGATTCCGAAATTAAAAAAAAAAAAAAAAAAAAAAACACGATTTTTTCGAACCAACCTAGTATACATTCCTCTTGAGAATATTGCTTTCTGAAAGGGCTTTGGTGTATGATTGTTTCAATGAAATGGGAAAGAAGAGAAAATAATGAAAGAGTAGAATGGTTGTGTATAGATTTCCGGGATTAAAATCAATGTTGTACGCGTATCCTTGCTTAGTCGAGGGCTGGTATTGGAGGAGTGACATCAGAGTAATTTCAGCGAATGAGGCTGGCGCGGTTTCTATGGCAAATTATCAGGTTTCGATGACAACTGGAGGCGGGAGCTGGTATTTTTCTGAAGCGGACGGCTAGAGTTTTTTTTTTTTTTTTAGTTGTATCTATTCGTAGGAATCTGCTGTGGCAGGGTTTTTTTTTTCCGACCCCTCTGGAAGAGTGGTAAGAGTGAAGCTCGTAGTTTAAGACTGAATTCTGTTTTAGTGATATGAGGTTCGAAGAGCACTCTTTAAGTTTCTTAAGATTTTGGCAAGTCACTGTCTGTTCCTTGTACTAGATTCGGGTAGAATCAAGATGACATTACTGAGTGTATAGGCCCCTGCATTGTGCAGGAGGTCATCCTAGATCGTAGAATTTTCGTAGAGATATTGAGCCCCTGCCCACCAGTGGTCTTGTTTAGGAACGAAAAGACGCAGCCTGCCTATAATCGGCAGCCAAAGTATCCGAGCACTAGCAATAATCTTTGTCTAAAAAAAGTACATTTAATACTGCTTTGTTAAATGCTTTCTTGTCGAGTCATGTTCTTAGTCAGTCTAAGAATATGATTCGACAAGGATTTATTTAACAAAACAGTATTAAGTGTACTTTTTTTATAGCGGAATTTTTTATTATATTTTTTTTATTTGTACTTTTTTTTATCGGAATTGTTGGCTAATGCTAGGATAATTTTGCTGTCCACTGTATGCCCTAGCCGATCTGTGTACCAGCTTAAATCATCTCAGAATAGCGCCAGAAAAATGTTACGCCATTTTCTCTCGCAATCCAATCCTGCTGTCAAAGCCTATGATGTACTATAATGTAAGACAACTTTTTTTTTTATCTGAACTTTTTTTTTCAGAAACTGATGTAACAACTATTGCAGCTGATGACAAGTAATCCTTTTTTATGTATTCTATCTAGCTTGTATGATGAAATGATTTGTTGGCTTAAAAATTGTGACAAACAAAAGTAAATAAGTTTGTTAAAACTCCATTTTTTTTTAATCTCATAAAAAAAACTGTAATTTTAAGTTAAGTACTTGCCTGTTTCTTTGATGAATGTAGAGAGTGATTTCTTTAAATTTTAGATAACTGATTTAAATAACTTTCTACTGGTAGGTTATCTACAATTTTCGAACCTGGATTTAAAAATAACAAAAACAGAAATATATGTATATATATTTTTTAAATGAACACAACGCTTAATTTAATTTGTATGATATATATATATATATATATATATATAAAGCTATACGATCGTGATTTGATTTTTATTATAGTGATTTTGTGGAGACGTTAAAAATGTAAATTATAGAGTAGTCAGTGTAAATAAAAAAATAATAGAAAGCAAAATAGTCAGTGTGTAAAAAAACATGCCAACACTATATAAAAGCATGGAAAGTTTTATCTACATTATTATGAATAATTTTTTTCTGTCATTGGTTTTTATTAAATAACATTTTAGAACAGTAATTTACTTGATAATGTAAGTTATTTGCATCAAAATTATAAATTGATAGTAACATGAATATATAAGATATAACAATCTTGGATTGGAAGTCGAAGAAAAAAAAAAAAAAAGCTTATTTTTTTTATCGTACAGCATGCACAAGTGCCTCTCAGTGGATTTTATTTTCTTTACTTATACAATGCAGCTATATAATATAAAAAATTAGTAAAACAGTGGGTAATGTCAAATGGGTTTAACGTGGCACTAGAACTACACAATGAGCAGTTGGCAGTAGTCTGAGATTCACTACCATTAGTGGTCAGGTAGCATGGCATAGTAATTTTGATCCCCCAATAAGACTCTGTCGCTTACCTTAGTCAAACAAAATATGTAATCTCCTTTCTTCTTTTAATGATTATTTTTCCCACGCAACAGCACTAACAATGATATTAAGTCTCAACTTCCCACGCAGTACCATGTAGTACATATGTAGTTTAACTTTCATGGACTTAATAATTAAAAATGGATTAATAATTAAAAAACAGCAAAAATCGTCCAATCAAATGTAACTTCAAATACAATTTGAAACAGTAAAATAAGGTATAACATATATCCTGTCAACTATCATCAAATAAAACAAATTTTTACATCATTCTGTAACAATCGCCATTCTTCCTCGTCAACATTTTAATCCAAATTAGTGAACCCTTGACTTACTTTCTATCACTGTGTAGGAGTAAAAAAGGGGTTTTTAACCGACTTCAAAAAAGAAGTAAGTTTCTCGATTCAAACCGTATGTTTTTTTTTTATGCTTGTTAGCTCATAACTTCTGAACGGATGCTCCGATTTTGATACTTTTTTTTTTGTTGAAAAGGTCTTGGTCTGAAATAGGTCCCATTGTAAAATCTTCACGATCTAAAGAAAATACAGGGTGCCCAAAAAATCAGTCCCAACTCTTTTAACTGCTAAACGGCTGCAGCTATAGTGATAAAAATGGTATGTAAGTATAGCAAAGTGGCCATGCAGTACAAGGTTAAACCGCTTGCAGCGCCACCTGGTGGAAAAGTTAGTGTCCCTATCTCGAGTTAGTGTCCCTATCTCGAAGTTAGTGTCCCTATCTCGAAAACGGTTCTAAAGAAAAAGTAAATAACAAAGCTGAAGTGTATCACCGATTTTGTAAAAATGATAGTTTAGACATTTATGCTAACGTTCCTATCTCGGAAACGGTTCAAGACAGGGGGAAAAAGTGAATTATAAAATTGCAGAGCATCATCGATTTAGTACGAAATGATAGTTTTGACATTGATGCTAAAAATAGAAGGCTAAAAACATGCATTTTTTTGTTCGCAATTTCTTACATTATACACACTTGAGCTACATTGTTCACGTTGTAGCGTAGCTGGTGAGACATATGCTATATAGTTCAAAATAAGGTTACTCGATACTTTTGGTTTTGTTGTAGAAATCTTGGTCTGAAGTAGGTCCCATTATAACATCTTTAAAATCTAAAGAAAATAAAGCGCCATCTGGTGAAAAACAGCGGAATTAGCGCTCCTATCTCAAAAACGTTTCAAGATGGGAGAAAAGTTAATTACGAAGTTGTAGAGAATCATCGATTTACTACGAAAAGAGAGTTTTTAGACATTATTGCTAAAAATAGAACGCTTAAAACGTGCAATTGTTTGTTCGCAATTTCCTATACTGTGCACACTTGAACTACATTGCACACTTTGCAGCGTAGCGGATGACACGTATACTCTGTGGTTCAAAATACTGTTACTGTAAGCGGTCACATCGATTAGCGCAAAGTCGTTTTCAACCAACTTCAGAAAGGAGGGTGTTCTTAATTCGAGCTATGTGTTGTTGTTGGTGTTTGTAAGCTTATAACTTCGTAAGAAATGCTCTAATTAACCGACTTCAAAAAGGAGGAGGGTCTCAATTCAAAGCATACGTTTTTTTTTTTTTTTTTTTTTTTTTTGTTGTTGTTGTTTTTGTTTGTTAGCTCATAACTTCTGAACGGATGATCCGATTTTGACAATTTTTGTTTTATTGTAAAGGTCTTGGTCTGAAATAGGTCCCATTGTAAGATCTTTACGATCAAAAGAAAATACAGGGTGCCCAAAAAAGTCAGTCCCGACTCTTTTAACTGCTGAACAGCTGCAGCTATAGTCATAAATGTGGTATTTAGGTATAGTAAAGTTCACATGTGCTACGCTATTCAACCGCCTAAAGCGCCACCTGGTGGAAAAGAGTGGAGTTAATGATCCTATCTCGGAAACGTTTCAAGACAGGGGAAAAAAGTGAATTATAAAATTGCATAACATCATCGATGTAGTACGCAAAGATAGTTTAGACATTAATGCTAAAATCAGAACGCTTAAAACGTGCATTTGTTTGTTCACAATTTCCTATTTTGTGCACACTAGAACGACATTGCATATGTTGTAGCGTAGCGGGTGACATTTATGCTATGAAAAATTCATGGTATGGTTATTGTAAGCGGTCACATCGATTTACATATAGGCGTTTTAAACCAACTTTATAAAGGAAGAGGTTCTCAATACAAACCATGTTTCTCGTTGTTGTTATTGAAATTTGTTAGCTTATAACTTCGTAAGAGATGATTTAATTTTAATACTTTTTTTGTTGTCGTAATGATCTTGGCATGTTTCATTATGATTTCTTTAAGATATAAACAAATTACAGGATACTTACAAAAGTCTGTTCTCACTCTAACTGCTGAATGCATGCAGCTACACTGGTATAAGCAGTATGTAAGTATCGATGTTAAAACTTCTGTTCGTCAGCTGCAATGGATATTTTGCTCTTTTTTTGAACTTTACGCTGCGCAATTTCCAGCGCAGCGGGTGATACGTATTCACTGTAAAGTTCAATATATATGCCTAACAGAATTTTCGGTTACGAATACAGCGTATCTGTTCTTTACATTTCTAAAGACTTTTTAATTCAACGTATGTTCGTTCAATAGATATATTTTTTGCTCACATCCGATAAAGGCAAGAAAAGTGACACAACTTAAAAATGCAGCATTTGAGAAAAATCAACTTAAAAATAACTTGACTAGAATAAAACTGGCACAACTGTCTCTCGAGTGAATAACTTTCCAGATGGAGTTGTAACTTTTTTGTTCACATTGGGTGCATTTCATGTATTTTTCAGTGACATAAACCATTTTTTGAGTAATGTCACTTTTCTTGGAAGTTGTGATTTGTGAAACGTCCGTCGAACGTCTTCTGATGCTCCGCTAAAGAAATAAGTTTTCACTGAAAAGAGAAAAATAAAATATTTTTGTAAAAAAATAGAACCGACTCCAAAAAGGAACTACTATTCAAACAACTAAAAATGAAAGAAAATTGGCAGAAAAGGGAACTGTAAATTCCGCCTAAAAGTATAAAAAATTTTCCTTCGCCAAACAACCTATAACACTACAATTAATCGTAACTTTTGAAGTTGGCGCAAAATTAAATAAAAATTGATACCTTTATTCAATACAAAAATCAAATCCTATTCAAAATACACATCTCACCTTGTTACCTGCAAAACGCAGCCGAAAACTACTTTGATTCAAGAAAACAAATAAGATTTCGTAAGCAGCAAAAGTTGGCGAAGATGCTGAGATCTGACGTCCTTGGTGAACGAAAAATCGCAAAATTATCTTGCAAACATATTTAATTTCTTTGGGATATCATGATTATTTTGATAAGGTATATAAAGAGAGTAAAAAGAATATGAAACAATGCACCGTACGATATATATTATGAAAGTATACATCTTGCGTGTATATTTTTGCCTTACGTTTTGATCGCCAAATCCAAAAGCCATCAAAAATCCAAGCGGCGGCTACAAAAAATTGACTTGATAAGGTATGAAGCTGATATTTTTTCTATAGACAGAATTCATTGTTACAATGAAAATCTGATAGGGCTGCATGGTCAAAGACGTCAAGTTTAAGAGAAACAACCTCACTTCCGGTCACAATTTAAACGATTTTCGAACCCCACATGTGTGAAGATGAAACCGGTGCTAAAATGTAGAGATTAATATGCTCTTTAAAATGACATAGGGTTGCCTGGTCAAAACCGTCAAGTTTCAAATGTTGCCTCGAAAATAGGGGTCAAATTTAAAAGATTTTCGAACCCCACAAGTGTGAAGATGTAGCCGGTGCTAAAATGTAGAGATTAATATGCTCTTTAAAATGGCATAGGGTTGCCTGGTCAAAACCATCAAGTTTCAGAGGTTGCCACGAAAATAGGGGTCAAATTTAAACGATTTTCGAACCCCACAAGTGTGAAGATGAAACCGGTGCTAAAATGTAGAGCTTAATATGCTCTTTAAAATGGCATAGGGTTGCCTGGTCAAAACCGTCAAGTTTCAGAGGTTGCCTCGATAATAGGGGTCAAATTTAAACAATTTTCGAACCACACAAGTTTGAAGATGAAACCGGTGCTAAAATGTAGAGATTAATATGCTCTTTAAAATGGCATAGGGTTGCCTGGTCAAAGCCGTCAAGAAACAAAGGTTGCCACGAAAATAGGGGACGTATTTTGCGATTTATTTACCCAAGTAAAAAGTGATTTACCCAAGTGTAAAGATGAAACCGGTGCTAAAATTTAGAGATTAATATGCTCTTTAAAATGGCATAAGGTTGCCTGGTCAAAACCGTCAAGACCCGGAGGTTGCCTCGAAAATAGGTCAAATCTGTCAAATAAAGCAGTCAACCACAAAAAATAGGCAAGTTTTGAAGATTTCTTAACGAAGTGTAAAAAAATACGAATTGCATTAACAAAGAAAATGAATAAGGATGAAATTATATGAATATTTGAAAGGTGTGGCTGGTTCCAGAATGTACAGCATAGAAGTTATTTTAAAATGGCATATGTTTGACTGGGAAAATTCGTAAAGAAATAGCGGTCAGTCTCCAAAAAGCTAACGCATATTAAAGGTGTTTAACACAAAGTGAAACACACATGAAGACTATTTAAAAAAGGTTAAACACGAAATGATTAATATTTAAAAGATGAAATTGCGAGCTAAATGTAGAACATACAACACTTTTCCATTTGCTTACGACTAGTGCTTCAAACCTAACAAGGTATAGCGGTCAGCTTAGAAAAGGAAGCGAATTTCAAAATTCGTTTATTTTATTTGTTTAATGATGTAAGAGAATTTAAAGCATAAAGAAAAATAAATTATTATGCGTGACCATTCTTTTTCTAATCTGTATAAAACTAATTTCAGCTCACGAGCTCGTTTTTTCCCCATTTTTCAATACTTAAA
The DNA here is from genome assembly GCA_963930645.1 of Salticus scenicus. NCBI lineage: Eukaryota > Metazoa > Arthropoda > Arachnida > Araneae > Salticidae > Salticus > Salticus scenicus. Next base: position 124,082,975 of record OZ005648.1, on the reverse strand, counting down.
ATATTCAAATTGTGTCAAAGTATTGAGAAGATAAATTCCCTGAAGAAATGTATGCGGCTGCTTTGTAGAATTTTATACGAAAATTGTGGGTTGTGCCGACTTTGTTATATTAAAATTTTGTCAATTTTAGAAAATTTTCTAATTCAAAATAATCAATAATACCTTCTGCAAAGTAATTATGGGTACAAATAAAGCGAAAAACCTTTTTTAAAAAATTGATAAATTTTTCGCGTTTCTTAATAACCATGAATTAATTTATGAAATGGAAATTTTTAAATCTTGCTGCAAATCTGAAATAAGTTTTTTTTTTTTTTTTTTTTTTTTTTTTTTTTTTTCATTTTATTTATTTATTTATTTTGTATACTAACAGAATTTTTTATTATGAGTTTCTTGTGCATTATTATCTGCATTTCTGTTAACTTTTGTGGGCGTATTTTCTTATCTGTATCCGCATGCTACATTTTTAATTTTTACTATTAATTCGTTATTTTTATGGGAAATTTTAGAACAGTTTCATTGCAGTTTATTTACAACCCTTCAAAATTAGCTTTTTTTTTTTTTTGAGGCATCAACTATTTTTCGAGATTTTCACCTGGCAACCCTATGATACTCTAAAGAGAAATATTATTCTCTATATTTTATAAACGGTTTCATTTTTAAATATGTTAGGGTAAGAAAACCGCTAAACCTCCCTCCCCCCCCCCCCCCACACACACACTCTTCGTGGCAACCTCTTTTCTTGACGTTTTTGACCAGGCAACCCTATGCCATTTTAAAGACCATATTATTCACTACATTTTAGCACCGGTTTCATCTTTACACAAGGGTAAATCACATTTTACTTGGGTAAATAAATCGCAAAATACGTCCCGTATTTTCGTGGCAACCTTTGTTTCTTGACGGTTTTGACCAGGCAACCCTATGCCATTTTAAAGAGAATATTCATCTCTACATTTTCGCACCGGTTTCATCTTCACACTTGTGGGGTTCGAAAATCGTTTAAATTTGACCCCTATTTTCGAGGCAACCTCTGAAACTTGACGGTTTTGACCAGGCAAACCTATGTCATTTTAAAGAGCATATTAATCTATACATTTTAGCACCGGTTTCATCTTCACACTTGTGGGGTTCGAAAATCGTTTAAATTGTGACCGGAAGTGAAGTTGTTTCTCTTAAACTTGACGGCTTTGACTTGGCAACCCTATCAGATTTTCATTGTAACAATGAATTCTATCTATAGAAAAAAATCAGCTTCATACCTTATCAAGTCAGTTTTTTGCAGCCGCCGCTTGGACTACAAGGATGACAGTTATCAAAGTTATACCAAATTTGCAAAGGAAACTGTAACTTCGTAGAAACATAAATACCGCATTGTGAAGAATGTTCACTGTTCTATATAGATGCTATTAATGGATCAATTGTATACAGTGATAAAATAACGAAGGAAACATGAAAATGGATCATTCGAGACAACAACATTTGTTGCTACCGATCCAAAGACAAACTTTTAAAAACTAATTAAATTTTATTATTTTTGCGCCGACTTCAAAAGTTATATTTAATTGTAGTGTTATAGGATGTTTGGCGAAGGAAAATTTTTTATACTTTTAGGCGCAATTTACAGTTCCATTTTCTGCCAGTTTTCTTTCATTTTTAGTTGTTTGAATAGTAGTTCCTTTTTGGAGTCGGTTCTATTTTTTTACAGAAAGATTTTATAACAAATGTAATTGTGACTTGACCTTGAATTTAAATTAAAGATAAGAACTCAAATTATGCATAAAAATTAATAATTTAAATTATAAACATAATACTGAATCCACAGTTAATTTAATTTATTTATGTATCGGAGTTCATAGTTTGTTTTTTCTTAATATTTAAATCCCTCTAAAATAGCATAAAATGTAAAATCATATTTGGAAATATTTAGCTTATAATCATTACGTGCATATATATTTGTTATTTTGTATATTAATAATTTAACAATTTCTTTCTGAAAATAAATCCAACATTACAGAATAGCCCTTCTTTATTATTCTCATTATGGGCGTAAATTTAATAAGATTTAAATGAATAACATTTTATGTTGTGTATTCAATAATGATTCTCTCGCTTGAATTTTTTTTAACGTTTTTAAAATTTACAAATACTGTGCACACGAACTAAAGGTCGGATTTCCATAAAACTTTTCAAGTATCATCCACGTATACTGCAAATTTAGTACACCGCGATTAGACTTTCTGCTAATATTTATTGAAGAGTTATGATGATAAAAGTCATAAATCACTAAAAAATTGAATTTTTACTTCAAAGGGTCTCAAAACGTGTACATTTTAATAGAAAAGCACACTTTCTCAATCACAATATAATTAAAAGAAAGTAAAAAGGCATATTAGGGGGAAAAACATAAAATTTCAAGTCAGAAAATGTCCTTTATTGTGATACTCGTAAGGAATATATTTATATGCTACTTTGAGAAGCAGAAAACCACGTACTAAACTGATAAATGGCAATAAAATTTTAGTTTCTGTAAAAAAAAAAAAAAAAAAAAAAAAAAAAAAAATCTAAAAATTTTAATTTTTTGGTATTTATTAGTTTTAGTATATCTATTACCTTTATATAAATGACGGAAACTTTGATTTTTTTTTTTTTTTGAGTAGCAAAATCATGTTATACATCAGATAGTTTCACCAAAATCCTGCAGAGAAATAAAAGATCAGTAAATATTAAGGGAGAGAAACAAAATGTTTGAGAACACACTGTATAAAGTAATGTTTTAAATGGGTTGCAGTTAATTATTATGTTATTCCTTTTAAGTGTCTGTGTGCCTTTGAACATAATTTATTCGTTAAATGCATTCAATAAATTAAATCAAAACTCTAAGCAAATACCTTGAAATCCAATAATTTGGTTAGATTTTGGTTTCAGAAAAAAAAAAAAAAGAAAAGGAAGGAAATTAAGAAAAAAAGAAGGGAAGAAAATGGAAGCAGCTTTCTTTCGTATTTATATATGATTAAATATACTGCTGTTTGTTTTTCGATTAGAGTCTAAAATGTGCTATTATAGGTGAGTCAATTCCTCGAGGAATCCCTCAGAGATAATATTTCAAGAATTGATCTTCTCTGCGGTAGCGTTCAACCCTTCTCAAATAGAATCGTCTTTGTTTGTTTTGGACTCGAATTCGAGAATGGGCAGTATATTACTGTTAAATGAATTAAAAAAGAATAAATAAATAAATAAATAAATAATAAAACGCCTTAAAATTTTAGTTTTTTTTTTTTTTTTTTTCTGGGAATCTGAAATTTAGTTCATTCTCATGAAAACTTAAATTTTCACGATATTTGCTTGGACCTTTCATATATATAGTATTAAACACTTGGCTAATAATTTAAGACATGTTCAATGGGTTTTTAGAAGAAAACTGTTGCACTAGAGCAACGCAATGGACGTTTGACGACAATCCAAACAATATTAGAGAAAGAAATCACATGTGTAGATAAAGATTGTGTAGTAGAAATTCTCATATTTATTCCGATATTTGTTATTTTTATATTCTGAGTGCAGTTTATCGTGTCGATTGTAGTATGTGAAGCTTCTTAAAATGGTACTGGGTTGAATACAAAAAATGGCAGATTGTTACTTTAATTTTAATTTTAATTTTATATATCTCTTAATAAAAGGGGTATTTAGATACAAATAAATACACATAATTAAGAAAAAGCCTCACAATCGCATGCTATACTTAGACAGAATATCAAGCATTAACGTTTACAAGGTGATCCCAAATATTGTATGTAATTTTAATTTTTACTACTCCGCTTATTACTTTCGGGGAAAGTATTTTGTTAAAATAGATGAGGGTCTTCAAATACTGAAAGTCATTGAATATTTCTTTGCAGAATTCTTCCAGATATTTTTCAAACATCTAAAATTTAAACTGTCATGGTAGGTCAGGGTATTATTTTCTTGGTTTCGTTATTATGATGCATATTTCTGTATTTGCATATTAACAGCATATTTTAAGGAAAAAAATAAGTAATTAATACAGATTATATTAAATATTTCACAGCTCATTTTTAATGCCATGTTATCGCTGTTTTCTACATTCTAATCCACACATGTGAAAACACATGGGAAATAATTGCATGTTAAACAATATGCAATTGTACCTTTATGTAAAACTTTCATGTCTTAAATTATGATGCTATCACGTAAAAGGAAACAGTTTTATGTTATTCATAATTCGAAGAAATTTGGAAACTTCTAATAATTTTAAGAATTAAAATTTTCATATCAAATCGATTAATTAAGAAACTTTAGGTTAAAAGTTGAAAACATTATTCAGAGCGAAAAATAAAATCTCACAAGATTCGAACATGGGACCTACAGCTTTGCGAGCAAAAGTTTTATCACTGAACTATTTCTTATAATTTTAGTCTAGAGTTTTTCATTCGACATTTTTTTTTCCTTCCCATTCTTTAAGTTATCAGAGTTTTACAAAGAGAAGTAAAACTCGTGAAGAACAACAATTACACTAGATTGCGTATAATGTACTAAAAAATAATTTTTTCGCTTCATCTCAACCAATAAATAAATTTGAATTGGAAATTTAATGTCTTGTTTTAGAGTGTAAAATTTCCTAGTGAAGGGATAGAACATGTGGCGTAAATGGCTGAATTAAGCCTTAGTTTAAAACCTCAAATTGTGTATTTACCATATTTGTTACGCTTTTCCTTCATATTTATCTATTACTCAAAATGTCAAGAAATTACCACTTTATTTACTGTAATCTGTGCACAGAAAAGAAAAAATGTATAATCCATTACCTATTACATTTCAAACGAAAAAAGAAAAAAAAAAAGAGAGAGAGAGAGAGAAATTTCATAATACAAATAAAAAAGTAAAGGCATAAGCGTAATTTTGCAATCTCTACATTTAAAAAGAAAGAAAGGAAAAATATGATTACTTGCGCAAATTTTAACTTTTAATATACTATTCATTCATTTCAGTTTAGGAGTAAAAATAATTTCTTTTGCGGATGCAACATTATATTTTGTTTTTAATATATGTTTTGCAATTCCAAAATACCTATATTTTTTATTAAATAAATATTGTATTTTTAGAATTCTAACATGAAATATTTTACTCTACTTGAAGATTTAAACTAATCATTTCGATTTATGTAAATGTAAATAAATTCACAAGCATTAAAAAAAGCTTTATGATTTTAAAAATAGTACAAAATGTGATTTTCCTTTATCAGTTATTGGGAAAACTAGATTAGTCAGTTTCAAAAACTAATTACATTATGAGATTAAAAAGTCTATTTAAGCATATATATATATATATATATATATAATATTAAGCTATACTTAATAAAGGAATTTTGAAAACTTAGTAATGAAATATTTAATGGGATATTTAGCCTAACCTAATTTAATATACAAGTACTTTAATCTATTCTTTAAATAAAAAAAATAAAATTTTAAAACTAAACACAACTTATTAATAAATATGTTTATCTTTATGTAAAAGTGCTGGTAGAAAGCGTTTAAATAAAATCACTAATTTAAGTGAAACTCATTTCTCTCTTAGAACTAAAAAGAAAATATTCTTAAAAATAGATGAAAAAAAGATAGTTTTTAAGCAACAAAAGTGATTTTTAAAAATATTATAAAAGAAAAGTTTCACTAAATATGTTTTTAAGAATTATAAACAAATCTAGAAAATTATTTTATTTTATTTTACTTTTTTTAATTAAGGAACATTTTTTTTTTTTTTTTAATTCATGTATTTAAAAAAAGAAAAAAGAAAAATACTTTAAATATTTCACATTCCTTAAGACTTAAAAAGCTTAAAGAAAAACGATTTAATTTTAAAGCAATACTGAATTTATTTTATTAACATTTTTATTGTAGAAAAATTCCTATTTAAATTCAGAAATCAGTCAATTTTTTAAAAAGCAATTTCTGATTACTGTTATCAGACACGAAAATGAAAATGATATCTAATTGGAGTATTTGTAAGCCTGTGGGAAAAAATTGCATGAATGTTAATAGAAAAAAAAACTTTATTTAGGTAAAACTGCCATGAATTTAATTATAATATTATTAAAGAAACGCCAACGATTTCAAGTTATCCAGGGTTGATGGCCATTACAGACTTCTAATAGAATTAAAAATTGTATTCTTCTCAACAAATTGATAAATTAGTAATTTTAAAATTTAGAGCTGTAAAACTTTATTATGGCAAAAAATGAACTCTGATAAGGTTCGAACCCGGAACCTACAGCTTAGCGAGCCAATGCTTTATCACTGAGCTATATTTAATAATTTCTGACTGACACTTCTCTGTAGAATTTTATATTCAAATGCTTTAACAGAGCTAAACAAAGACGATTGCAATTTATGACATAATTATACAAGTTATCCTAAAATTACACAGCAACAGACAGTAAGGGGAGGTAGGGCAGATTAAATGGATTCAGAACTGCATAGAAATCTATGTTCATATTTATCACCATAACCGTTTAAAAACCGGGTGTTTTGGGGGTATATTTTAACAGGTGTGGACAGTACAAACGTAGAGCTACCAACTTTATAGGGATGTAGATTACAGCTGAAGGAATGAAGAATGCAATAGCAACACATAACATCAAACATGATATTAACCCTTTAAACGACAGATATATTCTGGGGTATTTTTCACATTTATCGTCTTATATGAGTAATGCTGACTGCCAATTTGTTGTCTACTTTTCTGATAATTTGCAACTCCACCTACCTTGTAAATTATTAATTTTTGTATGATCCATGACTTTCCAAAATCATACATAATATTTGTATTAATACAATCAGTGCTTTCAATTGTATATCTATTAGGACCAGCATTATGACTATGTATATCTATTTATGTAATCCTTTTAAAGAAAAAAAAATATATTTGTTAAAAGTTCAAAATTTAAAAGCTAAGCTAACATCTGTTTAAAAATATACCAAAACACCTAGTTCTTAAAGAGTGAAGAGTATATTTGTGGACATTAAATTTCATCTTAACCCTTTAGAAAAATGCTTTTCTGAACTTTTACGATGTGCCCTTATCTCCTTTTAAAGTTTTTCGCTGTAATTTTAGAACGCCCTGTATATTAAAAGCTACATTTTTATTAAATTCTAAAAATTATATTACTATCTTTAACTCAATCAATTAATAACTTTGAATTGAAAGTTAAATAACTGTTTTTATAATGAGAGATTTTCAAGCCAATGGGTAAAACGTAACACGTGAATCGTTGTATTAAGATATAGAATACCATATTTGTTAGATTAAGCACAAAATAACCCTTCAAAACCTTAAATCATTTTTAAGCCAATGGATAAAACATAATACGTGAGTCGCTGTATTAAGATATTTGATACATTAATTGTTAGATTAAGCACATAAAAACCCTTCAGAAACTTACATCATAACCTTAATTAAGCATTTAATACCACATTTGTTAGATTAATCTCACAATAATCTTTCAGTATCTTGCAGTCGGCAGCAAATGTATCCGAGTACTAGCAAAAATTCCTTTATAAAAAAGTACTCTTAATACTCTTTTGTTAAATAAATCCTTGTCAAATCAAGTTCTTAGTCAGTCTAAAAACATCATTCGACAAGGATTTATTTAACAAAACAACATTAAGAGTACATCTTTTATATAGGAAATTTTGCTAGTGCTAGGATACATTTGCTGCTGATTGTACATCATAACCCTTCAGAAATATGAAAATTCTCAATCCTTGTGATTTGTCCTATCTCCTCTTAATGTCTGTCACTATACAGATTATATATTTTATACATATACAGCTATATAATAACTGTGGGACACTGTGTATACTAAAAGCATATTTTTTTTATATACTAAGAATTATATTTTAACTTTAACTAGTAAATAAATTTGACTTGAAAGATAAATAACCCTTTTTAGAATGAAAAATGTTCTAGGCAATGCATAAAACATAAGAGGTGAATCGCCAAATTAAGCCATTTAATACCATAATTGTTAGATTTTTAATGCATCTATTACTCATAATATTGAAAAACTATCACCGTGTTATATGATTAGAAATATAACAGTATATATATATATATATATATACAGTCCACGCTGTAACAGATAAAAGAAAAAAAAAAAAAAAAAGAGAAATCCCTTGTTATAAATAGAGAATGAAAAGCATAAGTTTAATTTTGCAATCATCAAATTTAAGAAGAAAGAAAGAAAAATATGATAATTTGTCAAAATTTGAATATTTCTTCCCCTACTTTTTTTCATTTTAGTTTAGTAATAACTAATATTATTTTTAAAAATGTAATATAATATAATATAATACTTTTTAATATTTGTTTTGCGATCCCAAAAAGACTGCATTCCTGTTCAAATAGATATAAAAATTTAATATTCTAATATAGTATTTAACTTTATTTAAAGTTTGAACCTAAAGCTTTTTTAATCTTGCAAATGAATAAAAAATCATGAAAGTAAAAATAAATAAATATAAAAGATGCTTTTTATTAAAAACAGTGGAAAATAAAATATTTCTTTGTCGGTTATAGTAGAAAAATGCGACTAATTATCTTCGAAAATTGATTACATTATGAGTTTAAAAGAATTAAAAAATAATATTAATAAATTTTTTATAATATTGAATACTTTATAAAAAATTCTTAAAATTTCCTAATGAAAAATTTAGTGGAAATTTTATTTAATCGAATTCACTTTAAAAGCACTTGAATGTATTCTTCAAATTAAATAAAACGAAACATATGAAAATGCATTCAAATTATTGGATAAATATTTTTATCTTCATTTAGGAGTGCTGGGTAAAAAGTGATAAAATAAAATCAATAATTAAAGTGAAAAGAATTCCTTTCTCAAAACTAATATGAAAAATACTTAAAAAATTTATTAAAAGACAGAGAATTTTCAAACATAAAAAGCGATTAAAAAAAAAGTACAAAATAAAATTCCACTAAATATTTTTCAAGTGATTCTTGAAAGAAATTATAAACAAATAGAAATTTAAAAATTATTTTAAATAAAGATTTTTTTTTTTTTCAGAATAAAATGTATGTATAAAAATATTTAAAATACTTCACATTTCTAAAGACTTAGAAACCTTTAAAAAATTATTTTAAAAAATCATGAATATATTTTTTAAATTGTAATTAAAATGTTAAAGATGATATTTAAAATCAGAAAGCAGTCACTTGATTCCTTTATAAATAATTTATGGTTATTGTAATAAAAATAAATAAATAAATAAATAAATAAATGTTTTAAATTTATAGATAGAAAAACATGAAAGATATACAAATAAATTGAAATGTTTGTGATAAATAAGTCATAATTATGTAACATTTAAAATGAGATAAAAATACAAAAATTTTAAAACTTTAAAAATACATTTTAATTAAAAACATTAAAACACAAGACAGACGTTTCGGCTAGAACACTAGCCCTCCTCAGTGTCAAACATACAAGCACAAACAACACTTACAAAAATTCATAAAACATCATAGCAAAATTAAATATTCTGGAGGAATAGCTTTAGCCTCGTTCAAGATAGAATGTTGCATTTTACTAAAAGCGCCCTCTAGAAAAATACGGGATTCATAGATACTTACATTAGAAGCTAAAATTTTAAAGTTTTCAAAATCCGGAATATGATCACTATTCAGAGAATGGATTACGAGTTTTGATCTTAAATCTCCTGTTTTATATGAGCGTTTATGTTCTTTTAATCTAATTTCACCACTTCTGCCAGTTTCACCGATATATGTAGAATCACAATTTTTACAAGGAATACTATAGATTACACCTAGACGTTTAAGAGGGGGGACAGCGGGTTTAAAGTTTTAAAGAAAGTTACTAATACGGAGTTGAGTTTTAAAGCTAGTAGAGATATTAACTGTTCTAAGTAATTTAGAGATTTCTCAAAAGCGATCATATTCCGGATTTTGAAAACTTTAAAATTTTAGCTTCTAATGTAAATATCTATGAATCCTGTATTTTTCTAGAGGGCGCTTTTACCAAAATGTAACATTCTGCCTTGAACGAAGCTAAAGCTATTCCTCTAGAATATGTAATCTTGCTATGATGTTTTATGAATTTTTGTATGTGTTGTTTGTGCTTGTATGTTTGACACTGAGGAGGGCTAGTGTTCTAGCCGAAACGTCTGTCTTATGTTTTAATGTTTTTAATTAAAATGTATTTTTAAAGTTTTAAAATTTTTGTATTTTTTATCTCATTTTAAATATTACATTGGTTTTAATATATTAATGAGACGTATAAAATATGTTTAATTTTATTAAGTCATAGTTATAATCCTAATTTCCCCTCTAAATATATAATAAAATAGAACAAAATAACGTTAAGAAATTAGTTAATTTTCATTTAATATAATATAAAAAATTACATTATTTTTAGTAAACAATGTTAATGTCATGAATTTAGATTTACATATTTAATAGGCAGAACGCTTTTTTTATTATTATTTATATTAGTTATAATCATACTTTAATAAAGTACATCCAAAATATAGAAAATGATAAACTTTCAACAAATGGTATCACTGAAAAATAAAATAACATTTGTTTACATAAAATTCTAACAATAAATAGTGTAATTTGATTGTAACTTTTACTATTGCTATTACTATTATTTTATATATTATTATTATTATTATTTATTTTATTTTTTTACTGATAAAATAAATTGGGTTAAGTCAGAAGTTATGTTTGACTTAACTCAAATAAAAAGTTAATCTAATCGATACCAATTTAATTATGGTGATCACTCATACAATGAACTCAATACATTAAAAAAAAAAAATAAAAAAAAATCTAAAATATGTGTTATGTGGTCATTTAAGAACTTAGCAATGACAAAAAAATCTTTTTAAACCTTTTACAAAGTTCAATTCAATATAGTAAATAAAACATAAATTAAAAATTTCAATAACATTATGTTTCAAAAAGTTTTAAGAACTTCAATTCCGTGGATGTTGATAATATACATATATGATACAAATCTCCACTTCAGTTGAATGATGAAAAGTGGTTTAAAATTCGAAAAAGAAATTTTGATCTGGAGTTGGGATCTCAGAGAACCCAAGACATTCAGACCTGAGTACGTTACTACTTGATCTCGTATTGCATTTGAAGTTATTCGTGTATGAAATTTTTCAGTCTAATAGGATGATGGGAAATCGGTAAAAATGTATTTCACCCAAGCACATAAATAAATAAATAAATAAACAACATTCCAAGTTAAATAAAATTGTATAAAAATAAATAGTAAACAGATGATAAATAAAAAAAAAAAATGCAACTTTGGTTATTAATATTCAATTCACTGTGGTTATTCTTTTTTATTTTTCCCGACATTCCTTGGATGAATTTCTTCATATTCGATGTACCTAATTTAGCATCATTTTGCTCATTTGTTTTGTAAATAAAATTCTATTCATACAGATAAAGTAATTGTGACTATTTTTTAGACATTTGAGTTATTTAATTTTTAATGTAACTGTTACTTTGAATTTGTGATAATATTAAATCGTATACCCTAAAAGTACATAGCTTTAGTTTACACTTGGCAAATGTCAGTGTAGAATGACTTAAAGATAACGAAATTTGCAACGCTTTTTATTTTATTTTTGATTCATTTGCTACAAAAATAAAACCGAATGTAGGAATGATGAAAATTAATATTCAATTTAAAATATAATAAATTTAAACTAGAACATGCAATCTATTAAATGTCAGTGTTGTTAACTCTGGATGGTTTAAGACCGATTATCGACTGGAAGAACCAATTTTTAAATGGGACTTCTAAATTCTTTTTAGGCCGTATTCACAAAAGATATTAAGAACACCTCTAAATTTTTTGAAAGGTAAAGCAATGTGCAATCTGGGTCCGAAGCCAGCACCATTTAACTATCAGCTGTTAAAGCAGAGCCTCTTTACCCTTCTATCATATATATGCATATTCATAATTGTTGAAAAATCATTGAAGTGTATTTAAATATAATGTTTTTTACGTTGTTTTAATTATCCATGTAGTGTATATTAAAATTTCATATTCTGAATAAAAAGTGAAGATTTTATTATATATATATATATATACAGGGTGAGTTTGACATAATCTGCCAAACAAAAGGAGGTGATAGAACAACCCATGGGGAGCATAAAACACCATAGAAACCATGTCCTATCTCTAAACGCTTCCGAGTTATGGTAGATAGAAGAAAAATCTGTTTTTTTCCATCCCGTCTGAAAAAACACAAATTTATGAGCTTTCTGAAAGACGTACATGCAAAATAAGCACATATTTGGAAAGAGCAGACGAAATCCTATCGGGTGACTCCATTTACATCAGGATACATTAATTTGACGGCGAGCTACAAGCGCTAATACATTGGCGAAGTTTAAAATCGAGTTGTCGCCAAATTCTTTAACCGGCAATTCTGAAAATACCGTTCAAGCTACAATCGATCAAATTTACCAAAAACGTCTCCATTCCACAAGCTTTAGAATAAGCCCACAATAAACCATATCGGTGTTCTAGTTCAGGAGAAATTTAGCTTTTTGTTTAAAATACATCACTGAAAACGACGTTCGTCGAAATTCGGCAAACGAAACGATGGTGAGTAAATGGAACGTATGCAAATTCGTGACTATTTGCATATGGACTCTTAGTGATATGCAGATGTATTTCAACCTTCCTGTGTTCGCATCCTACTCGCAGGTACAAAGACGAGTCAATCTGTAACAGCTCATTAGCTCGTCAGCTTCTTTTACGTTTTATGCTGCCTATTGCTTTAGCATTTTCTGGACTTTGTCTGAGCTCGGCTGATTCCTTTCACGCTGCTCTCACGTCTACTTGCTCTATCTTAGTTCGTACTTAGTATGTTTTCCTACATTGGTACAAATTAACCAAGTTGGTTCTTATTCCGTAGCACTTTTTTTCTTCTACTTTTGTAAATTAATATTGAAATTTTATCCCTTTTTGTTTACCCTTCTGAATTTTATTTTCAATCGAAGTCATAATAGTCCAAGCGGCGGCTGCAAAAAATTGACTTGAGAAGGTATGAAGCTAATTTTTTTTTCTATAGATAGAATTCATTGTTACAATGAAAATCTGATAGGGTTGCCTGGTCAAAGCCGTCAAGTTTAAGAGAAACAACCTCACTTCCGGTCACAATTTAAACGATTTTCGGACCCCAAAAGGTATGAAGATGAAACCGGTGCTAAAATGTAGAGATTAATATGCTCTTTAAAATGGCATAGGGTTGCCTGGTCAAAACCGTCAAGTTTCAGAGGTTGCCTGGATAATAGGGGTCAAATTTAAGCGATTTTCGGACCCCAAAAGGTATGAAGATGAAACCGGTGCTAAAATGTAGAGATTAATATGCTCTTTAAAATGGCATAGGGTTGCCTGGTCAAAGCCGTCAAGTTTCAGAGGTTGCCACGAAAATAGGGGACGTATTTTACGATTTATTTACCCAAGTAAAAAATGATTTACCCAAATGTAAAGATGAAACCGGTGCTAAAATGTAGAGATTAATATGCTCTTTAAAATGGCATAGGGTTGCCTGGTCAAAACCGTCAAGTTTCAGAGGTTGCCTGGATAATAGGGATCAAATTTAAGCGATTTTCGGACCCCAAAAGGTATGAAGATGAAACCGGTGCTAAAATGTAGAGATTAATATGCTCTTTAAAATGGCATAGGGTTGCCTGGTCAAAGCCGTCAAGTTTCAGAGGTTGCCACGAAAATAGGGGACGTATTTTACGATTTATTTACCCAAGTAAAAAATGATTTACCCAAATGTAAAGATGAAACCGGTGCTAAAATGTAGAGAATAATATGGTCTTTAAAATGGCATAGGGTTGCCTGGTCAAAACTGCCAAGAAAAGAGGTTGCCACGAAAAGTGTGTGTGTGGTGAGGGCGAATTTTAGCGGTCTTTTTACCCTAACATATTTAAAAATGAAACCATTTATAAAATATAGAGAATAATATTCTCTTTAGAGTATCATAGGGTTGCCAGGTAAAAATCTCGAGAAATAGTGGTTGTCTCGAAAAAAAAAAAATAATAATAATTAAAAAAGCTAATTTTGAAGGGTTTTTTATCGAATGTGAAGAAAAAATATAAAAAGTATTTAAAAAAAGAAAAAAAATAAATAAATAAGCTGTAATGAAACTGTTCTAAAATTTCCCATAAAAACAACGAATTAATAGTAAAAATTAAAAATGAAGCATGCGATACAGATAAGAAAATACGCCCGCAAAAGTTAACAGAAATTAAGATAATAATGCCCAAGAAACTCATAATAAAAAATTGTGTTAGTATACACAATAAATAATTAAACAATATGAAAAAAAAAAAACCTCTTATTTCAGATTTGCAGCAAGATTTACAAATTTCAATTTCATAAATTAATTCATGATTATTAAGAAAAGCGAAAAATTTATCAATTTTTTAAAAATGTTTTTCGCTTTATTTGTACCCATAATTAATTTTCAGAAGGCATTATTGATTATTTTTAATTCGATATAAAAAAAATTATTGAGAAAATTTTCTAAAATTGACAAATTTTTAATATAACAAAATCGACACAAACCAAAATATTCGTATAAAATTCTACAAAGCAGCCGCATACATTTCTTCAGGGAATTTATCTTCTCAATATTTTGACACAATTTGAATATTTTAAGTATTGAAAAATGCGGAAAAAACGAGCTCGTGAGCTGAAATTAGTTTTATACAGATTAGAAAAAGAATGGTCACGCATAATAATTTAATTTTCTTTATACTTTAAAATCTCTTATATCATTAAACAAATAAAATAAACGAATACTGGAATTCGCTTCCTTTTCTAAGCTGTCCGCTCTACCTTGACAGGTTTGAAGCACACTCGTAAGCAAATTGAAAAGTGTTGTATATTCTACATTTAGCTCGCAATTTCATCTTTTAAATATTAATCATTTCGTATTTAACCTTTTTTAAATAGTCTTCATGTGTTTCACTTTGTGTTAAACACCTTTAATATCCGTTAGCTTTTTGGAGACTGACCGCTATTTCTTTACGAATTTTACCTGGCAAATATATGCCATTTTAAAATAACTCCTACGCTGTACATTCTGGAACCAGCTACACCTTTCAAATATTCACATAATTTCATCTTTATTCATTTTATTTGTTATTGCTATTCGTATTTTTTTACACTTCGTTAAGAAATCTTCAAAACTCGCCAATTTTTTTGTGGTTGACTGCTTTCCTTGACAGATTTGACCTATTTTCGAGGCAACCTCCGGGTCTTGACGGTTTTGACCAGGCAACCTTATGCCATTTTAAAGAACATATTAATCTCTATATTTTAGCACCGATTTCATCTTTACAGTTGGGTAAATCACTTTTTACTTGGGTAAATAAATCGTAAAATACGTCCCCTATTTTCGTGGCAACCTCTGAAACTTGACGGCTTTGACCAGGCAACCCTATGCCATTTTAAAGAGCATATTAATCTCTACATTTTAGCACCGGTTTCATCTTCATACCTTTTGGGGTCCGAAAATCGCTTAAATTTGACCCCTATTATCCAGGCAACCTCTGAAACTTGACGGTTTTGACCAGGCAACCCTATGCCATTTTAAAGAGCATATTAATCTCTACATTTTAGCACCGGTTTCATCTTCATACCTTTTGGGGTCCGAAAATCGTTTAAATTGTGACCGGAAGTGAGGTTGTTTCTCTTAAACTTGACGGCTTTGACCAGGCAACCCTATCAGATTTTCATTGTAACAATGAATTCTATCTATAGAAAAATAATTAGCTTCATACCTTCTCAAGTCAATTTTTTGCAGCCGCCGCTTGGACTATAACAGGGATCGAATTGTCATACTTTCCAACCTGTAAACAGATATGCTTATTTTTACAAATGCAAAGTACTCGGATATGCATTTTGTGTATGGATTTTGCGATGGTAACTCTCGGAGAGCCGAAGAAGAGTACCATCTATGTTATCCACATCGTCGTGCGTCCAACCGTGCTGTATTTTCCGTAATTCATCGACGGCTTAGGGAGAGTGGGTCGTTCGGTGTGGTGTACGAAAGGGGCAATGGTCGCTGCTCCGCCACTCGACCGTACTCGACCGAGTGGAGGAAAATCCAAATATGAGTTCACGCATACTTGCGAGAGAAGATGGAATCTCCGAAAGTAAAGTAATGAATGTTTTGCGCAAAAACCAGTATCATCCATACCACTTCACACCAGTACAAGAATTACGCCGCTCAGATTTCCAAAAGCGGGTAACATTCTGCCGCTGGCTTTTAGAGCGAAATATTGAGGAACACCATTTTCGAACCATTTCATTGAGGAACACCAACTCGATTTTAAACTTCGCCAATGTTTTAGCGCTTGTAGCTCGTGGTCAAATTAAGATATCCTTGTGTAAATACATAGGATACCGATAGGATTTTTTCTGCTCTTTCCAAATATGTGCATATTTTGCGTGTATGTCTTTCAGAAAGCTCACAAATTCGGGTTTTTCCAGACGGGATGGAAAAAACAGATTTTTCTTCTATCTACCATAACTCGGTAACGGTTAGAGATAGGACAGGGTTTCTATGGTATTTTATGCTCCTCATGGGCTGTTCTATCATCTCCTTTCGCTTGGCAGATTATGTCAAACTCACCCTGTATATATATATATACATATATATATATATATATATATATATATATATATATATTAATATAAAATAAATCGTAAATTGATTAATAAAAGCTGCTTTTTCAGATAAATATAAATAATACAGTTAAATAAAAATATTAGTTGTGTAAATGTGTATATTTTAAAAAATAAAACTGATAAGTTACAAGCTCAATTTATAAGCAATGTAGGAAAATGGAAGTGAATTTTATTTAATTAAATGGAGAGTGATTTAAAAAAAAGCTTAAAAGAATCTTTTAATTATTACTTTAATATATATACATATGATAAATATGATATATATTTATATATATATATATATATATATATATGATAAAATTTAGCATTTTATAATTACATGATAATACCAACACCACAAAAATAAAACTGATTGTAACTCAGTATAAAAGCTAGCATATATATATATATATATATATATATATATATATATATTTTTTTTTTTCACAACACAAAAAAATTATAAATTTAGTTCTATTTCATCTAGGCAATCAGTTATTTTCTTACATTTTATGGTAATAAATAGAAAACATTGTTTTTATGAAACAACACATTTTTTGTAAGCAAAACCAAATTGTTTTATTGTTTTGACCAAACTGTTAATATACGATTTTCCAAATCCATTTAAAACTCATGTGCAATCATGTATCCTAAGGGTAATTTTTTTTTTCAAAAGGTACATATTCCCGTCCTGTTAATTTTAACATCACTAGATACGAGAATTGTGACTTCTATCAAGAAATTTGTTTTATTCATTTGATTTGTGAAGTTATGGCTGTTCTTTATGCCAATTATATGTGAAGAGAAAATAAATGAATGAGTACTCTATTCTCGTTTCTGAATAAGTAAAATTACAGTGGTGAATTTTCCTTTTAAGAAAAATCAGTAGTTCTGTTTATATTAAGCTTAAATACTTAAAAGCAATGTTTTCAACATTTATAATATTTATTCTTCGATCACATTTAATGAAACCATCTGTGCAAGTGCTAACTCAACAAGTCCAGTGCTTAAATAAGGGAGACAGTCATCTGACTCAGAGAAAATGAGCAATAACACAGAGCACGGAATTACTATAAGTTTTCCAAATTTCAAACTGTCTGTCAAGCTGGCATCCCACCAACATTTTGGACGCGTCCTCACTGCTAGTTTTAGGATATGTGGCTGCACTGTACATTAAATAACTAGAAATAAATGTGCAATATATTCAAACAAAAATTTAAGAGCTAAACCGATAGATGACAACATTTTAATTTATTCCGGTGTATTTTTACTCCCGCCTTTATTTCACACCACTTTATTTAGAAAAAATTTCTTTTTAACATATAACTTCGTAAAATAAGAAAAAGTTACTCTTTAAAAATAACCCTAACAGCACAAAATGTTCCAGAAACGTAACAATCATATAACATTGAAACATTTTAAACATTTCAGAAATGTTTAAAATCGTTCAGATTACTTTCCGATTAGTTTCAAAAACGTAGAAATGTCCGCGATCGTAACAAAAAATCAGATACGTAACAGAAACGTTATAATCACTTAACTGATAGAAAATCAAAAAGGGCGAATGTTTCAAAAAGGTTTCGGAGAGCATACTTAAAAGTGTTACGTTTTTGAAAGATTGTAAGCTTTTTGCAACATAACTGAAACATTCTGTGCTGTATGGGAAGTGGTATGAAATGAAGGCGTGGTAGAAAATACTCCGGAATAAATTAAAATGTTATCAACTGTGCGAAACCTAGTACGTTACTACTAAATTATTTAATCGCTTTTTTTGGGTCTCGGTTAATTGCGGCTGAAAATGACAATTTTAATTCATCCATGAGTGAAAATTCGCTGAGGTATTTTCCCCACCTATAACCAACATCAGACGAGGAATGTACCATTGAGGCTCCCTTTTACAGAAAGTTTCTCGTCAAAATCGTCAAAACATTTTACACGTGGTTATAAATTAGTAAATTTGGTAATTTTTTATTTATTACTCTTGCTTGGCGTAAGTTACTTTTGTCAATGCTATCGGTTTAAAAAAATTATATTATCATCCATACTTTTATTAAGTAATGCATTCTATTTAATGCGTTCTCGTCATTTTAATCAACGTAAAATACTGCATATATACGTACTCGTTCAATGTATTATCACATTATTATAATATATTAAAATTGTTATATTTTAATATATTTTAATATATTTATTATATATAATTTATTATATATATTTATTATAATTTATATATAATTTATATATATAAATATATATTATATATAATTCATATATAATTTATTATATATATTTATTATATATATATTATATTTAATATATTTTAATATATTTTAATTTTGTGCTTCGTACTAACGTACGAAGCACAAAAATGCCAAATTGGAATACAGATCAATATTTGCACGAATAATTGTGCGTTACATGATTAAATGTATAATTTCATTTTAATAATCCGAAACTTGCATATAAACAAGAAAGAGGAATCATGTTGTTCCCATAGCTTACAAATTAGACAAAGAATAAACTTTTAGTTTAACAATTTTTTTTTCTTTTAGTTTTTCTCGACTTTTCTGAGGCCATTGTTAAGGTTGTTTGTCATATGTCCACTATTGAGATAAAGCTTTTTAATGGAATTCTGAAGTCAGTTATTATAGGAATGAAAGAAATTAGAAGGCCTGATTATATTATGTAAAATTAGTCGAATGATGGTTTTTATTTATCTGTGAATGTTATAGAAATTAAGATGACTGGTGATTTTCCATCCCTGAACTTCGTAAATAGGCTATAAAAACTTTGTTTACGAATTTTACTTGAAAACTTCGCACTGGCATAAAGAAAGAAAAAACCTCCATTTCCTATTTCGAGATAATGTTACATATAAATTTTTAATGTTAAAGAATAAAAATGACTTCGTAAATATGACAGAAAGTGCCGAGTTATAGTTGTATAACGAACTTAAAATGTCCATTTTATTTTATTTTTTCGCTAAAATCCATTGACGAGAAAAATCCACTTGAACTTTTTTATATGAATATCATATAATGTACCAATAAAATTATGTTTGGAATTATGTCAGAAATTAGTATGTACTATACATAATGGATTAATACTATACATAATGGATTCTATGTACTATACATAATGGATTAAGCGACTTACTGAACTTTAGGAAATGCCTCTTTTATTTTCTCAGTTAATTCAAATTTCTCTAACTTACAATTATAATTACTTGCTGTAAATTATATAAGAAAAAAAAATGATGTAATTACGCAATGCATTACGTAATTATTCTAATTAATCAAAACTACTATGAAATCTTTATAATAAACGAGAATGTGAAAGATTCTTATATTATATAAATATTACTAGTAGAAATTTATTATCCTCATTCAGCGTTTTCTTGCACATAATGATGTTTTCCGTCCTGCCTCAAGTGGCATAACAGATTTAAAAATGTGGTCCACAGTTGGTATAGGTGGGGAGGAGGAAAGGGAAACTGTTTGTACTTCTGTTAACAGTTGGACTACACAGTCTTTTTTTTTCCTTAGAAGTATTGCGATATTAAACAATATGAATAAAAAGGGAGAAAAGGGGAAAAGAGGAAAATTTTTTGGTAAAATTTACTGTAGTTAAAATAAGATAATATTAAAGCTTATTATGCAAATTTGAAGACAACATAAAAATAATTTAATAAAACCAGTTAATTTATAGTCTTTGTTTTATTTCTACTTATATACTCATATTTAAATGGCTAAACTTGTATGACATTAGAGCTGGTACTCATAGGGACGTATTTGTATAATTGTATTTTCAAAGCTATTTCGGAAGGAATAAGTATTTAGGCTAAAACTCTGATTAATAAAAACTTTTTTTTTTTTTTTTTTTTTTTTTTTTTTGGAAAAAAAATAAAAAAAATACAATTTTGAAATCCAAATAATATATATTTATTTAAACTATTAAAATTAAATTAAGTGAAAATTCAGAAATAAAAAAATAATAATTTTGGTTACATGTCAAAATCTCGCATAATTAAAGAAATATATTTATAATATGTAAATTTCATTTATTTATTGTTTTTCGTTTATTTATAAAACTCTGTTAAAGTAAAAAATTGTGTTTTATAAACTTTAATATATATATATATATATATATATATATTTGTGTTAAAAAATAAATCTAAATTTAAGGTAAAGAATAAAATAATATATAAGATGTCAAATATATTGAACATAAATGAACATGTTTCAAAGTTTCCAAACATTACAAAAAAGTTACATTCTCTTAAAAGAAACAGAAAACATAAATAACTCTAAAACGGTATTTGAAAATAAAATATTGATTATAGATTTATAAAAATATACTTTTCATTCAACCTTCATTACTTTTGAGTTTTTGAACTGAAGTCACCAAAAACAATGATGTATGATCGACAATATCAAAATGACCGAAAGAAATATGGCTTTGGATTCTTCATAAAAGCTTAAAAATATGCCTTTTTTTATTTATAGGAAAGTAATGATGGATATCACGTTTTTTAAAGTTAAGTCACATAGAAGAAAAATATGAATAAAATATCGCAAAAATATTTGAACAGAACTGAATAAATATAAATTAATTTTATCCATAGTTTTTAGTAAAATTATTGCTCTAGAAAGTAATAAAAACTATTTTTAGTTCTTCTCCATTAAGTATAAGAATTTTTTCTTAAATTACATTTTTTTTCTTTTAACATTTACAAAGAAATGAAATAATTGTGCGCTGCTAGATGTAATAGAATGCTTCTGCTAAATGCACGAAAAAAAAAAAAAAAAAGAATGCTGATTTATGCTTTAGTAGCAAATACTTTAAAATACATAAGCACTCCTGTTTGATCAAGTAATTAAATACGATAAACGAACTTTCATTATATATATGTATATATATTATAATGTAAAATGAATTTTTTTTTTTTTTTTTAAACGAATACAACCTGAAAACAACAGTGAAACCAAAAAATGGGTTTTTTATAGTATTTATACTTGTATATCTTATTGTGTAATTTTGTAATTTTTCCTCTGTATCTAAATATTTTTCATTTGACATTTTGAGTTGCAGTTGTTAAGCATTTTTTCTCTTGGTAAGATATAAGGGACCAAGCTGCATTTTTTTTTTTTTTTTTTTTTTTTTTTTTGGTAGTAGCTCTTGAAACATCTTAATCTTCTTTCGACCAGCATTGAGGGGGGGGGGGCCTCATTGAGGTAACCTCAATGTCTTTTGAAATAATTAATATTGTCTGCCTGTTTTCATTTTACATTATATTTATTTTTACATAACTCCTATTTGATGAACTTTATTGCGCATTAAGTGTGTAAATTTAGTTTTAGTACTGCTCACTCTATTATGTTCTATTCTTTTTCTTTCTTCTTTTTCTTCATTTTTTTATATTAATTTTCCTTTTTAATATATATATATATATGTATATTAAAGAAGAAATTTCTAATTTGCACATTAATTCCTTCATTTTTGTGCCGTTTCTTCGTTTTCCCTTTACTTCAAATGTATATATAGATACATTTATCAATTTACATTAAGGGAGCAAAGAATTATGCAAATTACTAAAATAGATTGAAATAAAAGTAGCCAGATAGTTATCTCTAAATGTACAATGGCCTATATTGCTTTTAAAATAATATCATAATACATTTTCTTCAACCTTATTTGAAAGATTTGTTGTAAAATTTTAAACTTTAAATTTATTTTTCTTTGGTTCAAGTGTCGAGATTATAATTTATTTATACTGTTCCTTCCGAATTAATTTAATTCTAGTCTTTTTAATTAATTAATTATTATTAATTTTTTTTAAGGGGGAGGGGTTACAGAATTTATTTGACGCATAACTGAGCATTCATTTTAAAATCAAGACATTATTAACATTATTACGAATTCTCAAATTCAATGTCATTACAAATATTTATGTATATTCAATTTTTTTCAACTGACGCTGTAATTGAGATGTAAGAAAATCGATGCCGAACATTTTGAGTTTCATATAAGAAACACATAGTTATAAAGATGAAGATTTAGAAGTAACTGGAATTCACATGGAGCATTTTATGTTTGGACTTTATTTTGTATTATCTTTCTTTTAAAATTTCTTCTCTAAAAATTTCATCTTTAAAACTACTTGTTATTACTGTCTCTTTTTCATCTTTAAATTTACTTGTTACTACTGTAATGTTCAGGGTATAATCCGCAGATAAGGTATGTCATTTCTCCACCAGACGTTTTATTTAACAGAAAAATCCATATTCTTTTCAAAGAAATAGCTCGTACAAATATAGCCTAATTTGTCAATTAAAAATTCAGGTGCAAATCCGACTTATCCGATCTGAGGATTATACACCGAAAATTACATTATTTAAAACATACTATATGCATAAATATGATGTATTACATGCGGCAGTACTTGGATTAAAAAAGCAATAGAATGCAAAACAAAAGCAAAGAATCATCCGGTTCACACAGATTACTGACAATTTCGATCACTACACGTGCTTAAAACCCGAATAAACTAATACGTCAGACACGCCAAAGAAAAATATTGGAAATGCAAACAGCTGTTTCGGTAGCCTTAAGCGTACCGTCTTCAGTGCAAAAAGGATTCTGAATCTGGAGAAGTGCTCGTATATATAACACTTCTCCAGATTCAGAATCCTTTTTGCACTGAAGACGGTACGCTTAAGGCTACCGAAACAGCTGTATGCATTTCCAATATTTTTCTTTGGCGTTTCTGACGTAGTAGTTTATTCGGGTTTTAATATTCCAAAGCCAAGTCTCCTGTTATTACTACACATACTCTTTGCGTCATTTAAACTTTGCCTAATTGACTCTACAATATATAGACCTAAAAACACAGACATACAGATAAACTAACTGAATTTCTAATCACTCTTAAACATTGTTGGAAAGGGTGTATTGAAAAAACTTTTAACTCAACTGGAAATCCATTTCCTATAATTTCCAGTTGTAGCCGTTATTGTATCGGGATATTTTTGTGTAGCATTGTAAATTTTAACGCTTAACACACCCATAACCCAGAGAAAATATTTATTTTAGCATATGAATAATAAATGTAAAATTTATTATGGTTTGTGGTGGGCAAATTTACATAAATAAAATTTATATAGATACCACTAATGAAACGCAATAAATTGGTATATTTTTCTACGTCCCTGTATAAAAACCAATTTTGTAATTTATGCCATTTTAAATGGGGAGAATTCCATAATAAGCTTGAATAACATATGTATCATTTTGAAGAAATTTATAAAATATTTACGAACACTAGATGCGGGCAGAGAGACAGAAAGTGAGATATATAGGCTAATTTAAATCCTAATCTATTATAAATATTGATAAAAAGTGTTTAAAAAAACCCGTCAAAGAAACGGTAAATGCAATTGTAGGAATTTCAAATTATAATCGTTAAGGTGCCTGAATACTTTTGTGTGGCCATGCATATCTTTATGCTAATTATATAGTTTTTTTTTTTTTTTTTTTTTTTTTAGAGAGAACATTTTATTGTGTATATGAATTTTCATAATAAATGCCAATTTCATTATGATTCGTGCAAAATAAAGTTATTCATAAGATTTATAGTAATACCTCTCATAGAACGAAATGCTTTGGAATTCTTCGTCTGTGTCTATACAAAAGTATTTACTCGATTTCAAATGGGGGACATCGCGTAGTGAACTTAAATATTACGTTTCACTTTAATGGATTCTTTAAATATTTACAGGAGTTAAACTGACAGGCAGCCATACAAGCTGAAGTCATAAACACTTGTCATAACCACAAATCATAAACATAGTATTAAAATAAATGATTAATTTAAACATTACTTGTCCCTTTAACTATTACAGATATTTAAAATTTATGCATTTCTTAGTGAGATTATTTTCTTCTGTCTGAATCTTATATTTATAAATTTGCACATAAGTTTTTAAACAATCTGGAGACATTTTTTTTTTTTTTTTGTGTGTGTGTGTGTGTGTGCGTGTGTCTGTGTGTGTTGTGATATTTTTGTCTAAGTGATTATATTTTAACATTCAAATTTCAAATAATTTAATCCTCATTTTGAAAATTTAAGACAAATTAGAAATTTTGAGCATGTATTTTATTTTGATTTATTTGTTCATATCCGTTTATAAGTATTTTGAATATATGAAATATACAAATAAATAAAATAAATTATAATATACGCCCAAACACACACAGACACACGCGTATGTATATATACATATATATAACCACCCAAATTCAAAAAATTCTTTAAAACTTACTTTTATCATGAAATAGTTTTTACTATATTTTAGAAACATTTAACCATATGGGATGCAAATTATTTTCTCATGCATCTACACATTTTACGATTTATGACCAAATAATGATAATAATACAAAATAGCAGAAATAATATAATGCAAAATAATATTTAAATCTCACTGTAATTTCTCATCCGATGTTTATCGAAAAAAAGTAGTTTTAAAAAATTGACGTTTTGCAACTGACATTTATAATGTATAAATTATTTTTTATTATAAAAGAGACTTATGTGTTAATCCACATGAGTTGCGTGCATAAGATATTTGCTTTTATTATTTGTTTACTCCTTTTAGCGTGTTAAATCGAAAGATACTGCTGTTATTTTATACATATATTTGGAATGAACAGGGTAATTTCTGCTGCCTTTATTCTTTTAATAAACATTAAAACTCGTATTTTTTTTTTTTTTCTTACAATAAAATTGATGCAATAAATATTTCAAAGTAAGACGTATTCATATATAAATAAATTTACGCTAATGAGTCGAAATGCATATAAAACCATATAACGAACTTGCATTACGGAAGGTCATATATATTTTGAATATAATTAAAAAGGATATATTTTATTTAAATGTTACTTAATTTGTAAAAAAGAAAACAAAATCCCTATTACTTTACTAAGTGTAATTTTTAAACGCATATAATTCAGATGTATTCAGAATATTATGCAATTTAATTTTTCATTAAACTGTTAAAATAAAGCGCTTTTTTTTTTATGTTATATTGCTATATTATCTGGAAAGAAAAATTCCTCGAGAAAAAAAAAAAAAAAAAAATTGTGTGTCACTCACACGACTTTTTCCTACATTGCATTTAAATAACAAAAACTGATTGCAGATGAATTGGTAAGATGAATAAGGTAAGATAGTAAAATTCAACCTATTTTAAAAATAATCTAAAATAGATTTAGGAACAGTTTTTTTTTTTTTTTTTGACATGTATAATTCTGTGTAAGTAAAGGTACCACCATTCCTCAACCCATAATTAAAATTTATTTTCTAAAAAAATAAAAAAAAATAAAAAAAATTATTAATTTGCCTTTATACTTGCCAATAATAATATAGAAGAAAATATATATTAATATTTTATGTTATAACTATACGAATTTAATATAGAAATTTAAATTATACTAATATTTGAAGTTTAAATTAGAAAATAAGTTATAATTTATAAAATATCATCCATAACCCAGATCACAAGAAACGTATCAAGTAAAATTACATCTACATTTATTAAATATATATATATATATATATATATATTTAACATGCACAGTTTTTTTAAATTTATATATTGTTTATTTTAATTGTATTTAAAATTTTTAATACTAGAAAATACCTTCAATATAAAAAGTAATTAAAATTAAAAGTGTAAGAAACGAATAAAAAGTTAACAAAATAATTTAAATAAACATTGAATGAACTTTTTCCTTTAATTTTGACATTTATGTTACCATTGCGTTTTTAAGATTTTCGCATCTTATGTGCTTCTTTTATAAAAGTAGGAATAACATAAAATTTTATTTTTTATTTGTTAAATTATATAATGTTTTAAAACTTGCCACATTGTTTTATGCTTACTATTTGGAATATCATGAACAAAATGACACTATTATATATTTTAACCAACAAAATTATTCTAATATATCACATTCTATGAAACATGTTTTTTAAAAGCATATTCGTTACATTTGTATTACACAAAATATTGGATTGTTCGAGAAATAATGTAATTTTTTACTTTCTCTTACCCATAAGGTAGAGAAAGTATTGTTTTTGGGTCAAATTTTCGAATGCGAGATTTTGTTATATTTACACGTTTTGAGGTCCCCTGAATACGAAAATCATGTTTTTAGCAAATGCTCTGTGTGTATGTCTGTGTGTGTCTCTCTCTCTCTCTGTGTGTGTCTGTGTGTGTGTCAGTGTGTGTGTGTGTGTGTCTGTTATCAGCATATCTCAAAAACAAATTATCGCAGAAAGTTCAAACTTGGTATTCTAAATGTGTATCATATAGGGATGCTACAGTAAGCTTTTCGTTAAGATCAAGCAAATGGTTCGTGTACAGGGACAATCAAGAGAATTCTAATACATTACGTCTATGGGGAAAATTGCAGGTAAGTAGAGTTTAACGTCTATAGACTGCACTAAACCAAATGAAACGAATATATATTTTTTGTTATTGGGATAGTTACCTGTGGAAAAAAATTTGTGTATGTAGGAGCCTCGCCTCCCCCCCTGGGGTGGAAGTCCCCCCTCGAGGGGTGTAAATTTTCATGATGGGTATCTTTTAAAAGAGCTCGCCAATACCTTTAAAACGAACGGTTGAACCATCGATATGCGATAATTTAAAACAAAGTTATTGATTTTTTTCACTTTTAACGAAAAAAAAACTTAGAAAAAAAAAATCGCATTTTTTTTTTTTTTTTTAATATTGAGAATAAAATGGGCTTTTTTTTAGATATTTGGTGTTATACTACTTCTCTAATATGGAAATCGTCTGCATTATCATAAAATATATATATTTTTTAAATTATAATATTAATAAATTATTTTTTAAAAACAGAATTATTTTTTAATAACCGAATTAAATTCTATATAAATGTAGGTGCATTAATGAAACGGGGGGCCCCCTCTCACACAGAACTAATTATCATATAAAACTCTTCAGAAGCCTAATATGAATTGTTTAACGCAGGTTTACATAACAGTACTCGTTATCTTACCTTTTAATCTGCAACCTTTATTTATAGTATTAAATTTCAGGGTAAGAGAAAGTCGTGTGGGTGACACACCAGATTATTTTTCATGTTTTTGAAAGTGAATTTATTTATATTAACAACAAACATTAATCAATGACATATTGAATATTTTGTTGGATGACCTTTTGCCATATTTCGGTAAGTTGAAAAATTCCACGTTCGAAGAAGCCTTGGGTTTTAGAAGCGAAAGTTTTAAAAAACGACATTATTTATCGAACAGCCCAATATTATGGAACTTTATATAAATTATTCACATGGATATTTTTTTTTTTTCGGTGGGAGGGGGGGGGGACATACATTGATTGGTTTAAAAGTCCACAATTTTTTTTCTACAAATATGACTAAAACGTTTAGGAAGCTTGTTTCTAAATATACCAAGCATTTTCAATTCGTACTAAAAACTAGTATGTTGTGGTCACCACAAGACTTTCTTCTATATTTTCCTATTCAAATTCATTCAGTAACAATATTAAACAATCAGTAACAATATTAAAAAAAAAAAAAAAATACGATTTTTTTCTAAGTATTTTTTTTTTGTTAAAAGTAATACATATTCAATAAGTAACAATATAAAAAAAAAAAAAAAAAAGAAAATTACGAATTTTTTTCAAAGTTACTTTTTTTTTTGTTAAAAGTAAAAAAAAAAAAAAAAATCGATAACTTTCTTTTAAATTATCACAGATTTATAGTTCAACCATTCATTTTAAAGGTATTGACGAGATATTTCGAAAGACACCAATCTTCAAAATTTACCCCCCGGGGGGGGGGGCAAGCGATGGCCCCCATGCAAAAATTTTTTTCTTAGTTAAATACTACTGTTATCAATAATTCATATTAATTTTACAATCACAAGTTTAAAATAACTCTTATTATGCACATTTATACGAATTTTTGTCCTATACTGCCATGTTAAAAATTTTGATAAAATGCGATCACAGCGCCACCTGTTGAGCTATTGATCCCCAAATGTAATCAGCACTAGTTTATATCGGGGACCAACTAAATACCAAGTTTGGTTAAATTTCGTTAAAAAAATAACGATTTTTTTTTTCTAAGTTTTTTTTCGTTAAAATTAAAAAAAAAAATCGATAACTTCCTTTTAAATTATCACAGATTTATGGTTCAACCATTCGTTTTAAAGGTGTTGACGAGACCTTTCGAAAGATACACATCTTGAAACTTTGCACCCCGGGGGGGGAACCGATGCCCCTACATGCACAAAATTTTTTTTCTAGTTAACTACTACTATTATCAACGAGTTCTTTCGAAAGATAACCATTGTGGAAAATTACTCCCCCTTGGGGGGGGGCAGGTACTTCCCCCCAGGGGGGAAGCGATGCCCCCCTATACACAAAATTTTTTTCCTAGTTATCTACTACCTATTATCAATAATTCACATAATTTTACAATCACAAGTTTAAAATAACTCTCATTATGCCCATTTATACGAAATTTTGTCCTATGCTGCCATGTTAAAAGTTTGCATAAAATACGATCACAGCGCTACCTGTTGAGCTATTGATCCCCAAATCTAATCAGCACCAGTTCATGTCAGGGTGCAACTAAATACCAAGTTTGGTTAAATTTCATTCATTGGTTCGTGAGATACGGTGAAAAAATACGAAATTTTGCGATCACAGCGCCACCTGCTGGGCCATTGATCCCCAAATTTAATCAGCACCATGCCCCGTCATGTTCTAACTATATACCAAGTTTGGTTCAATTTCATTCATTGGTTCGTGAGATACGGTGAAAAGTACGAAATTTTGTCCTATATAGCCATGTTAAAAATTTAGAAAAAATGCGATCACAGCGCCACCTTCTGGGTGATTGATCCCCAAATCTAATCAGCACAATGCCCCGCCAGGGTCCAACTATATACGAAGTTTGGTTGAATTTCATTCATTGGTTTGTGAGATACGGTGAAAAAACGAAACCACAGACAGACAGACATATTTTAAAAACTATCAATTCGTGTTCAGCACATCCCAAAACGTGTAGATCCGTCAAAAAACGGAGGTCGAAAATTTTCGCGAATCCAATACTTTCTCTATATTACATATAGAAGAAAGTAATAATATTAATAAAACACACACACACACACACACACACATATATATATATATATATATATATATAGTGAATTCATTTCTTTAATCTATCAATCTACCCATCTGTTCATATTTTAATTTAAAAATACTTTTAGAATGTCTTAAAACTGGTATATTTTATTTAATCTAACTTTGGAATTTGCTTTGCTGAAAATGGTATAAATAGTATAACGGTTTTATTTACAAAATATCATAAATATTTATGATGCACTAAAATCATTTAGATATATTTCTAAAACATATTTTATATATTTGAACTACGCAAATTATATAAATCAATACACATTGCTAAGATATACAAATTAATTTTTACTGTAGAGTAGGGTATAACAAAAAAAAAAAAAAAAAAGTTAATTTATTAAATATAATTTTATAACTTTAACCTCTATTTCGACATCGAAACAATTACAAGTATTTAAATAGATTGCATTTAAAGATACCTGTCTATCATTTAAATACATCATATGGGAATCTAAATAGCAATGATAATTAATTTTCACACACTTTAATTCTGAAAAATCTGAAAATAATCTAATAAAATATAAGTGCTGTCGATTTCGAAATCATTTACTCTCCCGAGTCTCGAGATAGTATTTTCCACCAAATTCTTCCCAAATAAAGTAAGGCAGCATTCAATTAACAGTTTTTCCCTAATACAATGCTAATTAGATGCGACAGAACATAATCATGTCAATGTTATGCAAGACATATACAGCATAATAGAAAGTTTTACACAAAGTTATTCACTTCGCACATTTTTTTTTTTTTTTTTTTTTAGCAATGGTGTTGCATTTCCTAAAATTGAGTCGACAGCCTAGTAATTATCGTGGGACTCAAGCTAAGTGTTAATAAAGAAAAATACTGTTCACATTATGTAAGAAGATTTCTATTTTTTTATTATATTGATTGAATAATTTGTGTCAATGTCAATATGCTTTTATACAAAGAGCTAACATAAAATAAATTTTTGCAAGATGTCGATATTTTATAAGATTAGTTTCTTTAAATAGAAAAAGAAATGCATTTGATAAATATATTTATGTACAATAGAAAATAAGAATTATGCATGTACGTGTTAAATTCAGTGTTTAATTATATTTTACCACAAAATTTTATTTTATCAGAATTATTAGGAGTGAATATATATAACTAATTTTTATTCGCATCAATAATTTAACTAAAATAGATAAAACTTACTATTGTATATATGGTGGCGATATTACCAACCTCTTACACATAAGAAAAGTTGTTTATTCTTTCATGTACTCACAATAAGCTATAAGCAGTTATTGATAATGTATGTTTGACAATTGTGGAAATCTGAATTTTAAAATACCACACGAACAATGAACACGAACAATGTAAATATTTTTATTATAATTGTTGTAATACTTGTTATAAAAAAATAAACGTTTTCATAATTTCTGAATTACAGTTTCAAAGAACCATGGTTTTTTTTTATGGATTTGCAGATTAGGTGGCACAAAAACCATTTTTGTAGATTCGATACAGAATCTGCTATATTTTTATAGTAGAATAATTGAATGGACGGTTAACACTTATATGTATGTATATATATACATATATATTTATAAAATATCATTTCCAATGGCTAGGCAAAAGTTACAGAGAACAATCAAGTTACAATATATATATATATATATATATATATATATATATATATATATATATATACATATATATAAATAATATAATATAGAACAAAAGACCGAAGTCATTGCCTAAGGAGCGATCTTGCCTCCCAATATCTCGGCTCTTCTCTAGAACATCGAAGAGCTCCACATCGGGGCAGATGGTCCCTGTCCATTACTTCTCCAGAATCCCAAAGTGGGCAAGTAGAATCGTTTAATGTACCTATGTTCTTCAAATGAGCGACAAGGAAGTCGTGTCCTACAGATAGGCGCAAAGTCGCAACTGCTTTACGCCTTGGTTTATGAAGAATAAGAAAAGTATTTAAATTATTCCAGTTCTTTAGAGCTGTACGATTCTCAAGATCTCGTAAAGCATTACATATAGATAAAGTTTTTAAAAACTTTTTAATCCTCCAGTAAGAAATTGCTGTATTGGAATATTGTCGTAAGGTAGCACCTCTTTTTGCAAGGAAGACCGCTTGTTCATTGCCCCCAAAATCCACAATGGCCGGCACCAACGAAACGATAACATGCTTGTCTCATGTATGAAATTTCACATGTTTTCAAATTAACATAAGATCATTCCATTATTTATTTTAAATATGCTGAACTAAAAGAAGTTCTTTAATGGAATTTCGTCAAATTTTAACAGAAAGAGTATGGACACAAAATTTATCCCCTCAAATCTCCAGAACTATATTTCGTGGCAATTTTACACTGGTTTACTTTCATTGCGAAAGTAAACATTAATGAGGATCTCACTTTGAGAAATTGGATTTTAGGATGGTCGATGCCAATTTTTGGGCATATTCATATACTCAATAATAAATATTTGCAACTTTAAAATCTGAGTAAATTTGCTTCCCAGGTATTTTGAATATGCGGCTTGCTAAAATTTGACACAGTTTTACGCATGTTTGAAATTTTTTTTCTCCTTTATTTTTTCCAGTGTGGTTTATTTCTATTTAAAAAGGGATATTAGGATCATTCTTTTCATTTTCATCTTTATTTTCTATTTATTTATTGTGCAATAACTATAATTACAAATATTTTATAAAGTGTGTATCAAGTTTTTATGCTTTTAACCAATCAACAATAACCTCAAACCTAAATTATTTATTTAATAAAATATGAGAGTCATTTATTTACTTTAAATAGCATTGACTAAACCTTGAATAAGGTAAAAGGAGTATGCATATATGATTTTTTTTTTTTTTTTTTTTTTATGAAATTATTTAAAATTCTGAAAATCAACAGAATTATAAATATCTGATTTAATATGAATGAAATGTCCTCTTAAAATGATACTTTGACATTTACTACTAATTTTTTTTTTTTTTTTTTTTTTTTTTTTTTAATGAAACATAATTTTAGGTAGAAAAAAAAAGCTTTTGTTAAGCGGATTTATGTTTATAAAATAAACAGAAAAAATAAATTAAATATCGAGAGAATAGATAAATTTAATTTCCTATGGGCTTTATAAAGCAGACTTTTGTGTAAATAAAAACGAGTGAGATTTTAATTTTTAAAATTTAATTATCTGAGGAAATCTATTACAGCTCATGCAATGTTTGCCACGATTTTGCATTTTTTTTTTTTTTTTTTTTTTTTTTTTTTTAATCACTTTTTGTTGAAATACAAATAGGATATGATAAATCCTCTATGCTACAACTCGTATATCTTGTAAATATCGCGCATTAGAACCGGTAGAGCAAAATACAACTTACAGTTAGCAAAATAATAATAATAATAAAAAAATAATAACTATATATATATATATATATATATATATATATATAATCCATATATATATATGGATTAAGTATTGAATAATGCATTCAACTCTTGCTTCTTTGAGAAAACAAATTATTTAATAATAATAATAATATTTGCATATATTTTACGTTCATTCATACATTTTATGCTTTGAAAATGTTCAATTTTAATTTTAATTGTTATATATATTTCAAGTTATTGTTTGCGCGATCTTTCCTATAAAATAGTGCGAATTATTTTTTTTATCTATGGTATTGCATATTTGTGGCTTTAACTTTTCAGATAAGAAAGAAGAATATGATTATTATTATTTTATTTTATTTTTCTAATATGTTCACTGATATTTTCAAATCGATACGTGCATTAAGATCAAGATATTAAAATCTAATGGATGGCAAAAATAATTAAAAATACACGAAAAACGTTTTTAGTTCTCATTTAATTAAAATTTGCATATAATGTTGAGTTAATTAAAGAAAATGCCTGAAAATATTCTTTTGAGCTTTCTAAATTTTTAATCAAAAACAGATAAAGATGACTTAAATTGTTTAAAAAATATTAATATATACGGTGCCAGAAAAAAAAAAAAAAAAAAAAAAAAAAAACACTTCATATGTCAATTGCCGTTCACGCCATAAAAATGTGTCGAATCCGAGCGATGACGGGTGGCGTTAGTCGGTCACAGAAGACCTTCCCTATTCTATCAACACTCAGTTCGCTTCGTGGACTTTTAGAGTAAGGCAGTATGCTCTTTTTTTCCCGCCGGTTAAAATTTCGTTTATAGTAATCGCCGCTTAATAAAATCACTGGTTAATAAAATCAGCCGCATAATCTGATCAAATCGCCAGGTCCGGAATCAAATCAATAGAAACTACTTTTAAAGCCGCCGCTTAATAAAATCAGCATCGCCGGTTAATAAACTCAAAAATATCCTCAGCAGCCAAAAATATCATTTATACTCACTAAAAAACTTTTTTATTTACATTGTGATTTTTTTTTTTAAGTAAAAAAAGAAATTAAAGCACAACAAACCCTCCGTAATCGCTCATTGTTCAACATTTTATACTTGCTGCAGAGTTACAAATTAAACACGCCCCTCGACTTATCTCCGTAACAATTTCAAGGAACGTATTTTTCAAAGCGCAGTAATAAAATACAAATTTGATTTGATTTTTTTTTTTTTTTTTGTCTAATTATTAGAACGCAATTTCTAGTTCTTATTTTGAAATTACTATAATTCATGAGGTTTAAATGGAAAGATTTTAAATTTATAAGAACAGCGTGAACTTTTGGTAAAGTAATGGTGATTTTCCTCTAACGAAAGTGCACGGGAACTTACAATGCGTTTAATTTACTTATATCGAAGAATCATTTAGTTAATTATCTACCAAAA
Source organism: Salticus scenicus (assembly GCA_963930645.1). Taxonomy (NCBI): domain Eukaryota; kingdom Metazoa; phylum Arthropoda; class Arachnida; order Araneae; family Salticidae; genus Salticus; species Salticus scenicus. The sequence continues at coordinate 124,048,149 of OZ005648.1, read as the reverse complement.
ATTAATTAATATTGTTTACTAATTATATTATTCGTTACCTTTTGAAGTTTTTTTCGAAATTCAGGGAAGTAATAATACCTTTTCCTTAAGTGCAGGAACGTTCGCCGGATATAAAAATCAGCCGCTTAATAAAATGACTTTGGCTCTGAACGAATGTGAATTTAATAAGCAGCGGGAACTGTATTTGTGAAATTTTGTGGACTTCATCGATATTACGACTCCACACAATGGGTCAGAAAAAGCTAAAAATAGAAGGGAAATCTCATGCCTTGACTCTGCTAGAGAAGAGAATCTCTGTGATTGATGTAGTTAGGGATCTGGTAGACCATTCTAAATGTAGCCCGATGTAGAAAATCATTACAAGGTAATTAAAATGTAAACATTTAAGACAAAATCTTAACATTCTAGTCGTTTATTGTAAATATCTCATTGCAGTGAGTATTTTGTCATCTCGTATTTACATTTTATTACCAACTGCAGCCGTTTAGGCACGAATTCCTGGCGACATTTGTCAGATGGCTACAACTGGATACATCTAGAATGGTCTGCCAGATCTCTGGCTACATCAATCACAGAGGTTCCCTTCTATAGAAGAGTTAAGGCATGAGATATCTCTTCCATTTTAAGCTTAATCCAACCAATTATGGAGAGTGGGAATACCGATGTAGGTTTTCAAACTTTTAACAAATGAACGAAATACTGGTTAGCGGGAGCAAAGAGCATACAACCTTAATAGAAAAGTCCATAAGGTGAACTGTGTGTTCATTGGATAGGGAAAGGTCGTCTGTGATCGATTAATACCACGTGTCATCACTGGTGTTCAACATAATTTTTATTTGAAATCATAGTTAATCACAGACGAAACTATTGCATGACAAAATATGAAAAAGTTTTCAAGGTTTTATTTGAAATATAAATTTAAGCAATCTTGTGTATATAGCTGCCGACATATACCTAAATTTATTTATTTTTTTATTATGACTATCTCACATATAACATCTGGTGCATCCCTGCTTTGTAAAAGCTGAAATAAAGATTTCCCCTATGCGGGTAAAAATTGCAGATTAGAAGAGTCCCATCGGCTAACATGTTACAACACACACCCACACACATACACACGCTCATACATTTATATCTATATATATGAAAGAGCAGAGTCTGTCTGTCTGTCCGCTATAGAATCCTAGGCCGTTTTACTGTTCGGGACAAAATTCAGCACAGTTAATGTTTACGACCCGAGAAACTCAACGTCGCAAAACTGAAAGTTGTTACTTAATTAGTTTTTTCTTAATTAATTACAGTGTGAAAATAAAAACCTTCTAATTTCTGATAAATAAGCCATTTAAATTTTATCCATAATTTAATTGTTGCCAATTTCTTTTTTCGACAGAATAATAATAATAAAAAAAAAAAAAAAAAAAAACGTACATTTATTCAAAATGAGGAAAATATATCAGAAAAATTAGAAAATAAATTAGAAATATTAGTCGTATCGTTACAGATAAGATACCAAATTAAAGGGAAACTTTTTGTGAATCCAATGCATTAAACAGCTTATCGATCGGAAAATTAGATTTTTTTAAATTATCTAAAGTATGAATTTTAGGTGGCAACAGCAGAAGATTGTATGGAAACCGTTAGGAGGAAAAAAAAATAAAAAATCTGTTTTACATTAATTCACTTTTTTTTTTTTTTTTTTTTTTTTTGAAGTGGGAATAAAAATTGCAGTTTTCAAAATTTTGTTAATGTTCCCTCACGAACACAAAAATATAGTATACAGCCTGTACCCCACAAGACCAACTTGCATTTTAAATTTCATCATTTTTTTTTTGGTTAATAAACAAAAAAGTTACATCTTTTTTTTATTTTTATTTTTTCAAATTAAGTTTTATTCTAACTTCGAAAAGATTTATGTGATTATAGATGTAATAATATATATAGATCTATCATCCCCATATTATCGTGCAAAGATTTTTTTATGCCGAAAAAAAAAGCTTTCGAATCAGCCATTAAGTGGTATTGAAAAAAAAAAAAAAAAGGAAAAAAAGAATAATTACAAGATAAAAAGATCTTTCTATATACCATGTTTTTAAATTTTCTGTTGAATCATATAAACGCTACCGAAGGCAGCGGAAACCCGGAGCAATTGGATAAAAGTGTTAAACAAATTCATTGCTCTCGTGTTTTGAGCTATTCTAAAAGTTTCAAATGGCTATCTAGCCGGGAAGTTAGTTAAAAGTTGATTGCAAGCTTTGTACTGGTAACGCTGCCGAAAGCAGCAGGGTCCCGAAGCAATTGGTTTAAAATATTTTAAAATGCATTTTCACCGTATTCTGAACTATTCTGAAAGTTTCAAATGTGTAGCTAGTCGGGAATTTAGTTAAATAAATTTTCTGTTGAATCATATAAACGCTTCCGAATAAAGTAGGGACCAGAAACAGTTGACTAAAAGTATTTAAAAAAATGTATTGTCACCGTGTTCTGAGCTGTCCTGAAAGTTTCAAATGTCTACCTAGTCGGGAAGTTAGTGAAAAATCGATTGCAAGCTTTGTACTGGTAACGCTGCCGAAGGCAGCAGGATTCCGAAGCAGTTGGTTAAAAATATTTTAAAAATGCAATTTCACCGTGTTCTGAACTATTCTGAAAGTTTCAAATGTCGAGCTAGTCGGGATATTAGTAAAATAAATTTTTTGTTGAATCATATAAACGCTTCCGAAGGCAGTGGGGACCTGAAACAGTTGATTAAAAGTATTTTAAAAATGTATTGTCACCGTGTTTTGAGCTATCCTGAAAGTTTCAAATGTCTAGCTAGTCGGAAAGTTAGGGAAAAATTGATTACAATACTTGTACGGATAACGCTGCCGAAGGCAGCGGGAACCCGAAACAGTTGGCTAAAGGTGATAAAAAAAATGCATTTTAACCTTATTCTGAACTATTCTCAAAGTTTCAAATATCTAGCTAGTCGGGAAGTTAGTTAAATAAATTTTCTGTCGAATCATATAAACAATGCCGACGGCAGCGGAACCTGAAGCAGTTGACTAAAAGTATTTAAAAAATGTATTGTCACCGTGTTCTGAGCTCTCCTGAAAGTTTCATATATCTAGCTAGTCGGATAGTTAAAAATTGATTGCAAGATTTGCCCCTGACAAACACACAAACAAACAAAGAAACAAACAAGAATCGAAGTTAATAAAAACATGGTAAAAATGAATTTGAAACTGTATCTGGAGTTTTTTATTCACCTTTAGTAAATAAATTATTCATGAATTTTATTTGCTAAAATACTCGTCTGTATTCCCGTGTGTATTTACTCGAGGAAAGACTGCTGTATTTTGGTAAAATCACCGCCTTTTCCCGAGTGAAAATAAATCACTTTTTTCTCCCCAATGATCAATCTATATATTATTACTATATCTATGTATCTTATAAGATACATTAAGAATTTGGGTTTTAAAAGTTTTTTTAAATAGATTATTTAAACTCTACGAACCATTTTTTTTTTTTTTTTTTTTTTTTTTTTTTTTTTTATCAGTTTCATTAATGGATCCTGCTGGGCGATTCTTTAAATTTTGGTGTTGAAGTACACCGAACGTTTTTCGACAAGAAATTTAACATAGCAACAGCCATTTTAATCTAAGTAGCGCATCAAATATATAAAAACATAAATGATTTATTTTTACGCAAAGTTTACAGAAAAAATGCAGTTTTAAAGATAGGAAATTTATTTCAACAAGCACTATTTTAAAACTAAAAACCATTACAAATATAAGCAGAATATGAAGGATTCTTATGTGTAAACAAAAAAAAAAAAAAAAAAAAAAAAAAAAAGTCTGATAAAATTATTAGCAAAATAGTCTTCCCCTTTTCATACAAAAAAAAAAAAAAAAAAAAAATCCGCCGCTAATATGGCGACAAAAATTCAAAAGCTGCCAATGGAACGACATAATAAATTTGTGTAACACGATAATGTTTACCTATTTATTTATTTTTTTATATAATAATCACTATGCCAATTTATCATACATGCAAATGAGCCTCTGTGTGTTACTGCACTTGCACGCTGTCGAACAGAAATATTTGAATAATTCAAATTAATATTTAAATAAATAAATAAAAATAAAAATATATTTAATGGGAAATAAATATAAAAATTAAAATATTAGTTGTCTAAAATACGGCAGAAATAGCGCTCATAGCATATTGTTACAAGAGATTAAGTCAAAAATGGTGACAAAAATTCAAAAGTCGCCAAAGAGAACTATATTAAGGCTGTACTATCAGGTTTACAAAAAATGAATTATATATAAACACAAAAAAAAATAATTGTCTCATGCGACAGACGTAGCCGGTCACAACACATTGTAATATTTGGCGTGAAATTGCTATCATTTTATGGCTGATTGGATAAACAAAATAAACATAGGAAATAACTTAAAAAAAAATATTATGTGCACCACGTATAGTGTTGTTCGCATTTAACTGGGATTCAAATATAAAAGGGAAACTCCAATTTTTTCGATACTATCTATTTCGAAACTGTTATATAATAAGCACCTAAATGGATGCTCATTGGCAAACCATTGTCGCAGGTAATAGGGACAAGCGTGCGAGTTGCAGTGGATGACCAAATCGCTGCCGAAGGCAGCAGGGGCCTGAAGGGAGCTTTTGAACAATTTCAGTAATTTATTTTATTTTATTTTTCTAAAGCTAAATAGAAAATAGTTTCCTTTAAATTTAGTGACCAGCGAAGCGGGCAAAGCCTGCTAGTATGTATATATATATATTATCTCCATATGTTTATATAATGTCTATATGTCAACAATAAATGGGAAATTCACTACCACTTAAAATACTAAAATTAAACCATATCTCTTTTGTTTCACTCCACGCAGTTATACATGCTATATATAGAAGTTAGACAAAATGATGGACACTGGACACACTTTCAGTTTTAAATTTTGTGAAATATCTTGAAAAATACTTAATAAATTTTTCTTGAGTTTCGACAAAAGTTAAAACGTGTTTTTCCTGATATTTTACGACCTACAAATTCAATAAGATAAGAAACATTTGGGATTATCCTGAATTTGGATGTGCGTCGATTCATCTGCAAATTTTAGATATCTTTATAAATATTATATTTTATACATATGTTGGGTTTTGTAAGTATAGCACGAATAAAATACAGTACTATGTATTCAATAATAATAAAAATAAATGAATAAATAAATAAATGTTTTCTGCATGATTTTACTTTATAACTCTAAATGTCCAGATTTGACAATTCTTTCAGAAAGCAGGACATTGTACATCTAGCTCATTATACTATAGTTTCAAATAAAAACATATAATATTCCGAGAAATGTGGATAGCTGTAGTAGGTAATTTTTTATTATACATACACATACTATAGGGGAAAAACCTTTAAAATAGTACTTAACATTTAATACCTATCTGTATAGAGCACTGTATAAAAATCTAGTTGAATATAACGGATATTTTAAAGACATAGCCGATTGAATGGATATTTGAGATGTTAAAAAGAAAAAAAAAAAAAAAAAAAAAACGATAAAGGGACATTTACACACATAAATTTGTATCAGAAAAGCTATGCCACGCAATTAAACTTAATGATTACAGGTTAATCTTTTTTCTAGGTGGATAATAAAAAAATAGAAATACTTTTGATACCTTAACGTACATTTAACGATAACTAATAGAGTTTTTGGCCAGACATATAGCGTATTCTGCGTGGAATTCATAAATACAGGTCTTTCTTTGGCAGGTTATAATTTATTTTCTAATGTTATAAATTAGTAATAGTTCTTAATAGTTCTGTACTTTTGTTTTTAAATATTTAATTTAAAAAGTTTAATTCTAAAAATGCACAATTTAATCTATAAAAAATTCATTTGTGTTTCACAAAATCATCACAAATGATTTGTTTATAAATATATTAACCCTTTACTGTCGATGGATTTTCATTTTTATGAATGGTATGCACAATTATCTTTAGTTCCACTAAAAGTTTTCTGCACGTAACAAAATAATTGCACATATTTGGGTTAAAATAAGTTAAATTTTACTCAGAACAACTAATGCGGTAAATTTCACTATCATATATATAAGCATACTGGTAAGTCTTTTAACTTTCGACTAATGTTAGTTAAGACATTTTTTTAGAGTATATATAAGCATCATTTAAAAAATAAATAAATAAAAATAACTAATTTTTATGAATTTTCAGTAAAATATCACTAAGTTCAATTGAAAATTACAGATTTAAAAGAAAAAATAATATTAAAATAAATTCAAGACCAGCCCTGCGTTTCCATTTCATTATTTGCTATCTGGCGTTTTCCCAACTGAATATAACACATTTTATAAAAATACTTGCGAGCTTCGCCCGCTAGCGGGTCAGTATTTTCAAATGAATCACTATAATTAATGAATCAATAGCAATAAGAAAAGAAATTAAAAAAATCCTTTCTGATTCGGTAAAAAGTCGGTCCAGGTCCCCAATGCCTTCGGCAGCGCAGTCCCGTACGCGCTACGCACGCACAACTTAAGGGATACACGCTCTGCGCGCGCGTATTCCTTTCCTGACCCTTCGTGCCCCCTAAAAAAAAATCATTTCTGATCGGGTAAAAATTCACACCGGTCCCCACTGCCTCCGGCAGCGCAGACCCATGCGCGCTGCGCGCGCACGTGAGAAGGTATACGTGCTCTGCGCGCACATTTTCCTTCTCAAGTCAAATTTTTATTCTTAAGAAAAGAAAATTTAAAAAATCATTTCTCATCGGGTACAAAGTCGGACCGGTTCCCCATTGCTTTCGTCAGCGCAGTCCCGTGCGTGCTGCGCGGGATACACGTGCTGTGCTGCTGTACGCGCGTATTTCTTCCTGGCCCTTCGTGCCTATTAAAAAAAATCATTTCTGATCGGGTAAAAACTCACACCGGGTCCTCACTGCCTCCGGCAGCGCAGACACATGCGCGCTGCGCGCGCACATATTCCTTCTCAAGTCAAATTTTTATACTTAAGAAAAGAAAATTTAAGAAATCATTTCTCATTGGGTACAAAGTCTGACCGGGTCCCCACTGACCCTTCGTGAACCCTAAAAAAAATTATTTTTGATCGGGTAAAAACTCACACCGTGTCCCCACTTCCTTCGTCAGCGCAGACCCATGCGCGCTACGCGCGCACATATTCCTTATCAAATCAAAGTTTTATTGTTAAGAAAATTAAATTTAAAAAATCATTTCTCATCGGTTAAAAAGTCGGACCGGATCACCACTGCATTCGGCAGCGCAGTCCCGCGCGCGCACAAGTTAAGTGATACGCACGCGGTGCACGCCTATTTCTTCCCCACATTTTCAGCCCCTCCTAATTAACTTACATATACCAATTTTCAACGGTCTAACTCATTCAGCTGAGATACAAAAAAAAACCTAATCAGGTCACCTCAAAACGAGTAAATCTGGTGGAAACTTTCGATAATATAAAAGAACTTTAAAATATCTTTCGAATGATGTATTAAAAATAATTTAATCATAATTAGAAATTGAAATACGCGTATTAGAATAAAATTTAATTTGCAATTAAAATGTAATTTTTTTTCAAAAAACGATGAAATTTGAACTGCAACTATCCCCTGAGCTGTAAATGGCGCAAGAACTTTAAAATATCTTTCGAATGAAGTATTAAAAATAATTTAATCATAATTAGAAATTGAAATTTTGAAATTTTAAGATATTTCAGCGCCATCTGGCGGTAGAAATTTCTGTAATTTATTGTTCGATTCCAAATCAACAAAGCTTTCTAATAATGTATTATTTATGAAATTATTTTAATTAGTAGTTGAGATACAAAAGAAAACTGATTCAGGAAACCTCAAAACGTGTAAATCAGGTCAAAACTTTTGATAATATAAAAGAACTTTAAAATATCTTTCGAATGATATATTAAAAATAATTTAATCATAATTAGAAATTGAAATACGCGTATTAGAGTAAAATTTAATTTTCAATTAAAATGTAATTTTTTTCAAAAATCAATGAAATTTCAACTGCAACTATCCCCTGTGCTGTAAATGGCGCACAGAAAGTTTCAAAGAATTTAGAAGAAAATTGAAGCATTTTGAAATTTGCAATTTTTATTTCTAGTAGAAAAAGCACGTGATCTCAATTGGTAAAATATTTCGTTCTTTCGGGCAGATATCACATTCTCTGTCAAGGTCAGTGGCCATGGTATCCCACCGCTTGAAGTCGAATGGATGATGATAGCAGTATTCAATGGCAGCGCAGTCCCGCGCGCGCACAAGTTAAGTGATACGCACGCGGTGCACGCCTATTTCTTCCCCACATTTTCAGCCCCTCCTAATTAACTTACATATACCAATTTTCAACGGTCTAACTCATTCAGCTGAGATACAAAAAAAAACCTAATCAGGTCACCTCAAAACGAGTAAATCTGGTTCAAACTTTCGATAATATAAAAGAACTTTAAAATACGAGGGGGTGCTGAAAAGTTCCTGGCTTTGCTCCCCTCTAGTTGAAAATTGAAAAAAAAATTGTTACCATAAGAAAGCTTGTTATCTTGTAATATTACTGTAAAAATTTCAGTTGTTTCCCACTCCAATAGCTATTTCAAATTTCAGGTAGAAGGTAACATGGCAGAGTCTCAAGCAAGTTTAACGACTGTGCAGTTGAGGAGCGTTATGAAGTTTTTGTTTCTCCAAGGAAAGTCCGCAAAGGACATTCACACTGAGATGTCACAGACACTAGGGGAGAACAGTCCTTCCTACAGCACCGTCAAATTTTGGGTGGCGTGTTTCAAGACAGGACATTTCAACGTGGAAGATGAACCCCGCAGGGGGAGGCCAACAACAGCATCGGACGCGGCAACAGGTCAGGCTGTCCATGACCTTATTCTTGAAGATCGGCAAATATCTGGGAAAATGATAGCTCAGATACTGGGCATATCCCGAGAGCGTATTACTTTTATTATCCACAATATCCTGGACATGAGGAAGCTTTCAGCGAAGTGGGTACCGAAATGTTTAACGAGTGAACAGAAGCAAGCACGAGTGCAGACATCCACAGCAGTCTTGGCCCATTTCAGTGACACACCAGATTTTTTGGCTAGGTTAGTGACTGAAGATGAAACGTGGCTTCACATTTACGATCCTGAAACAAAGAAACAATAAAAGGAGTGGCGTCATAGTGGCTCCCCACGACCCAAGAAGTTCCGTGCCCAGAAATCGGCCAAAAAAGTCATGGCATCCATTTTCTGGGATAAAGATAGTATTCTGTTGGTAGACTACCTTCCTCAGGGCTGCAGTATAACCGGAGAATATTACGCTAACCTCCTCGACCAACTGCATGAGGCAATTAAGAGGAAATGCCGAGGAAAATTAACAAAAGGCATTTTCTTCTTGCAGGGCAATGCACCCTCACACAAGTCCCAAGTTGTGACTGCCAAATTGAATACCCTATGTTACCAATTGGTCGAGCATCCCCCCTATTCCCCTGACTTCGCCCCCTCCGACTACCATCTGTTTTCGAATCTGAAGAAACACCTTAAGGGTCATCATTTTAACGATTTAGAAGACGTTCAACATGCAACTGAGAGCTGGTTTGCACAACAACCAGTTAATTTTTTTTTTGACAGGACTAGAAAAGCTGCAACAACGATGTAACAAGTGTATCAGTCTGGCAGGAGAATATGTTGAATAAATGTGTAATTTCAGAACTCTGACTCTATTCTTTCTGTGCAAAGCCAGGAACTTTTCAGCACCCCCTCGTATCTTTCGAATGATGTATTAAAAATGCCTAAAATTAAAAAAAATATATAACTCATTCAGTTTTTGAAAAAATCTCTCAATCTTTTGGGAAGTGAATTGTGAAATCGAGATGTATATACAAAAAAAAAAAAAAAGAAAGAAAAAAAAGAAAGAAAGAAAGAAAGAAAGACAAAAAAATGATTTACCTCTAAACGATTTTGAGTTATAAACTGTTTTGTGAAAAAATCGATGTTTCGTAAAATATAAAAATATGGATCGCTAATCCGTATTTTGTAAAAATGTTTATATGGTTAGAAAGAGGATTAAATGTCCTTTCCAAATATACCAGTTGTTAAGACATCGGTCTGTTATTCTTTCGTACAGGACGTTTCAAAAAAGACGATCGAGAAAAAGAGAAATTTTCGACGATCTTCGAGATTTTCGAGTTATCTTCACCGTTATCGTCATTGAAAAGCGCTGGTTCTTGGCTATCTGGGAAGTTCCTCGACTTTCAGCTGTGCAAGCAGTAGTGGTGATATATTTTTATGATAGTCTAGATTACTTATTTTAAGTTCATTATTGAGTTCTTTTGCATCCCCACACCCTTTCTTACGTTTAAAACAGAAATAAAAATTGATGTCTCTTTTTACCAGAGTCTCCTGATTTGCCTTCCACTCTAAATTAAGATCATGAATGAAGTTAAAGTAGGAAACCAGACTTCATAATTTTTTTAACATTTTGTCTTTTATATGTCTTTACGACGTATGTATTTGTTTGCTACTACAGGAAAATTCTTAAGAGTATAATGTGTTAGGCCAATTTTTTGTCTTTTGAGAACTATTCTTCAAAGAGTACTTATAAATTTGAAGTTCGGTATAACTGAAATACAGATGTTATATAGCACGTCGAACAGTTGTTAAAAACAGGAGTTTGTTTAGCGTAACTAAAATTCAGTTAAGTCCGCTGAGAATAACATTTTGATTTTTAAGTATATTTGCCAGCGTTTTTTTTCTCTAAGTAACTTAAATTATTTGTCTAATAAATTATGCGAATGAAATTTACCTAAAGCATGTGTATGCGAAGATAAAAATTATTTAGTTAAAATCACCGTATTTAATAAGTTGTTTAATGTTATTTCATTCGGATTTCTGTACGTTGTTCTGATAAACTTGGTGAATTTTCCTAAAAATAATTTTGCATTAAGTTCAATATCCTGCATGCTATAATCAGAAGGTGGTATTAAAAAAAATATTTTTTTGCAAATTACATCCTTTAGTGTCACACATATAAATACAAATGATCAAAGGAACTTTTAAAATCACACGCTACATACAGATTGCATTTCAAGTTTTACTTTTTAAAGGATTGTGTAAAATATTCTGCTACTATTCTTCATTCATTTACTATATATATATATATATATATATATATATATATATATATATATATATATATTTAAGCAAAACCTTACTTTAAATATTTAAGGTGTAACAACATCTTCACATTCTAGAAATTTCAAGACAATATATCGTTTGTTTTTGTGCGTTATTTAACAAAACATCTAAAATAGAAAAACGTCCGGTCATTTATGGAAAAATAATACATTTATATCTTAGGATATGTATTAAATAGCAATATCAATTTCGTTGTTTTGGTTGGTTACAACTTTTGATTCTAATTATGGAAAATTAGTCTATGAAACAAGATATATAAAAAATGGAATTTATTTATCTTTACCACTATATGGTAGTAATTAAAAAGTATCCATTTCACAGAATTTGTGATCAATTCATATGTTTATGTTACATTAATTTTCTTAAGAACTGTTTAACAAAATTTCCTTTCCTTAAAATTAAATATTTGTTAGTCAATTATGTGCAAACTGCAATTCTCCACACATCTGAGTTTATATATTTTTAATACAAAGCTTTTACCTAAAATCGTTTTTAACCCTTTAATGCCGGAATATTTTATTATTAATTTAAAAAAGTTTTAATTATTTCCTCTCTTATATAAATCACGGAAAAAATACTTTAAAAAATCATACTTTATTTTAACTATGGTTTACAGCTAAAAAGCAATTTGTTGCTAATTGGCAAACATGAGTCACTAGAGCTTCAATATTATTGTAATAATACTGTAGAAGACAAAATTGGGTATGTTGCCGAAAGGCAACACTCGGCATTTAAGGGTTAAAATCGTGTCAGTTAATTTTGAGTGAAATCACTTTGCTGTAATTTATTTTGCTGTTTGTGAAGATTCATTTTTAGCTTTTTTACTTTAGACACAAGCTACATATTGCACACACACACACACACACATGAAAAAAAAAAGTTAGGTTTATGTCTCAAATAAATTGTTCTAAGTTAATCTATTGATTTGGTGAATTTGATAATCGTTCTTTTACCATTTTCATTTTGATCATAGAATATGTATCATATAGATATGTGTAATCGTTATCAATGCACAAAGCAATATGAACCTACTATTTGTATAATTACAAAATTTATTATTATTATTTCGATATTTCTTATTTCTAATGTTAGAAGGTTTTTTTTTTTTTTTTTTTTTTTAATAACTAAAAAAATAATTTTAGTCATACTGCTTATTAAACGGCATGGGCAATAAACAAACTGAATGAAAATAATTTTAAATTTATCTATAAAAACAGACTATATTTTATATTATTAAATATTTAACATAAAAATAGATTTATATGTTTTCAATTAGATTTTTTTTCCCCTTTTCATAGATGTTGAGATTAAAATTTACTAAAAAAAAAAAAATGTATTTCTTTAAAAAGAAAAACTTTTATTAACACAAGCTTACACATTTTCTTTGGAGTATACAAAATGAAAGCTATTGTTAAATAATATTTTTATTGTTTAAGTATAATGGTTTTTGATAGAATATTTTTAATAATTTATTTATTTATTTATTTATTTTTTGGCTACTCTTTAAAGGTATTCTTTGTTTAAAAATAACAATTAATATGAATAAACTTTCAAATAAAACAAAAGATGTTTCATAATTTATTTTTAAGGAGATATTTGCGATCCATGTAAGTATATTTACAATTTTCGTATTGTTCAACAACTAATTAAATATTTCAAAAACAGCGTAATTTATGTTTAATTATTTTTTAATTACTGTATTTCACAAGAGAATTACTTATTAGATATCGTGTAATTAATTATTTTGTAATATAACATCATATTAAAATTTGATCAATAACTTTCATGAAGAAGAAATATTACATATTTTTACGAATAACGTTAACGTTATTTTAGTTCTTAAATTTATTGCTTTATCTGTTTAAAAAATTACCATATCTGGCAAGTTTTAGGATTTTGATCTACCAGAGTTTTTTAATAGAAATAGATTACTGACTCCTATAAGAATTTTGTAAAATTATACACAAAATAAAAATTATACACATACGAAGTGGTATAGAAAATGCATAAAATTTGGAAGTTGGGGTATACCAATGAAAGTAAAATTAGTATGAAATCAGAGCATAGTAAAACATAAAATTATTTAAAACAACACAAGTAGTTAACAGTTTAGAAACTTTCTAAAGAAAAAACACATACCAATTTATTCCATTATTCAGTAGAAATAAGCATAGAAATAGATAAGAATAATTTTCATGTCGACTGAAATATTTTTGAAATATTTTTGATAGAAAAATCTATCTATATATTCTAGTCTCGCATGTTCCAACGGTGAAATCTTTTATATATTAGAAATAGATAAGAATAATTTTCATGTTGACTGAAATATTTTTGAAATATTTTTGATAGAAAAATCTATCTATATATTCTAGTCTCGCATGTTCCAACGGTGAAATCTTTTATATATTAGTACAAAAACCTAAAATAATTAGGTAAAATGACTACACAGCATAAAACCTAAAAGAAATGTTTAAAAAAAATGTGTTCCATGTTTTTGAATTTTCTGATAAACTGAATTATAAAATTTAAGAAATTTTCTTGAATAAATTTTCCTCAACTATTTATTTATTTATTTTATTTATTTTTTCTTAAGCGAAACCAACCACATATAAATTGTATTATATAATTATAAATATTGTAATTGCCGAAACGTCAGTGGAGGCCCTCTGTTGAGACTCAAAACGGTTTTGGGCTGTGTCTGTCTGTCTGTTTGTCTGTCGCGCGATAGCGGCCAAAAAATAGCGCTATTGACTTGAAATTTGGTACACGTGTTTATGAGCCCCACGAAATCAGCTGTATAGTTTTTGGTATGTACTCCATTTGTAGTTCGTATACAGGGACACGCCAACGTTTTTCTTATCATTACGGCCTATGGGAGGAATTTGTATGTATCACGATAGCGGCCACAAAAATCACGCTTTCGACTTGCAATTTGGTACACATGTTCATAAGCCCAACGGAATCAGCTGTATAGTTTTAGGTGTGTATTCCATTTGTAGTTCGTGTACAGGGACACGCCAAATATTTTCTATCATTACGGCCTATGGGAAGAATCTGTACGTACCGCGATAGCCGCCGCAAAAATCAAGCTATTGACTTCAATTTTTGCCGAAACGTCAGTGGAGGCCCTCTGTTGAGACTCAAAAGGATTTTGGGTTCCGTCTGTCCGTCCGTCTGTCTGTCTGTCTGTCGTGCGATAGCGGCCGTAAAAACCACGCTATTGACTTGAAACTTTGTACACATGTTCATGATCCCCACGAAATTAGCTGTATAGTTTTGGGTGTGCATTCCATTTGTAGTTCGTGTACAGGGACACGCCAAAGTTTTTTTTATCATTACGGCCTATGTGAAGAATTTGTATGTACCGCGATAGCGGCCCCAAAAATAACGCTATAGACTTGCAATTTGGTACGCATATTCACGAGCCCAACGGAATTAGCTGTATAGTGTTAGGTGTGTATTCCCTTTGTTGTTCGTGTACAGGGACATGCCAGAATTTTTCTTATCCTTACGGCCTATGGGAAGAACTTGTATGTACCGCAATAGCGGACGCAAAAATCCTTCGATTGACTTGCAAATTGGCGCACACATTCCAGCTTTCCATATAAGTAGCTGTATAATTTTCATTGCTATATTTTTTATAAACTGTGTACAGGGACACGCCAAAATTCTTAACATTACAGCGTATGGGGTGAATTTCGTTTAAACGCATTTTAATATCATTACTTTGCAATGAAGAAAATGAAACTAGAGTACGTGAGTAAGATGCTTAAACTTATGTTGCTTGAAGAAAATATGTGCTCTTAAGCTTTCTAATTAATGTACAGGACCTTACAAAAGTGTTCTGACAATGTCACTTAGTCATCCAAACGATGTTAAATTTGGAACAATTATTAATTTTAAACGCAAAATAAGCTGAATAGTTTTTACTGGTGTATACAATGTTTATGGTTCGTTTACAAAGACACACGAAAAATTTCGTAACATTAGAGCCTATGGACGAATTTTTAATTTAAGCGCGCACTTTAATGCGTCTATGCTGAATTGAACTTAATAAAGTTAACATACATTATAAAGATGCTTAAAATCATGTTTACTCTGAAAAAAGTTTATGTATAGACTAAATAATTTATGGGACCACACAAAATAGTTCCGAGTATGTACTGTAATCATCCAAATGATGTCAAATTAGTTTGAAAGATTAATGAGTTATAATTAATTAGATTTATTCTTATTATTGGCGTTTATAATGACTGTGGCTACTTTTCCGGGATACATAAAGGAATTTCGTACTTTTATGGTGTATAGTCGGTATTTCTTAAAAGTGTATTTTAACATGGTTACACCCCATCAAATATAATGAAATTTTATTAGAATTTTAAAAGCCTGTTTTCATGTTGAAAATTGTGGGCATAGAATTGATAATTAGTTTAAAGGTTACGCAAAATATTTCCGATATGCTATGTAATTTTTTTTGTATGAAATTCGGTATTTATGAATTTCCGGGAAATAATACAAGACCGTCTTTTAATAAGAATGCATATTGTTGCGTACTTGGGGGTTTGTAAGTTGTCCGAGAATGAAAGGCGAAACTTGCAAAAATTCAGTGATTTATTCACAGAAAGTTCCAGAAGAATACAGGTCTATAAACCAAGTATCAGCTTCCATTCAACCAGTAAACATAGCTTAAACAACAGCCGTTAACAGCAAAACAACAGTACAAACTGTTTAGCAATAACACATAAAGCAAGTCTCATTCAAAGAGGCTCAAAGCAAAGCAAGCATTTGACGAAACCGACACAGATCTGAGATTGGAAGCCTTGGCTAAAAAATGCTCCTTTTATACTATTCTATCGAACACAGACTGTTCTGGAAAATTATCGTATCTCATCAGCCAATGAGATTAGAGCTTCCATATTTCGTATATCCCTAATAAGGATTTTCTCGCCAAGGTCGCCAAAAAATCGCCAAGGAGGAAAACAGTCGCCAAATTTGGCGCCAAATCCATTTCTTCCCTTATTGGAGCTTTTCAATTCTTTTTAAAGGTAAATTAGGCTATTTTAACGCTAAAACGACTAGAAATGCACAAAATTAGCATTTTATCGACTTACTAAGCCTCTTTGAAAAAATTTATACAAAAATAAATGGAATTATTTACAATTCCGTAACACTTTATATGATATACAAATAGGTATAGAAAGAGAGATACAGCGGGGGGTTGAGGGGGGCGGCAGCCCCCCTCAGGAATGTATCTGATATATATATATATATTATGATATATATATATATATTATGATATATATATTATGATATATATATATATATATATATATATATATATATATATATATTCTGATATATATATATATATGTATCTGATATATATATATATATAAAGATATATATATATATATATATATATATATATAAGTATGTATGTGGGTATATATCTTTATATATCTTTATATATCTTTATATATCTTTTTTTTCTTTTTAAATAATTTATATGTACTAAACATTTTGCAATTAGGAAAAAAAAAGTTTTTTTTCTGCTTAAACATTAGAAAGTATAGTAAATTTTATGCATAAATTCGTAATTTTTTTAAATAAAGTAAAAAATTAAATAATAAATCCAGTGCTGTAGCAACAATGTTTGGCTAGGCGCCTTGTGCTGTTGCTGTAACAATGTTTACACAACACTTGCTTCTTTTCTGAATAAATCATCGTTTGAATTTCTTAATGGGTAAGTCAAAATATGAAAGTTTTAGATTTCTAAAGCATCTAATTTATTCGCTGTAACTTTTATATTAGTTTGTTTAAGGAGAAAAATTGTCCGTTACCGTTCATTGGCTTCATTGTAAAATCATAAATTACTGGAAAATAAAAAAATGCTAATTTTTTTTCATTTGCATATTATAATCATTGACTCGTCTAAAAGTCATTTTTTCAATTAATTTCACAATTTTTAAAGGAAATATGTAGTGAACTTTAATGGGTTAAGGCAATGATTGTATTAATACGAATATTGTACACATTTGAGCACTTTTGTAATATTTTGTATGTAAAGAACTACATTTCGTTTCGTTAGGATTTATTGTTTGTTAGACTGTACTATTCATTTCCTGCCCCATATTCCTATACAAAAAATTGGGTCTTTATAAGTATTTTACCTAACCTAAAAGTTTGCCCCATGAGTTTAGGAACACCGTGTACATAATGTTATAAATTAACACTTTTGCGACTGCTAACGTAGATTCACGTCATTTGAAAGTCTGTAACTCCACCAGTGAGCGTTTCTTGTGCAATTTGTATGTTATTTATTCCTTAAGAATCTGCCCAATATTCGCGTTTATACAATCAAATATACAATGGATACAAATACTTTGATTAGAAAGAACATAATTATAACGTATATCCATTTCTACTATAAATGCGAATACAGATTTTTTTTTTTTTCTGAAATATTGTAACTTGGGAGGATAACGCCCACAGGCAGATCTTACTGTCAAAAAGACAAAATCATGCGGTAGCGAAAGTACTAATTTCTTTCTATTATTTTTATCAGATATAATCAGAACAAAAATCAATATGTGGTGTGCTATTTCATATAGTACAGCCAAAAGACTATTTTTCTTTGCTGAGACATTTTTGAGGCAAATATTTAACAGGGAATATTGCAAATTTACGCAAAACATTAAATATAGTATTTACAAAAGTCTAAAATTTACTGGCAGATATAGAACACATACTTTCTTTAATAAGCTCTGCTAATGTGCAGGGATGGAACACGGGCGCAGAATTCATACCGGAATGTGTTTAAGAAATTTCTCTACCTATAATATCGTCGATTTCAGAGGTAGAAAATTTTCTTACATTGATAGTGGTATGAATTCTGCGCCCGTGTTCCATCCCTGAATGTGCCAAGTTAATCTTAATACCGGAAGTTTTTTAATGCATTTTTTTTGTAATAATTATCTGCAATTTAATAGGACAAGTTTTAGTTTTTCTTTATTGTGGTATGAAATTGATTTTTCGTTAGTAGTAACTTGGCACTTCTGTGTAACTACGAAAATGTGTGGATCTAGACTACAGGTTAGATATGCCCAACGCTGCCAAGTGGACGTATGTGGAGATTCACTAATTTTTTCTTTAAATCTGCATGAGTCCAGTTATTTAATTCTACATTTATTTAATTCTTTAATATATATATATATATATACAAGGAAAAGATGATATTATATATATATATATAAAAGAGTTTACATGCGAATATTTTAGTTGAGAAAAAAAGATTTACTTGTAATATGTATCAAGCGGGTAATATTATATAGTTATGAAGGTAAATATGGAATACACATTAACTTAAAGAATAATATTAAAAATGGTAGTATATTTACAGAAAATCATGAATAATTGTAATATGAACTTTCCTTTTTTTAAAATTATAATTGAATATGAACAGTATTCAAAAGGATAATAAACATTCGAATTTTATAAAATTTAAAATAATATGGAATAGCTTGTGTTCCATATTGCCTGAATCGCCATCTCTGAGAATAACACTCACCTTCCTGTTGATGGAAATAAGATCAAGAGAATGAGAATACTAACCAGCTCAACTCTCCTACCAGAAATAACACTAGGTTTTCGCTCCTTTTACTGTTTCGTAAATAGGTTACACAATTCGTAAAACTTACCTCCAAAAAACTCTGAATCTTGATACACAAAAGAAGTTGTATTAAAAAAAATGCTCTTCTCATTAACAAAAGTTAAGCTACAGTTCACATAAGAGGTGAAGACGTTTGAAGTACTTCCGAAATATGGCAGCTGCGTACAGTTAAGATATAATGGTATTCCATTTTACCCGACTATCCCATAATCCCCATAGTTCCAGTATATATATATATATATATATATATATACACACAATCTAAGACTAAAAAAGCGACCTACCAAGAAGGAAATATCGGAAAGGGATAAAAATCAGTACATTTGACGTATATGTAAATAAAAACAAATCATTACAGTTTCAGGAATATTGTCATATTTAATCAGGAAAAAGAGCTTAACAAAGTGAACAAGTCAATAACGCGTTGGTCAACACCTGACCCTTATGTAAGAAGTTTTTCGGCTTGGAACGTATTGATAGATTTGGCAGATGTCATCCCGCGGGATATCGTGCCGAATTCTGACCAATTATAACGTTAGATAGGCAAAATTTTGACCTGGTTGTACGGTCCTTTTCATAATGCTCCAAACGTTAGAGAACCGATGATTTTACTGACCAAAGCAGTGTTGCTAAAATAACAAGACAAGAAGTAGAAACTATCGCCCTGTGCGGGTGAGCATTATCTTACTGAAATATAAGCTGACGATGGCGTGATATAAAGGGCAATAAAACGGGGCGTAGAATATCGTGGACGTACTGATGTGCTATAAAGGTGCTTCGGATAACAACCAAAGGGGTCTTGTTATGAAATGAAATGGCACTGCAGACCATCACTCCTAATTGACGGTCCGTATAGATGGCGATAGTCAGGTTGGAATACTCCTGTTTTCTGATGTGTTTCTGGACACGTCTTCGCAGGCCTTTATTCTCAGTTCGGAGTGGGACTCATCATTGATGAAAAGTTTAGTTAGTCAGTTTCATTGCAGGTCGAATGTCCCCGACACCACTGCAGACGGACTTTTGCTGTACAGAGGTAATTGGTAGTTGGTGCATCGTGCACTGTATGCTTAAACTCCTTTTTGTGGTCATAGATACATCAGTTGTACGTAGGATCCATAATAAGGATGAATATGGGGATGCGAGTGCAGTTCTGACAATTCATTGGTCCTCATGTGCTGTCGTCACTCTAGGCCGAACTCTTCCTTCTTTACGCTGTGGCAGCCATGGTTAACCAATTTATGTCAACTTAGCTTCTTATTCACAACGTTCCTAATCAAATATTGAATGATTCGCGGATAAGAACATCCAGATTTTTTATCCCAAATACACATTCACTCTGAAATGCTAACATCTACGCACATTTTTCGCGTACCTGTACATGAGGCATATTTTCCATCTCTCTGTGTACAAGAAATGAAAATCTCGAATATTTTCAGACCTGGAATCGAAATTTCTTCTCTTTAATAACCTGTAATTTGCGCAGTTAACATGCGCTGCAGCTTCACAACTTCATTCACTGGCCATCAAACTTTGAATTTTTACATTCTTGATCGAAACCTGTATGAAAATAATTTGTTTCCAATGTGCATTACTTTTTTTCAGCGTGTAGATATTTTTTGTATTAAAGTATATATATATCTTACAAGATATATATAGAAGAAAAGGTGTAAATATGGGCTCCCTCTTTTGTTATGGGCACTCATAACCTAAATTATGGGCACCCATATTTAAATATATGGGTGCCCATATAAACCATGGGTGTCCATATAAACCATAAATTATGGGCACCCATAAATTTATTTTAATGGTAAAAAAGCCTAATTTTCTGACCATCATTAGTAACTATAACTATTTTAATAAAAAGGAGAAGACAAAACAATGATTAATATCATTTATTTCAATTCGTAAAGGAAGATCTACAAAAAGCCTTTAAAAATGCACCAGAAATAATAGGGTGCAAATATAAGCCTTTTCCAGGAGAGTCATAAACAATAGTTTAAAATGTTTTAAAACATGATAAAACAATACACAAACGTAGAGAATTTATTATTACGGGAAAAAATATTTACAGCAATCTCTGACGTAACTGGCTCTTTCAAAACCGGCACAATCTAAGCGTGCCCACATTTGGTACATAACTCTTTATACCACTATTCTCTATGAGTGTGTTCAGCGAAAATTTTAACACGAAAGATATAAGTTGCGTCGCTTACATTTAGTCTATCCTTGTCATTGATATCCAGGTTGATTTAATCATAGCTGTTGATAAGGTGAGGCTCATAGCATTAGGCTGAGTCCGATGATGAATCATGTCGTTTTGTGGGTCTAATATTCTTTCCTTCAAAGTCATTGGTCTTCACACCCTTGACCGGTCTTTTACTTTACCGGATGGTATCTTACCCTGGGAAAACTCGATGATGTTTTCTTGTCAGCACTTTTGTTAATAGACTTAGTCAATTGATTCTTGTATGGCCACCAAATGATGAAGCTGGACCTTGCTGCTTTGCGTCCACGAGTAGTGGTTCTCTTCTCAATGACAGAGACAGGAGATATATCAAAAGGATAATCTGCATTTGAAGTTCCCAGGGTTTGTTTTTACACCAAGACAGGGTGTCCATATCTACACCAAACTTATCTAAAAAAAAAAATCTATCACGTATAACCAAAAGGCGTGCGTGATTTAAAAGCTTGCTTCTAAAAGTAGTTTAGGATCTCCGTTTTTCGGATATCACTATCAAATTATTTTAACTTACCAATAAGAACATGAAAAGAAACGATTTTAGATATCTGTCAAAAGTTTGCAGTTCAGAATAAACACCAATTCGTGTAATAACTCACACTGCATACACACTGCTTAGAAGAATTGTTTGAACTGTCTTGTACATTCTTATAACAAGAAGTATCACCATCTACAGTCCTCACCGCCAAACTTCAGCCCCTCCCATAGCCGTTTGTGGAGAGGCACATCTATGCACACTCTTATACCTCCTGCCTTATATATCCTATAAATACAATATATCTACACACACATATATATTATATTTGTAAGTTATGTTCACTGTCTAACTTTCATTTGAATAAATTCAGTATTTAAAAAATTATCGTAATAAAATTTAAAGCGGCCGCAACTTGGAAACAAAATGGCGGAGCAATTTGCCCAGCGAAATCTTCCAACACATTTGATAAATCCATCCGCCATTTTAAATCAAAATGGATGATTAACTTCCTTAATAAACTTCGTTGAGATCCTTATATAATCAATGTTTGGATCGTAACTGAAAAGTTCAAAATGCTATAAGACGTTTTCAAGTGATATTCCCATAGCATTGAGCAAAGAAATGTAGGTTTTTTGTATTTGATAAGCAATTTGATTTTGTATTTAGCACAACATCAAGTGATAGCATGAATCCACAAGAAAAAATTACCTTGAAATGAAATAAATGAAATAAAGGCAGAATTTATCATGAATTTTTGAAATATTTTCCAGAAAAAATAAAAACATTACTTGAACGTTCAAGAAAAAATAAAATCATAACTTGAACCTTCAAGAAAAAATTACCTTGAATTGAAATATATGTAATAGAGACAGAATATCCTGATTTTTTGAATTATTTTCCAGAAAAAATAAAATCAAAACACGAAAGAACAAAGAAAATTTTATGTGAATATGGCTTTGTAAAAAAATGAGTTGTATTGTTGTAAGTCTTTCATTTAAAATTAATTTTAAAATTAGTTTTCAACTAATTAAATTTTAATGTTATCCTTAAATTTTGATTTTTAAGAGTTTATTTTTTATTCATTTTTATTTATTTATTTATTTATTTATTTTGTTTTCTGAGAATCCTATTAACCGAATTCATGCAGGTAATTTCCATAAAATATAGGTAAGATTTTTTTTTATTTTAATTGATCCGTAATTTTAACTTTTCGAAAAGAAGCATTGAATATCTGAATAAAATTAAATGCAGCAATCCTTCCTTTATATATATGCACTGCTGCTTGTAAAAAATACACCACCATAAAGAAATCATCAAAATTAAAGGAAATTTGCAGCAAATGTCAATTATAGGATGCTATGCAAAATAGTAAAATTTCAGAGCCACCGCGCATGCGTGGCGTGCTCAGCGCCCTCTGAATGCTGACAGCGTATAAATAGAGGGCTGTAGAGGGACGTTGAACATAGTTAATGATTATTTATTAGTGGTGAACGTTTAGTGAGATCTAAGTATGCCTCCACGACGGAAGAAGCAGAAATTCCAACAACTTACGGAATTTGAACGGGGGAGGATTATCGGCCTTCGAGAAGGAGGATTTTCCTATCGCGCAATAACAGCTCGTGTGCAGCGAAACAGTTCCACAGTGATGCGAGTTTGGAAGCAATGGACCGACGAGCGCCGAACAACTCGAAAAACTGGCAGGGGGCGACGATCGACACCTGCTCGCATGGCGGTGAATGACCGTACAGCTTCCTACAGGAAGTTGGCAGCACGTTGGTCTACTGCTACAGGTGTACTAATGTCGTCTTCGTCAATTCGTCGACGTTTGCTGCACCGGGGACTGGTTGCAAGGGTAACTTTATACAGGATCCCCCTCACGGCAAACTATCGACGACTGCGTCTCCATTGGGCTCATGAGCACAGAGCCTGGCAAGCTGATTGGCACCAAGTTGTCTTTTCAGATGAATCGCGTTACAATATGTGGTACCATGTTATCCGCGTTCGTGTCAGACGCTATGTCGGTCAACGCTGCCTTTCAGGGTGCATTATCAAACGACATAGTGGCCGTACACCCGGCGTTATGGTCTGGGGTGCAATTTCGTATCATGGACGATCCAGTTTGCTACGAATTGAGGGTAATATCAATAGCAACAGGTACGTCCGTAAAGTGCAACAGCCCGAAGTCGTTCCCTTCCATCAAGGCATCCCTGGAGCTACCATTCAGCAGAATAATGCATGCTCACATTGTGCAAAGACTGTTCGAGACTTCTGTTCAGCCCAACACATGCAACTTCTTCCTTGGCCTGTTTATTCGCCGGATATGTCTCCTATTGAGCACGTGTGGGATTTGGTTGGTCGGCGTCTTGCTCGTGATCCGCGTCCTGCAGTTTCAAAAGGCAAACTTTGGCTGAGCATACAAGCAATATGGAATGATTTTCCACAAACAGACATTCAAAATCTGTTTGACTCCATGCCACGTCGTATAGCAGCAGTTATTTCAGCGCGTGGTGGCTACACCAAATACTGTCGTTGGGTGGCTACACCAAATACCAATACAAGTCGTTTGTGCATTGAATTTCATTTACTTCTGATGATTTCTTCATGCTGTGGAATTTTTTACAAACAGTAGTTAACATATATATATATATATATTAATTCATCATCCCATCCAACCAACAAACCAAAAACACCACCCAACCTACTTAATCAAACATCTGCCTTATATATATATATATATATATATATATATATATGTATGTATGCATAAGGTAATGATTGAAGTATATATATATATGATAAAAAATATTTTCATATCTTGAAATATTTTCAAATATTTTGACATATGTATATGTATATATATATATAAATTTCAAAATCCATCGTACAAACTTTTAGAGGAGGTAGGGCACATCATAAGGATTGAAATTTCCCCAGGAAATCAAGGTCGAAAACATCATTTTAACCTTTTAGGAGCTGTAGGTGTTTGGTTAATTTTTAACACTAAAACTCACATATGGAGTTGCTTCTGTAAATTGCATTTTAAGTATACGTTATATTCTACGTAATTTTGATACAACACCTATTTTTATATAAACATTAGTTAAAACTTTAGTTAAAAATGAATATACAAAAAAACATGCTCATTTGTGTGTTTTCTATTGAAAATTAAAATCTTAAAATTTTTAAATGACGTTTGTATTCGTGGGTTCCTATGCGTTTTTAACTCTTGTGGAGGGGCAATTATTTAATTGCTGACTCAATTGAACACATACTTTATGGAATTCTGAAGACGATGTTTCTTCACATTCCAAGCATTTAAATTTTAAATATCAGAAGATAAGTAAGAGAATTCTGCTACGATGCTAGTGATTAAAAAATATTTAATACAGTTCTACTTCAAAATTGTAAAAAAAAAAAAAAAAAAAGAAAAGAAATAATATTAACAGATTTGGCTAACTAAATATCTTATATTCAACTCCTGTTATATTTTTTATTTATTATTATTAAATTTTATTATTTTGTATGACCATTCAAACTTTGGTTTTCTAATAATTATGCAAATATTGAAATGAAAATTAGTTAAATATTATTATATACTCAATAAAACATAACATTCAAATTGAAAAATTATATATATATGTATGTATATATATTACTTCAAGTAAGAATATATTAAATATTAATGTCTTTCTTATAAGAAATACACTGCAAGATTAAAAAGAATGTACCGGAGAAGTATGATGATTATTTGAATCAGACACATTTTTAGATTTCGTTGCGATTAAACACACAGAGCTGCCGACCTAATCCGGCAAATAGTTAGAACCGCCCATTTTTAGCGTATTTGTTTTCTTAATTCATCGTAAATATATTTGAAGAGAATTACTCTAAAAATTAAGTGGTGTAGAAAAATGGGCGGTACTAACAATTTGCCGGATTAGGTTGGCAACGCTGCAGCAATAGTTTATGATGACATCGATATATATATATAATTTTTTTTTCTAAATAAATATTTTTCGTCTTCCCATTCAATTAAATCACTTATCTAATTGGCGACAAGAATAAAAATCCATCTCTACAAATTTAAAGTTAAATACAATTTATTTTATTAAATTTTTCTAGAGAAAATATTTTACATAAATATTTATGCTTGAGTGCCAAAGAAAATTTCAAAATCAGAATTTTTATGTGCATAATTTACAAATAAATCTTATAGAAAAAATATAAAGATATTACATTTAAGAGACTTATATTTCTTCATATTTGGAAGATCTAAAGCGTTTTTATAACAATAAATTGTTTCACTGTATCCCCATTTCAGCCAATGACTATTGACTTAATTCATACTTCTATATAGGAATAGTCTGCTTTACTAAAATTATACCCATGAGATTAGTGCTCAGAATGGTTTCGTATTAAGTGACACATAAGTAGATATATTAAGTACTAACTATTTCTTTGGCTCCGAAGACAAAGTGAATTCAGTTTTATTATATAAGTTAGCCTGTTTAATAAAAACACTTTCAGATATATCTTTACTAATGTCCGAATATGATACTGTAAAGTACAACATCTTATACTAAAGATTAGCACAATACTTTATCGGTATATAATGTTTATATCACAGTATTAGCATATGTTTAAAATTAACTTACGATAAGTTCTACAGAATATAAAACGTAAAGTATAAGTTTAAACTCTATTTCTTTGACTGTATAGTATTAATTTATTAATTTTTATGGTTACTGTAATAAATAACTAATATTGCAATATAAATAACGAATATTGTAGCTAATATTGCAATTTTTCGTGTAAATCTATATTTATGACAAATTTAATTTTATGATATGTTATTGTTTTTACTACAAAATCATTGAAATTTATTTAAAATTCTATATAAATTTATTTTTTATTATTTAGTTGTCTGTATTAAATATCAAATCAAGTATTTAAAAATACATATCATTTTAATATTTTAAAATATTTTTAACAATATATGTTATTTAGATAATGTATTATATTAATAGTAATGATATTATGCTCTCTGTTAAACAATTTTTCTTCAAGATATACAAGAATGGTCTAAAATAGCTTTATAAAAAAATTTATTAATTTCTCAATTATGTAATTTATTAAAAATCTTTTCAACTGAAAAATGTATGTTATAATACAATATTTTATTTCCTTTGCATACATATTAAAAATAAATAAATAAATAGAGACTTATTTTTCGATTATCTGCGTATAAACATATTGTATTTTGTATTTAAATTTTAAATGTGAAAGAGAATTTTAAACAAACAAAAACGTTTCAAAATGTCATATACACATATCTAAGCTTTAAAAAATAACTGTCACTTATTTTGCGGTGTTAAATCAAGATGTCTGCTTTACGTCATCTGGAGTTATGAAGCATGATGTCTGGTATACGTCACTGCCAAGAATGATGACAAACTGTAATAATAAAAATTATGCAGTAAATGAAAATGTGATGATGATAAAACACATGTTATATTTTCTAGAATTCCAGAGCAGAATATTATTAATTTGTTACATTACTCTTTCTATTAAAAAATTAATTAAAAATGCAAAAATTGTTGTTTTCTTTTTACTGCATAAATGCTTTATAAAAATTGAATTTTATTTACTAGTAATAAAGGTTTTGTCTTACACCTTATGCTTACTGTTAAAAAAGAATACAACAGAAGCAAGGAAAATTTTTTAACTCCCAAATAATTTCTGTTCACTAATAAATGAATGACAAATACAAATACACAGTTAGAATTTTTTTTTAAATATTTATATACATATAGATGGATAAATAGATAAAAGTTTAATTTTTGGAACTGAATCTAAAATGTTTCTTTTATTGCATTTTCAGAAATTTTCATACATTTACTACACACACACACACACACACACACACACACACACACACACACGCACACACACACACACACACACACACACACACATATATATATATATATATATATATATATTAAAACGTAAATAGTTACTTAAGAGATTTATTAAATTAATTTTTTTTTTTTAGTTTTATTTATTCATTTATTGTTATTATGAGTTTTTGAGAAAAAAAACCAAAATCTTACATTAAGAATTTAGTAAGAAATCATAAATAGTAATACATATAAATTGAACTAAAAGTGATTTACTATCTTGCATTATAATATGTTTTTCATAAAATTTTAGACACGTATGTGAAAGCCATAAAAGTTAGAAGAAAATCAAGTATTGAAAAAAAAAAGAGAGAACATGGATTGATATAAATAAGTTAAAAGATTTAATTTGCATGATGTCTTTAAAAATAACTGAAGCAGGATTTCTTATAAAAATTTCTTTCTGTAAATTTGTAAAGATTTACTATAGAAAATGATAATCGTTTTGGTATACAAATGTCAAAATCGATTCGACACTACAGATTTTCCCTTAATATTTCATTTTATTTTGTAATTGAAAATGATCATTGAGGATTACCACAAAAATTTAATATATGTTAAAGATTTTTATATTACATATATTTTTTAAATGAAATATAATTATAAAAATATGTACATAAGAAATAACACATACTAAAATTACGCTTTTTAAACTTGAAATATATATATATAAATCTTTTAAACTGTTTTTAAAAGGAAATAATAAATATTTGTACGTTTCTTTCTGAGAATAATCGTATTTAGCGATATTTCTTAAAACAAAATGTGCTTAATCTGTTAGTGAGTGCTATAATTACCAATAACTAAAATAAAACAGGAAAACAGGAATTTAAAAATTAATACATTAAAAGTAGATATATAGGAGGCTTATTGTATGATATTAAATAATATCTCACATGTGTTCTTCTTTTTTATGAGATTAGATTTGTTGAGTATAAACGTTTTAGTTAAAACTAAATCCTTCAGTAATTTTGATTTATCTGAATTCCTATGGCATTTGCTAAGTCTGATCCAATAGCAGCAGATTCTGTAAAATCACTGTGCACAGTTAAGGTAATTGATTGTAATGGAGTCTGTGGGTGTGATCAGGTTAAATCCCGTGTTTAATATCGAGGATGTATAAAGTTTGATTTTTGATGATACAATTTTGAAGTCTATAATTTTTTACTTTAACCATGTTTGTGATGTTATTATGCATTTTGTTAGCTGTCGATTAACGTGAATTGTAATATAAATTGCATAATAAGGATAAGAAATTTCATACAAAATTCTTGTTTGGATGTAATATGGAAAGTTATACGTGCAAGCATCACTTGAGACAACAATCTTAGCAACTAGCTACCTATGTTATTTTATTAGGAATAGTTGTAATTGTCTACACGAAGCTTCCTGGACTTGAGAGAAAGTACTCTCTTTGGAGAATATCCCACGGCAAACCTCAGCCGATTTAAACCTAAAAATGCTGTGTATATTATCTGATTTTTACTTATTATTTATTATATATATATATATTTATTATATATACAAATGGAAAATGTTAGAAATTTTATGGATATTAAATTAAATCCCCTCATCATTATGTTATTTTATGCGCTTTGAATTTTCTGTTATTCTGTAAATTCACAAATGTCGCAAATGTTTTATAAAAACATATAAATTTTAAATTTTGTTACTACATCATGAAATGTTAAAATTATTCTATCTTTTAATTCCACTCGTTTGTAAGCCCATTTACAAAAAAACTTCTGAATTGAACAGTAACGATATTTTACTTAAAAGCTACACTTATACAAAAAATATATTATAACCATTAATTATGTATGTAAGTGTTAATGAGTTTGCGTTCAAATACTTGGTTTTATAACAATTTTCAAATAATAATAAATACGAGTGTTATAAGCAGATTTTTTAAATTAATATATATATACAGCATGTAAGTCTTAGTGCGAAATATAGAACAAACGTTGTTACGATATTGGTGAACATACACTTCCGTCATTGTCTTTTATGTAACAATGTTTATTTAAAAGTTTTGGTGCTGTATAATGTTTCATATTAATGTCTGAAAGGAATGTGTATACTTTTCTAATATTTACTACTTTATAAAACTTAAGCTAAGAAATATTATTTTTCGTAACATAAGGTAGATACTAGTGGTCGTTTAATTTTTAAGAAGATTACAAAATATATTTCACAGAAGAAATATAAAGAAAGGTAATTATATATGTTCGTTTTGTTTAATAAGAAACACATTTCTAATTTTAAATATTATTATACGCTACTGTTTTAAATTTTTATGAAAGATTCCTGAATGATTTAATATTTTATTTTTTTCTTAGTATGTTTCTTCGTTATTTGCGTATATATTAGGGTACAACTAATGTTTATAAAAGAGATTGTTTTAATATAATGAATAAAAAAAAAAATTAAAAAAAGTATTAGCAATATAAATACAAATATTGTTTCAAAAGCTGTATCTTTATTTAATTTCATGGTTTTATTCATATGTTTAATAATAACTCTTATATATTTTACGAGCATTACAAGCTTATTAGGTGATTTTTACTTTCCAAACATACTATGTAAGGCAAGTATTCTAATTGTAACAAAAATTAGAATTTTAGATTTTGGTGTATCTATACCTTTGAGTTCCTATAAAGTCCTTTTTGGTATTGGGTTGTTCGGAAAGTAATTTTGTTTCTCTCAGCAGAGGACTTCATTGTATTTTTTCACACCATCCTCACAATTAAGCTGCATTACCATTACATATTGTGACAGCTGATATAGCAAGGTTTGCTTGTGAAAAAGTTCGTTTTATTCTGCTGAATAGGTTTTGATTGGTGCCCTATCAAATAAAGAAAATCGGCAGCGACATTTTCAGCATATTTTGTTTTTGCTATCAAAAAGGCGAAAATACTGTTCAAACAAGGAAAAAAGCATACGCTGTGAAAACAGAAAATTTATTTTAAAAACGCCATTGTCAAAACTGGTTTACCAAATTTCGTTCCGGTAATTTTGACGTTGGAGATGCATTACGTTCTGGAATATGCTAATGAAGACAAAATAAAGTATTGATTTATGAATAGTGTCAAATGACAACCCGTGAGATCGCTAAGAAACCGATCAAAGTGGAGAATATTTAATTCAATAAAATATTTATACAATATATGAAAATCGTCTTTCATTTTCAGAGGGAAAAAAGAAATCATTTTCCGAACAATCCAATATTTTAAATGTGATGTATGTATGTGTATGTGAGTGAGTGAACACGATAGCGTTTAATCGCTTTAGTCGAATGTGCTGGAAGTGGATACGTATAATATAGGTCACCGTAGCACAAACCCTTTTGAATTTGGTGGATCTAGCACTTATAGTTTATTTACAGGAAATTCTTTGTCATTTTGGCCTATGGGATCAAATTATTTAAAGTACGATCGTGTCTAAATGCCTTATTTTAATTAACTGAAAACTGATGTGCATTATAAGTTACTGTCACACGAATTGTATAAATTTTGGAGACACTGGCATTTCAGTTTTTTTTTTTTTTTCTAAAGAGACACAACAAAAAGAACTTTTTAATAATAGCTTATGGGATAAAATTATTTAAAAGTTGATGACTAAATACCTTATCCGAGTGAGCTGAGAATTTATACACATATTATAGGTCACCGTCGTACGTGATGTAAAGATTTTGGTCAATATAGCATTTATAAACCTGTACAGGAACTCAAAGAATAATTCTTTATCATTATGTTTTATAAGGCTCAATAATTTCAAGTGCAATTGCGTTTTATAAAACTGTATGGTCAAACATACTCAAACACCTCATTATAATTTTCTCTTTTGCTTATTAAACGATACCTCCTACTTTTATTTATTTATACAACGGCTAATTACTTAATATTCAGAAAGTCGAGTAAAGTTACTCCAGATTTTTTTTAACATTATAAAGAGCATTTTTTTAGCATTTTAAAAGATCATGCTATTAAAAAATTAAGCATACACAATTATTTTAACTCATCCGTTTTTCAATTTGTGGAAAGTGACAAATTTCTTTGACAGTATAAATTGTTAAATCTATTTATTTAAATGTCATATGAACACATATTTTTTTTCTATAATATTCTTCTATATTATCCATATATACTTAAAATATGACTGTATAATTAATATATATATATACAACACAATCGCTTTTCCTTTCAACCTGCATTCAAACTACTGTCATTACCCACGTGGATTTAAGTACCATTAATTACTATTCCGTATTAGAATATATTGTTAAAGTGGAACCTGAAAATATTTGCTTAGAAATTTTATACAATTGTTCATCAACCATGAATATTCACTTAGATAAATTGGAGGGTAAGGTTGACTATTATTCCGACAATTTCAAAAATGCCAGAGACGGAATTCGACCCTGGGAACTCTGCTTAACGTGCAGTTGCTCTACCAGTGAGCTACCTAACTGATAAGCAGCTCGGCAAAATATGTAACTTTTTTTTTTTTTTTTTTTTTTTTACGTCGAAATAAAATATGAACGTGCATTTTTTTTCCTTAATGATTTAAGCATCCACAACAACAACAACAACAAAGTAATAATAATAATGCTAAAGAAATTGAACAGCTTTAGTATAAAATTCCTTGGCGAAATTTGAAATTCGGCACCGAAGTAGCACGGACGTTCTTCGCACTAAAATATTTACTTATACAATTGAAATAGTACTTTTAATTCATCACGAAAACGACAACAAAGATTTAAAATTTCCCAAAAGAATCTTATATTAAAGCTATAATAAACACATTTTAAGCAACGAATATAGTAACCAATGCTAGGGTATAAAACAGAATTACTTCACGCATTTATAGGAAATAATATATTATACTAGTTCTATTGTACTAAATTAAATTCTGTTTTGTGCAGACTATTACATAAATAAATAAAGAAAAAAAAAGAGGTTTAGGGTTCTTTTTCTATACATAATTAGTGGGTCAAAGAATAAAACTAAATGTCTCACAATATCGGTAACATTTCCATTCTTTAATTCTGATGTTAATATATATATAGGGTATCAGAACAATATATTGCATTCGAAACATTGGTGGCGTCTCGTAAAATTATCAGGTGTCTGATACCGGTACAATAACAACTATTTTATACTTCTCTTGTACTGCGTAGAAATAACATATTTTTGGTACCTTTCAAATACTAGGTATGTAATCTAGCCTGTTTTTTATGAAAAAAAAAATCTGAATATTAGACGAAAATCGAAATATCTGGCATCTCTGATACATTCGATAGCATAACGCAATGTTTGTTATTTTTAATTTTTTGCTGGGAAGATATTCTTTTCAATAATGTTCTGAATATTTTTGAATTCTTTTTTACATTTCACAATTTTTGTTTTCGTTCTAAAAATAGGTAAAAATTGAATCAGTGTAAGATATATATATATATATATATATTTATTTCATTTTAATTCATGAAATCATATGATTGATACTATAACATGAAAATGAATGTCTATTATTTTCGTCTTTGCGTCATTATGCTTTGCCTCGACATTCTCCCTCCTCCCCCCCCCACACCCTAATAAACAATTAATTAGTTAAGAAATTTGTTAACATGACAGTAATTTTAAAAATTGTGAAGTAAATAAAATTCCAATTATAATTTAAGCAAATGTTATATCAAATAGAAACATGTATATATATATGTATATTTAAATCGGTTGCAATAATTTTGAATAGCGCACAAAATTTACACAATAATTGAAAAACATATGCACTATAATTGAAAAACAAATAACACTATAAACAATATATAAAACCACTTGCCTAAAAATAAAAATAATGTGTAAATTATACGAAATTGGTCCGCCATTTTTCATAATAACCTCAAATATTCTGTTTTGAATTGAAATAAACAGATGGTTAAATTCAGATTCTAAAATATTAACAATTTTCATCAGGTTTATATCTGAAACATTCATTTTTTTGTCTTTTTCTTTCTTTTCCACAAAATATATATAATTTATAAATTTAATTTCATATGTATTTTTCAATCAAAAGTAACTAGAACTTCAAAAATTATTATTATTATTATTTTTAATATCTAAACAGACCCATATGTCGTTTCCAAAATATTCAATTGTAAAATATATCTATTTGAGAAGTACATGGTCAGAATATCTTTCTCCTTTTCTCTTGTTTAAACATCAGGTCTTACTTCGGCAAGCATTATTTTTATAGGATTTATACGTGACAGAAAGTAAACTTAAATTTTGTTATATTATGTTCTCCCTGCGTAAAATGCATTTTGATGTAGAAAGAGAAAGGTATCGTTGAATATTTCTGAGGCGGTTTGGAAACTCTTTGAATCTTAGATGAGTCTCATGCACATTTTACTCTGATATTCATTTTAGAGTCTTACGAAAAAAAACAGAAAAAAAAACTTAGAAATGTTTTTTATTTGAATAAATATTTTTCTTTTTTTTAAAGATTCCTTAAAGTTATTTTCGTCTTATAGATATCAAATATTTTGTTGAAAATATATTTTTAGGCACGTTTATATTATTTAAAAAAATAATATATCATAAAATTGTTTAATGCAGAATGGACTGTTCCCAGCGTCGTCTGCTCAATCATGTGATAGAGGAAAACGAAGAATCGAATTAAATTAAATATTGTTCTTAAGAACAAACGTGTTAATATTTAATATAAAATAAAATAAAAGTAATATTGTGCATTTGTAAACAGTAGAATAATTGTATTGGTAAATTTAATAATTTTTAAAATACACTTTATAAAGTTTATTTATTTTCACCTGTAAGAATCGATTTTTGTATCTTGTTGTGTAACTGTTAAATTAACTGATCTAGCAATAAATAATAGCTTGCTCTTGTGGAATGTTTATGGATCACAATTTAAAATTTTAAAATGTTTTCAATTAAATTTAATTGCATAAAGGTGTTACTACAAATTAATTAACTTTGTTACTGGTCTAAATGAATTATGCCGTACGATGTTGCACTGACAATGATTTAAGTACCAAAAATCAGAGTATTTAACATGTTCTTCATGAACATCAATATCATATAAAAACTAATTGATGATTTTAAATGTATGCAGCAAACAAAAGATGATGAATAATGATATAGAAATGATTAAAAATGATGATGTATAAAAAATATAACACAAATTAAATATGATTGATCCAAAATAAGAATAGAAAATATGTCATTTCAACAATCGCTAGAGACATAGAAGACTTCGTCTGCTTTTTTTTTTATCTATCATGTGACCTCTGATGTCAGGTGGGAAGAGCCCATTGGGATTTGTGTTAAATAATAAAATGAATTGAAACTAAATTCGGTCATAATTTTCTTTTGTTTTATTACGCACTTGTTCATTGCTAAATATATATATTTCGCAGGAATTTGAATCTTAGTTGAGTTTACGCATATTTATTTGATATTCCTTTTAAAGTATTTTATAAATGAATAATTAAAATCTAAATATGCATTTTATTTGTACAAGAAATTTTCAAAAAAAAATCATTAGTGGTATTTATTTGCCAAAAATTTTGAGAAGGGGTTATTTCTAGTAAAAAAAGTAAAAGTGGTTCATATAAAATACCTATATTCAAAATTCCTTATCTATTAGTCACTATCTAGTACCTATTGGTAATTATTTCGTATTGTATGATTATTCATTTATCAATCTTTAAGCTCATAAATCATACCGGATTTTTTTAAGTTTTAAATCATAGGTGAGTGTATGATAAATGTGCTTTTTAAGTGGAAGGATAATTTTAATCCGTATGAATGTCTCATGAAATTCAAAGATTTAGAATTGCTGTAGGAAATGTGATCAAACGTTGAACTGCTAGTTCTATAGGAGAGAGATCTAAGGCAAAATCATAGTTGTTTTACACAGATCGAAGACTCATAATTCCTCTTACTATCCTACTCATAATGACTGCTGCTGAATTTGCTGGTAATTTTTAACGAAAGGTTGGGGTCCACATTTATACATGTTTAAAATAATTAATAATATGTTAAAATGAATAAAAAACCTGTAATAATCAATAAGCATTTATAGGGGAAAAGAACGTCTATGTTAAAGTTGAATAAAGACAATAATAAATGGTAAAATGTTGCATTTTCGGATGAAAAACATTTTATTCTTGATTAACCAAATGGTTTTAACAGTTACTGGCACGATCTGAAGATAGCGAAAGACAGAGCACAATTTTTAGAGGCATATGTGAATCAGGAATTTTAAAGGTGGATCTATGGTGCTCTAGGGAGCTGTTTCTACTGAAGACAGAATGAATTTAGTAATTATTTCTATTATTATGAACATCAAGAGAATATTCGCAAATTTTAAACGTGAAATTCTCAGATTTTTGTTAAATTTTGGGGGGTAATAATATGTTTTTCAACAAGACTTACATTTTTGCTCTACTTCTAGAGCAATAGGAAGTAGTTTGAAGAGAGAAACTTCTGCCTTTCCCGTGGCCTAAAAGTTGAAAAAACCTTAACTTATCATATTAGAAAAGTGCATGCAAGTGGAAAGAAATTTTAAATAGTTTAAATGTCTATGCTTTATGAAATGGTATTGAAACTAAATATATATTAAAAAGATGTATATGTATATATATATATATATATATATATATCAGAGAGAATGACTGACTGTTTCTAAAATGTTAATTTAAAAAATAACTGAAAAAAAATGCTATGATTCGAGCTGTCCTTATAATTGTGAACACCTGAAAAAATCATCTTTTTGACCGTATTTAAAGTTTTTTAAGTTAGGAAAACCATAAAACTTTTTAAATATAGTCTATAAATTAAATTCAAATTAATAAACAATATATTTGTTTAAATAACAATGTTCAGTGCTTAGTCAATATAGAAAAAACGAGTGTCCTTTTAATTATGAGAACCAGTGTATATAGGTATTAGTATGCAATATTTTTTTTTTACTTTGTTCTCTTATTAGATTGTTATTTTTTATATCAATTATTAGAGTATTAAGTTTTGAAGTAAAATATATTTCAATTTTTAGTAATCTAATTTCATACATAGAAATCATTTCAATTAAATATTAGTATAAAATAACATAACATTGGTTTTTTAATGTTTCACTTTTTAATACTGAAAAAAAGAATGAGGTATACTTATATTTTTCTAAACAGATTAGTTTTTGAAATAAATAAATTAAGACAATTATATTCTTTCTCTATGTAATATAAATGCATACAATTATTAGAAATGAGTTCCAAAGATAAATTTTAATGTATTTTTAATTGATCATGTATACATTTCAAAGAAATATTTTATTACATTGTAATTTAGAAACACATAAAACATTGTTTTTATGATATAAATAAATAAATAAATGTATCTATCGATAATTTCATTAAATATTCATTTATGTATAGAAAGTAGAAAATTTAATTATAATTGAAAAAAAATATATTAAACATAACGCATTTTTTTAGAAATATAATTTTTTTCATCGTATTGGTTTAAGCAAAAATAAAATAAACTAATTTGGTAAATCTGAATAATTATATGTTTTTGTGAATACCATGAGACCAATTAAAATAATATGAACTTAAGTATTGTATAATATTGTTTCAATACGTATATTTCATTCATGTAAATGTATGGTTTTTCTGTAAATGAGTTTTCTATTTTCATAAAGTATAGAAATATCATGTTTAGTGAATTTGTAACTTGTCTCAAATTGTTGATAAAACACTTTCCTTTAAGTTATGCGAAACTTTATATAATAAATTAAAATATACAGATATGCTTTTATAAAATTAAAAATAAACAAATTAGTTAAAAAAGCACTAAAACATGAATGTGAAAAAAGTTATTAAATTATTTGTTTTAATTTTGTATCAACAAATTAGTTAAAAAATTAAATATATATATATATATATATATATCAATTAAGCACAATTAATACGAATTTTTGAAATTCTGACTAAAATATATCTCGAATGAAGTGTTCAAATTTAAGATGCAAAAGTATCTAATTTACTTCAAACACTCAAAATGACTTAAATATCACATCATTTCGCACACTTAAAGTGTCATAAATTCAGTCATGTTTGATCACAGTGAGAATTTATATAAAGATATTACGAACCAAAACTCATATGAATGTTTTTTATTTTATTTTTTATTTTTTATTTTTATTTAATTAATTAATTAATTAATTTTATTTATCCTAGAACTTATTTATTTCTAGGGACTTTTAAAAAAATTATAATGCGGAACTATAAGAAGAGCATTAAGAAATACAAAAAAATATACCAGAATAAAATTTTTCGTTACAATGGCGATACAAACTTTCTATATGGAAGGGAGACATGGATTCTCAAAAAGCGTGATGAAAGAGAAATACAATCTTCAGAGATGAAATGAAATTTCTAAGGTGTGTGAAAGGTTGTTCTATAATGGATAAAATAAGAAATGAAGATCAGAAAGGAACAAAAATCTAAGCCAATAATACATACTATTATAAACTAAAGAAATAAGTGGAGAGAACATTTGGAACGAATGCCAAATGACCGTATACCAAAGACAGCTCTAAAATATAGGCCAAGGGGAGAAGAGATAGAGGAATACCACGTAAAACATGGATTGAGGCCAGAACAGGCTTATAGCCTTCAACCGTGTTGGACATGATAATGATGAAAAGTTCCTGGAAATTTTCATATTACGATTTATTCTGTGATGTCAGATTCGAGCCGAGGAACTGCGGATTCTCAGGTCACCGTCTAATGGGCTGTTGTCCAATGACTGATAGCTATCCTTGATTGTTCTAAATAAATGCAGTATTCAAGCACATTTTTTAAACAGATCACGATTTTTTCCTCTGATCAGGTTTCATTTTCTTTTTCTTTCATTTTTTTTTTTCAATAAAATTATCTGTAAAATATCTAAAGCTTAATATACGGTACTAGATTAAATTTTATGTGCAAAGATTTAGTAGTTCGTTTGTAGAATTTATAAGAATTATGTGAAATATTCAGAAAATGTGGGAAATGTGGGAAAAAGATAATGCTTGCAAAACTTATATTTATTTATTTTGAAGAAAAAGAAAACAAACTGCGTGCATGAAAAAAGGATTTTGTTTTAATTTTAATATATTTTTTAATATTTTTTAATTTATTTTTTTATTATTATCCTATTTTATTATTATTATATTATTATTATTATTATTAATATTATTTGCATTCAAGTATAGTTAAACATTCGGAAGAAATAAGATTTTATTCGAAATTAAGATTAAGTAGTAATTACGCACAGATCATTCAAAATTAATAAGATACAAATTCACTTTCTTAGTTACAATTACTTGTTTCTTTCATCCTAATATATATATATATATATATATATATATATATTTATGATTTGAGAGATTCAATTTCTTTAAATTAATCAAAAAATATTTTTAAAAATAAATAATTTTCTCATTTAATATGTTGTTTTATAACACGTTTCAAGAATAAATCCATGCAAATTTGTTACATATCCCTAATGTATATATTATTTCTTAAAAATTCGATTTTTTGAAGCTAAAATAGTTTGAATAAAAAAGTACATTTTAAACATTAAATGAAATTTATTTGATGCAGAAATGAACTTAAATTCAATATGTATGAGAAAATTGATGACGTGTAAAATTATACGGTTTGTCACTCACACAACTTTCTCGTACTCTGAAATTTAATATTATGAATACAGATTGGAGATTGAGGGTTAAGATAACGAATACTGTTATATAAACTTACGTTAAAAACAATTAAAGTTATGTTTCGAAAAAGCTTTATTCGAGCAATTCTGTGTACGACGGGAGGGAGTACCGCGCTTTCAACCCTCTACTTCTTTATTGTACCTACACTTATATAGAATTCAAGCCTGTTATTAAATTTTGAAGTTCATTTAAAATTATTTAGACAACTTTCACACTCACCATTCTTTGAAACATTACAATTTTGATTAAATTTTTCAAGTAACAAACTTATAGTAACTTCAAAATACAGTATTTGAATTGCCGGAAATTATCTGTTTTTAAGTTACTCTGATAAAGTCAAAAACAAAGATTCAATGTTAAAAACTTGTCTTCCGTATTAGGGAAACTTGCAAACGTGTATATATATATATATATATATATAAATTAGTCAAAAAGTATTTTATTTACCGTATGGATATGAAGAATTAATTTCAATTCCCAAGTAAATTTCTTGAACATGATAAAATATAATAATAAAAGAAGTTTCATTAATTACATTCAGTAAAGCAAAAAAAAAAAAAAAAAAAAAAAAAATCGGCAAATCTTAATTATCAGCAGTTGGTACATATTGGTGTATAAAAATATAATTATATCTTAATAACATATAGCCCAACCTAAAATACCTTAATACCTTACACATTCTATGTTTTCGTGGTCTTGTCGAAATGCTATACTAAAACTCTATTTATAAATTTATAAATTTATATGCGTATATCTTTATTTTTTTTATTTCTATGAGCTCAGGATTTGTAATTTCATGTTTTTAGACCCTCTTCTCTCTTTTTTCAGCCCATGTTAAGAACCCTCACTGACCGTTTTCTCTTCAGTATTACAGATGTCAGGATGAGTAGATGCCGGTAAAATTGTATCTGGATGCCTCTATTTGATTCTATTTAACCTGAAGTACACTTCTATCAATTTTAAAATATTGCCCCACTATATTCTAGTGCTTTGTGTAGCCTTGTAAACAAAAGATTAATGATTCTCATATCATATTCTACATGAAACCTGCTTTTGGGCGTATAAAAAATACATATTCCTTTCATTTGGTTTAGTGCAGCCTATATATTTTAATCTCTACTTACCGGCATTTCATCAATATAAGTAATGCAATGTAATAATCTTGGGAAACCCTATACATGAATCATTTGGTTGATATCAATGAGATGTTTAGTGTAGCATCATTTAGGATACAGAGTTTAAACCTGCTGCTATTTGTTCTTGAAATATGTTAATAACAGACACACACATATATCAACTGCTATAGACCTATTTTTCGAATTCAGGGAACCTTAAAATGTGTAAATGAAATATAAACCCAATTTCGAAAGCTTGACTGAAACACAATACTTTCTCTGACATATATAAAATGGTAAGAGATAGTAAAATTTGGTAATTAGCAAACGTTTCTGTAATTATAATCTCTAACTTGTAAAATCACTGCATTTCAGACATATCAACAGTATTCAGACACTTATAACAGGCTATTCACATAAAGGCATCAATTTATCTTAATTTCAGATGCGTGTGCTTGTGAAATTGTGCTTGGAAAAGTATTTATAAAATTTTTGCATCTAAACTGATATTTTAAACACATTTATTTTTGAATTTAAGACACCATCTTTTACAATGAGTAATTATTAAAATGTTTATGCATATATTTCAATTTCTTAAATATCTCAAATATTGAATTGTATTCAATATTTCAAAATATAAACAGCTACACTGCAGACACGTTTTCAGCAAATACTTAATAAACAAAAATACAGATTTTAAAAATAAAATTAAAATTCAATTTAAACGTTATTCTACAATGATCTTATACAATACACTTATGATTAACAGATAAAATCATATTTAAAGCACATATTTTACCCATTCTAGTTTTACATTGCTAGACAGCCATGGAAATTTTCAAGCGAAAAATATGATATAAATTAGTAGTTCAAAGTAAAAATAAATAAATAAAACTTTATTATGAATTTGAAATAAAAAGGGGATATATATATATGTATATATATTAATAATACAAAATAAAATAACTTATTATTTTAGATGCAACTTTTTTGAAAAAAAAAAACATAGCACACCTTAAGATATTTATGTATATATATATATATATATATATATATATAAGTATGTTAAACTTCACATTGTTCTTGTTTTATAAATATAAGTATTATTAACAAAAAAAAAATAAAGAAAGAAAGAAATCGTTATTTTTTTTCATTAAAAAAGTGAAAACAGGTCACCGTAGATTTACTGTTCTGCATTAACACTCTTTGAACAAAAAATATTCTGATCATCTGTGCTTAAAAAGGAAAGTTTTTCCGAGATTTTTATTTTTTATAAATATTTTTTTTTTTTTTTTGACATGGTTTATTTAGTATGATTAATAAACGTTACTAATACCAAAATAAATTTTTTGGTTATGATTTTACGCTAACTCATAATTCATCCATTTTGCACTTTTTATACATAAATTCTAATCATCCATTAATTTTAAGCATAACAGAAGTTAAAAAACGCAAAATAAATATCTCCGTATAACCAAAAAAAAATGTCTTTATTGTTTACTTTTTTACAATTAAATAACCAAACTTAAAAATATCTCAGAAAACTGTATCTTTTTCTTTTTTTTTTTACGTTAAGGAATTAATTTCATTAATATTATTATTTTATTTCATAAAATATAATTTTTGATTTTTAGCAAGACATTATTTCGTTATTTCGTAATAACAAACAATGTTTTTCAATATTAAATTTTATGTAAAATATAAAATAATTCTAAGAAAGAAAAACAATAATGTATATATTTATAAAAAAAATTCTCCTAAATTACATTAAAAAGACATAAATCGTCATATAATTAGATTCACATGTTAATAATTACTGAGGAAAAAAACATTAAAACATGCAAAGAGGCTTAAATTTCTAGTACATTTAGTTAATGAAATAGTAAGAATTTTTTTAAAACATTATCGATTATGAATATATAAAACTTTTTTTTTTTTGAAGAATATATATTGTGCTCAAATGTAATTACTTGTATGCAGAAGTTAAATTTTAGTTTAATACTATGTAGAAAAAACTATTTTCTTCATCTGAACGGTAAAATATATAGTATCTTGTTCTAAATTCTAACCAAGTTTTTGTATTGTCCATAATCTTTATATTTTTTAATTCAATAAGGTATTAAAAAATATATGTATGCATATAATATGATGCCCAATTTGAGTGAATCTCCCACATAGACCAAAAATTCATGAAAATAATCAACTTGTTTACTATATGAGTTTTTGTATTAAACCAAGTAATAAACTACAATCAGATTGACGATATATCGCTAGTGATTGTCTATAAAATGATTCAACGAATTTTCTTCAAAAGAGACAAAAAAAATCATCTTTAAATGTCTTCTCCTATAAATAATTTGATTTCAAGTGTAAATATTGTGACATCATTTTATGGTGGAAAGCGACAGTGGGACAAAAAGTGGATACCTCAAAAATAGCTCGAAAGGTTTTCTGCGTATTGCCCTCATTTTATGAGTTCCTTTTAACATATTTCTTGATTAATAAAAGAAAATATATAAGATCTTAATTAGATAGGTCAGTTTTATATCTAGCAAATCGGTTTTTTACACAACGTTTCTGACTCTACGCTTTTTTACTGATTTTCTTAACCAACTATATAATTTATCGTTTACATGCAGTTAAGATAGTTTGGTACTGAAGAAACAAAGAGCGCTTTAATCAGATAGGTAAAGTTTATGTGTATTAAACACATAAAATAATAATAAAAATAATAATATAAAATCTTAAAAAAAAAAAAAAAACTATAACAAAACGTATGGATGCCGTGTGTTTGTAATACATTTGAAATTTTGGTTCTCATAAAGGCTAATAATTAAATGTTTATAAGTATATTTTCATGCAATTTTAATATTTTTTGGCATGGAATTTCTTTCCTTCTTTCTTATTTATTTATTTTTATTTTTATTTATTTATTTATTTATTTTTTTGAAAAAATAGTTCATTTACTATTCTAAATTTAATCGTTATATCATATTACTGACTATTACTAAGAAAAAAAAATATTATTCTGGTTTAAAAAAAAAAAAAAAAAAAAAAAAAAAAAAAAAAAAATCCTTTTTAATATTTTGTAAACTAAAATTATAATTAAAAATATTATCAAATAAATAACAATATATATATATAATCAACATATTTGTAAGATATTACCATCGACTGTATTTTATTTTTATATCCTATTATCAATATTCAAAACAATATTTCAAGAAAGGAAATTAAAATCATTGCTATAATATTTTATTCATTGTACCATATGTTTCACGACTGATAAATTTTCACTGTATCTTTCTATTAAAATTTATCTAGACAGGAAGAAAATAATCAAATTATAAATGACACAACCGGAATTTAGAATTTATCTCGCTTACATTTTCATTTATTTCTCTATAACATTACTTTAATTAGCTACGATAAATCCAGCAGAATTACTGCATTCATAGAATAATCATGTTACTAAAATTAATAATACAATAATTTTAGATTTGTTACAGAAACAAT
Organism: Salticus scenicus; assembly: GCA_963930645.1. Classification (NCBI taxonomy): domain Eukaryota; kingdom Metazoa; phylum Arthropoda; class Arachnida; order Araneae; family Salticidae; genus Salticus; species Salticus scenicus. Next base: position 124,004,152 of record OZ005648.1, on the reverse strand, counting down.
ATGAAATTTAATCTTTAACAATATGTTTTTTTCATTATTGAGACATGCTACAAAGAAATGTTATGTTGGTAATATAAATTAAACTTCTTAAGAAATTACACTGTTAGTCTGAAATATTTCTCTTTCACTTAAACGTTATTGATAAAATCTGTTATTATACTATTGTAAAAATATATAAATATTTATAATTTAATTATTCAAATGAATCAGTTGTCTGGTAATTATGTAATTTTATTCGGAAAAGAATATTATTTATCTAATCATTGTTTTGAACCCTATTTCTTTTCTTTTCTTTTTTTTTTCTCAATTGTGAAATTGAGTTAAAAAGTGTTCAATGCAGTTTAATCAACTTTGTCCTAATTGCAATTATATTAACATTTTAAAATTTATTTATTAGCACCTTTTTTTTTTTTTTTTTTACGATATTAAAAATTACAAAAATAATAAAAATTATAAATATTGGTTTTGTGGAATATTATCACGTTACTAATACACACACACACACACACACACACACACATATATATATATATATATATATATATATAATTTTGAAAATATATAGAGACTTGAAGATAAGTGGGCGTGGTCAACAAGAAGAAAAAGCATTAATAAAAACAAAGAAATAACTGAATTAAAGTAACGAAGAACAATTGTAAAAACAACACTAAATGTGAGAAACACATTTCGGCTTCCTCTTCAGTGGGTGAGAGCAGTAGAACAGACAATAAAGTAAATTGAAAAAGGCCTAACAGTTTTCGGAAACATGGCGAAACTAGCATACTCCCAACAAAATCAATGAAATTCTAAAACAAGATTAAATTACTGGTAAATTATATATAACAACAGTAATTTAAATATAAAAATATCAAAGCTTTATACAAGCACCATAACTAAATTAATTTAACAGTTCAAAAAATACAAAGTCGATATTTGTGATAAGAATAATTTAATAAAAGGACATGCTAGATCGTCATGTTCCCACTCAGACCTGACAGGCAAAAAGATATTGTAATGAATTGATCAATATAGTTCGATATATTTCAAATATATTTATGTATATATATATATATATATATATACATACATACATGTACATATAATAATAATAATAATAATAATCTTTACAATGATTAATATACTGACTATATGACTGAATACGTATAAAACGGATCATTGAACACAATAATCCGTTTTATACGTATTAAAGAGATATGACAGGAAGAAAAGTAGGAATTTGTTCGTATTATTATTATTAGTTCCCCATCATACTATAAGTATGGGGAACTTAGGTAATCGTGAAAATTTTCGACCTGGGTTTTTTGACGTTTCTACACGTTTTCAGGTGTGAGGAATCCGAAAATGACAAAATTTGTATGGTGTCTGTCTGTAGGGTGTCTGTTAGTCCGTTAGTTTGTTAGTCTGTGTACACGATATCTCAAGAACAAATTGTCGCAGAGAGGTCAAATCAGTTTTTAAATATTACTTTCGACACTGGCAAGAAACCTATTCATTTGCAACATTCGATTTTAAAAACTTCGTAAGTTATTAGAAATTTACGATTTTCTTAACATGGGAGAATAGGACAAAAATTCACTTAAACGTGCATTAAATGTAAACTTTTTACTCTAAAAATGTCAGACCAGTTTTAAAATATTCGTTTTGATGCCGGAATGAACATCAGTAACTATAAATATGCTACTTTGAAATTTTCGCAAGTTATTGGAAATTTACGAATTTCTTAACATGACAGTATAGGGAAAAATTTCACATAAACGTCAATTTTGAGCGATATTTTCATCGTAAAGATGTCAGACTACTTGTGAAATATTATTTAGGACACTGGCATGAATATTAATGACTATGAATTTTCAAATCTAAAAATTTTGTAAGTTATTGAAAATTTACGAATTTCTTAACATGGGAGAATAGGACAAAAATTCACTTAAACGTGCATTAAATGGAAACTTTTTACTCTAAAAATGTCAGACCACTTTTAAAATATCCGTTTTGATGCCGGAATGAACATCAGTAACTAGAAATATTGGAAATTTACGAATTTCTTAACATGGCAGTATAGTGCGAAATTTCACATAAACGTCAATTTTGATCGATATTTTCATCGCAAGGATGTCAGACTACTTTTGAAATATTATTTAGGACACTGGCATGGATATTAATAACTATGAATTTTCAAATATAAACATTTCGTAAGTTATTGGAAATTTACGAATTTCTTAACATGGCAGAATAGAGCAAATTTTAACATAAACGTCAATTTTGAGGGATATTTTCATCATAAATATGCAAAACCACTTTCGAAATATTATTTAGGTTACTGGCATGAATATCATAGACTACGATTTTTTCAATTTAAAAAATTCGTAAGTTATTTGGAATTTACGATTTACTTAACATGTCAGAATAAGGCAAAATTGAGCATAAACTTCCATTTTGAGGATCATAAATACATTAGACAACTTCAAAATTACATTTATGATATTTTGTTGAACATGATTGAATACAAATATTCTAATAGGAAAATTTCGTAAATTATTCGTAATTTACGATTTTATCAACATAGCGAAATTGTATTTTTTTCATATAAATATGAATATTGAGGATTATTGCATTGGAAATGAAAACATTAGCATGAAACATAAACAACGGAATTGACCCTGATAAAATAAATTAATAGATTAGAATAAGATAAATATATCGAAGTGAACGATGGATAGCCTATTAGGCGGGGATTTCTTTCTGTCCCTGTATCAAGCTTTGGTCAAATTGATTTTTTTAACATGATTATAATATGTCTCGCACTAGAAATTTATGAGACCATAAATATGGTGGGGAACTGAGCAGAGTCCACCTATGCCAACTAGTTTTATTTCTATTCTTTAATTCTTCAATTCATTATGCATTTATATATATTCGTCGGTAATATCCAATGTTTATTTATAGGTTACGTTATTTCGTTAATATTTATTGTCACATGTTTCCTATTGAAAATTTTATTACTATGTTGTTTGGGTGAATCCCATACGATACACAGTATACCTTTAAATGAATTGTTTTCAAAGAGATGCGTCTCATTAAAACTCTTTCTGTTATGTTGTACAAAACATACAAAAATATAGTAATTCAGTTTTATACTGAAGACACTTTCGCATACAGTGGGTAACATATTATTAATGTTATATGACCTAAGATATAATTCCTTAAAATGACAAACCTACATTACAAAATTTTTATATTAAACTAATAAGAAAAGTTGAGAAAAAAATTAACAGAATCAATTTTCAAAAAATTTTAATGTTTCATCTTGTCCTCTATATTTACGGTTAACAAAAAAAAAAAAAAAAAAAAAAATGTTAGACTGATACAAGAAATAAATAAAGAACATTTAGTCGCATTCTACTACGGATGGAAATTTCGCGCAGAACATATACTTGTATTTATAAAATAAAATTTTCTTTTTCTTAAACCAACGATTTTATAAGTAGAGAAAAATTTTAAACAAATACCGTAAGAGTTCTGTGTTAATGTTCCCCCCCTGCGTTCTACTCATTATACTAGGAATTAAATTTCTAATTTTACGAATTTTAGAGGTGCATTTAGTTTTTAATACAGAATCAGTTTATTTATTTTTTTATTTTACTTAATTCCTTTCTTTTAATAATAATTTAATAAAATGTAATAAAATAATTTTTAATAAAAAAAAAATTCAAAATCAAGGTAATGTAACTCAGACAGTTTTATTGATAAAGTATTGTTACGAATTTGTAAATAGTTGTAGTTATTTTTATCTAATTTTATTCAAAAAGGCTTGGTCAGGTCATAAAATGTTAATTTTCTTCATTTCTATCTTATTTTTGCTTTAAGATAGCTAATTTTTCTTCATTAAGCCATTAAAAAGCTCCTTTAAGGCACGTAATGGCCTTGGCGCCAAATTTGACGACATTTTCGTTCCATGACGACTGTTTTTTGACGACCTTGGTGAAAAAAAAAACTCTTATCGATATACCAAATATCTAAGCTCTAACTTGATTGGCTAGGAAGTTTCTGAAATTTTCTCTGTACTCTACGCGGGTATTAAAGGTATCGAACCTCGCCAAGTGAGACCGTGTCAAGCCAACCTTCTTACGAGAAGATACTCCTAAATGAGCCTCGTTGAATTCAGTCAATTACTGTGTGTTAATGCTCTGATACAGTTTGTGCTCTGATTTTGCTGTTGTCAGCTATTATTTAAGCAGTGTTTACTGGTGAAACTGAAGTTGATACTTGTTTTATACACTTGTAATCTTCTCGAATTTTCTCTAAGAGACAACTCACGAATCCCGAGTACTCAACGATTCTTGTGAAAGAAAATGGGTTGTCTGGTGAATGGTAAAACTAGAGGTATGGAGGAAGAAATGAAGAAACTTATCGAAAGGTTAGTTGCCTAGGTGAGTGAAATGAAAACAGGACAGGAAAAGGTGGAAACCGGATTGGTCGAAAGGATGAAAGTAGGGCAAAAAGAGATGAGAGATAGTTTGACTGAAGAAATGAAACAAATGAAATCAGTACAGGAAAAGATGGAAACCGGATTGATTGACGAAATAAAACAAATGAAAGTAGTACAGGAAAAGGTGGAAATAGGATTGACTGAGGAATTGAAAAAATTAAAACAAGTTTGGGTGAAGAAATTAAATCTAATCAATACGAGAGGAAGAGAGAGTTTTCTACAGTGAAAGAAGTAGTAGAGGGGAAATTAACAGCAATTGAAAATATAATGGATGAAACTGAAGTGAAAGTTATGAAGATAGAAGAGAGCTTTGAAGAGAAAGTTAAAGAAAATTTTGATCGAGAGCTGAAACGAAGTTTTTCAGAGATAGAAGGCAAATTTAAGAGAATAGAGAAAGACCTTGATAGAAAAATATAAGAAAAATGCTTGAGGGAACTGATAGTAAAACTTAAGATAAAATTTTAAAAAAAGATTGGGAAATGAACTGGAAAGGAATATCAGGAGTCTGAAAGAAAAGTTATCATCGAGCCTCACGAAGATGAAAGTATACTAGTCGAGAAACAATAAAGATTCCCACTTACGATGACAGATCATCTTGGCAGGCATTCAAGAGAAGGTTTTCTGTCGTAGCTGAGGGTAACGCGTGAAATCCTTCTGCCGAGACAGATCATCTGGTAGCATCGTTACGGAGCGACGCAGCTGATATTCTGGAAAGTTTCCCATAGGAACAGCGAAATGTTTTCGAGGCTCTGACCAGAGCACTGGAGCTGTGTTTTGGAGGAAAATGGTCAAAAGAATATAGTTGACTCCAGTTAAAGTCCCGTCATCAGAGATCAGGGGAAAGTTAATAAGAACTGGCATCAAACATTCAGAGTCTATCACACTTAGATTTCTTGGACTGTCACCCCGAAACTCGTAATGATTTAGACCTAGAACATTTCAAGGATGCCGTGCAAGATCCAAAGATTTAAAAAACACTTAGCCTCGCCAACGTCAAGGATGCTTAATTAGCTTTAGCGTACAGCCGGCAGCAAATGTATTCGAGCACTAGCAAAAATGCCTAATGCAATTCTGTTAAAAAAATTCTTGTCGAATCCTGTTCTTAGTCAATCTAAGAACATGAAGAAAAAGGTGGCAGGATTTACTAGGAGATTATACAATCTTGAAAGTAGAAAAGAAGCGAAGAATCTAAAGACTAAATCCTGGGTCTGTGGAAGAGATGGGTATATCAAAGGGATCTGCCTGTTAAGACAATCTAAAGAGATTACCTATAGGTCTTTTGAAATACTCATCGGGAAGGAGCTCTACATGAAAATCCAGATGCCGAGTTGCGAGAGCTTTGTTTTGCAGATCGCAAGTACTGCTCTAGGTCCGAGGAGAAATACCAGCTGATAAATCCACTCACCAAGGTACAGCTTCAGCGTCATCGAAACCGGACCAGTGGAGTGATCAGAAAGTTAGACAAGCCTAGTTGGAAGATCCTGAAATAAAGCCAATATTTCAATTCAAGGAGACGACCAGCAACAGACTTACATGCCAGGACATTTTAACCTTTAGACTCTTGTCGAAATGTTACTGGGTTCTCTAAGATTTTCTTCATATTAGAAATGGTGTACTGTACAGAAAATGGAAGTTTGATGATAGAATGAATTTCAAATGTCAGATTTTACTACCAAGATCGAAGATTTCAGATGTTCTAGAGCAGCTGCATAGTAGCCCTACTGGAGTCCCTTTTGAAGTGATGAAGACTCTCCAGAAAGTAAGAGAACGCTTCTACTGATACAAGGCAAGGGAGAACGTGAAGAAATGGTGCGAGTCTTGTGATGTTTGTGCGGCACGTAAATGCCAGAATAAACGAAGCCTAGGAGGATTTCATCGATATAACATGGAAGCACCATTTTGCGGATTGCACTTGGCATCTTGGGTCCTTTGCCACGGATCTACTGAGGCAGTAAATACATTCTTGTTATGATGGACTATTTCACCAAGTGTCCATTTCCCATTCCTGATCAAGAGACGTGCTCTATTATAGAGGTTCTAGTGCAGAGCACACCCTTACAGCTTCATACCGATATAGGTACGAATTTCACCTACGCAGTATTCAAAGGTCAGCGTCTTCTACACATCATAGACAGAACCAAGACAACACCCCCCCTCATCCCATGTCGGATGGCATGGTCAAGTTTTTTAACCGAATCATTCTGAATAACCTCGGTTTTCTAGTATGAAGAAACAAGCAAGATTGGGACTTAAAGTTGCCGATGTTCCTGCTGGCTTATGGAAGTGTTGTCCACGAAACTACCGACTATACTCCAGCTCAGATGTTGTTTGGACATTAACTTCATCTACCATGTGATCTCATTTTTGCTTGTCCCTCAAATGCGTCTTTATCGCCAGAGAAGTACCTTCAAGAGCACCAGGCCCGTTTTGAAGACGAACACAACTTCACTTGGAAGCTGATTCACATGGCAACGGAGAGAATGAAGACAAGATATGGCCTAAAGGCTACACAACATGAATTCAAGGGCGGAGACAAAATTTGGTTGTGGAACCCTGATCTATGTAAAGGAATCTTTCCCAAGCTACATTGGAACTGGGACGGTCCCTATTCAGTCCTAAAAACACTGAACGACTTCGTGGTTAGAATTGGTAAAACACCTTCTTCGAAACAAAAGGTAGTACATTATGTCTGATTAGCCACATACCACGGGTAATGTTAGTTTTGAATTTGTTTCAATGTAAATATTGGTATATAAATATTTGTACTTATTTGTAAATTTTGTAAATATTTCAATATTTGAATTTTACAATGTGTATTATTATATTTTTGCAATATGCAGTTTAGTTTTTGTGTTCTAGTCTGCATAGTTTGTTTAGTTTTCATTTCCTGGCCAAGGGTTGTACTGCCTGGGACGTGCTGTCCTACGGAGGGTGGCAATGCTATGAATTTCTAAATACTTGTAGTTATGTTTATGTAATTCCATTCAAAAACATTTTGTAAGGTTATGAATTGCTATTTTTTTTTATTACTAGCTTGTTTTTGCATAAATATCTGATTTTTCTTTGAAAACCCGTTTAAAAGTTCCATTAAGGCAGGCAATGGCCTTGGCGCCAAATTTGTTCCTTAGCCACATTTTTGACGACCCTAGCGAGAAAATTCGCATTATCGATATACAATATCTAAGTTCTAACTTGATTGGCTGGGAAGTTTCTGGAATTTTCTCCACTTCCCACGTGGGTATTTAATGAATAGATTCGCGCCAAATGAGTCAGTGTGACATAAGAATGCAGAGTTGCGTATTTAAAGACTATTCAGCTTTATACGACGCAGTTATCGGGAAATTAATGTAAAAATGAGTAAGGAAAGATATTTAAGTGACTTTTAACGCGAAATGATGTTGGCAGAAGAAATGCTGATCTGCGAAACTTTAGGATTTTCTAGAACAACAATAACTCGTATGTCTAGCGAGTAATCGCTGAAAAAATAAGCGTCTGGTGATAAGAACAATTATGGTTGAAAGAGGTTGGTCAACAAGAGGTTTAAAAAGTGAGTAGCAGGAATAGTCTGCAACGACAGATTGGAAATAATACGACAAATGACAGCACAATTTAATGCTGGTGTCATCACAAAACATGTTGCAACACAACAAGAAGGACTTTAGCAGCCGGAGACTATGAAGTATGCTTTTGGTAATACACAAAACAGAAAAAGGAGCATTCGGATTTAAGATCGAATTTGGACGACGAAATTGTTTACTTGAGGAGTGTCAAAATGGAAATTGGTCCGAAGAACATCAATTTTAGCTTCCTCATGGGAATGACAAATTCGAATATGGCGTAAAGGGCACGCACGGACCTGTCAACATTTTAAATTATCCCGCAGAACCCGTACTACCCAGTTTTTTTCTACACCAATAATTTTTAAGAGTATTTTTCTTCTTATTTAATCGTAATCATATACTTGAGAAAATTTCGCTAGAAATAAAGTGGCGTGAAAAAAAAAAGTATATATTAATAGTTTTACGTAATAAAGTATATTGTTGATATGCCTGCTTATTCATAGACCACCTCCTGCAAAATAAAAACTCTTGAAATTGATGATGATAGAATTAATGTGTGAAGAATGTTTTATTGGGGTACGCCTAGTTCTTTGGTAGTTGTTCATATAACTCTGATTAGCACTGCTTATTTCATCATCATTGGTGATCACGTGCATTCATTTATATCTATAATGTTTCCTAATGGATATGGTCACTTTCAACTATAGACTTGCCATAGTGCTTGATTGGTCTCAAGTAGGTTTAAAAATTTTCAATCATAGTTCATTGAACAATTTTTAAGTGTTATGTTTGAATTTCCTTTTTTAGCGTCTTCAAACATCTGACCTTAATACTGCTTAGCGTCTTTTATAGTTTCTGGAAATACCACACTAAATTTTGTAAACGCCATCATACAAACGTATGTAACTTGGAGTGTCTATTATGTCGGTATGGTCCAACATTCCAACGCATTAATATCAACAACTTCAAGAATCAATGTCTCAAATAATAACGGATGCTGATTCATTTTAGATATTAAAAATATTGAATTTTAAAAACGGCATATGTAGCACTAATTATGGCATGCTAAAAGAAAATAAAAGGCAAATATTTAGAGAAGAGCTGAATGGTGAAACATTTTCTTGTATATCATGCAAAGAAGAATTAATTTAAATTTAGCGATATCTCTGCATGAGTCTTTTTGTATCATAGTAAACTGCAAAACTGAAAACAATTAGAGAGGAATAGAGGTATTTTGAATAAATTATACTTTCTTAGGTATAAAAGTTATTTTTTATGTTTCTAAATTTCATATGAGTAAATACAATTTATTCCTTCTTAATGCAAAATGAATATGGTTAAGTGTTGTTGTTTCTCGCTGTAGTTTTTACCCGAAAATTATAATTTTGTATATAATTACATAAATATGTACAATTTTATCTGTTTAAGAAAATAAATTTTGGCAGTTGAAATAAAATGAATTTTTCGAATTTTTAATTACCTTGTTATATAAATATTTGAATATATGTAGATTTCAGGCAAATATTAAAATTATGACATTAATTTGAAAAATGCTAAATTCTGACTTTAGAGACAAAAATATTTTTACTTGAATAGTTTAAAATGTTTACTGGAAAAAAAAATAGTAATAATAAAAAAAAATTAATGAGTTTGCGTGCATTATGTAATTCATATAAATGAGGTCAAATTTGTACATTTATAAATTTAGAAAAAAAAAAAACTAATCTTAGAGAAATAGAACTTTTTCTTTTTTTTTTCATTTTATAATTCATGATGAGATTAAATTCGTAAATTTTTAATTCCTTTACGAAATATTTTTTATACAAATCTCAAATGATTTCTTTTTCTTTTTTTTCTTCATCAGAAAACTTCTAGTTAGTAAGTAGATTAAAAATAAATAGCTAAATTTTCAAGTTTTTTTTTTTCAAGAAAAAAATAAGTAAATTAGCAATTAACTTCCATTTTTTAACACTTTTTCATTTCAAATGAAATGTAAATCACTCTTAATGAATACTCATTAAAAAGAAATGAAACTTGTATGTATAAATTATTAATCTCATTTGCAGATTCCATTTAAAAATAATGGAATGCAATAATTATTTGAGAAAATTGTATATGCAGGGAAAATTAATCTTAAATATTAATTGAAACGTATATATAAAATCTCTCTTTAACGATTTCAATTAAATTGTAATTATTATTATAATCAAGCAACAATTGAACAACTTAATTGGGTTTTAGCGTTTGTTTTCCTTTTTATTAAAGCTTTGTCATTATGTTAAGTATGATAAAAGTCCACTGTATTTTAAAGGCGGTAATAATGGCAAAAAACACTGAAAAATTATTTTGTTTTATAGTTCTTGAAATTATATTTAACTGGAAATATATTGTATATTTTGTATAATGCATATATATATATATACATATATTTTATTTATTTGCTTAAAAAATGTTCTTTTAAAAATATTTTCTTCGAAGTTATTTCCCTCAATTTTAAAAACTGTATAATAAAATGTTATTTTTTTAATGAATAGATTACAGTAGTTATATAAATTATATATATGAAGTATCATGAGGGGCTGGATAAAATAGTGGAAACTATTTTGATTTTTACATTTATTTATTATTTTTTTTTTTAGTACATGACGCTATATCCTGAAACTTCAAGCTGTAAAGAAGATGTTACATTCTATGTAGCAAGCACTGCCCAATTTCGCGGTCACTGTATTTAAATAAATTGAAAAAAAGAAATTATCACATTTCAAATAATAACCTAAAAAAATAATTTAAGTCGCTCAGAATTGTCTAGCCGAATGTGTAGAATTACGCTATAATTCCCTATAAAGTACATTCAATATTCAGAAATGTGTATAGGGAATAATTAGTTTAAAAAATTTTGCTCTTTGAAATAATGACTGTTATTTATTTATTTATTTATTGCCATTAATTTCTGTTTTCTTCCATGATATTTCTTGTTGTGATTTAGCAAATATTCCAAACACATTTGAGTTTAGAATTTAAACTCATATGTGTAATTGTTTGTAGATTCTTTGATATGTTTTTTTAAAGGAAAATGAATAAATAAACAATTTTCCTTGAAAAAAAAATAATAATGATAAATAAATAAAACGTAAAATAAAATAAAGCATTAACCTTTACATTCAAACATAATATAATATATAGAGAGAATACTCAAAAAAAAAAAAATATATATATAATGCTAAATTACGATAATAATAATAATAATAATAATAATAATAATAATAATAATAATAAGTAAAAACTTGTCAAGGTGAGGCAATCACAAAATGTGTTATATATTTTACTATACAAGTTTATACAGTACAATCTATTTCATAAAAAATTTTCCGTCTATTTTAATGCAGACGATTTTCATCTGAGAGAAGTATATAACACTAAATGTCAACGAAAGACATTTTATGCAATACAGACGATATCACATTGAAAAAGAAATCTGTGACTGACTTCTAGAAAATAATTTTTAGCTCCAGTAAAAATAGTTCCCTGTCATCATTGTAAATTCTAGTTCATTTTGCTAGCGAGCTCTAAAACTTTATTAGAAATCTAGAGCATTTTTCTAGAATATAGTGGTCAAACTCATTTAAAATTCTGTGCAAAAAAGTGCGAAATCATGAGGCGAGTTTTAGTAAATATAATTTAGTTTTATGACCCAATTCTAGTAAATCAAATGAGAATTTCTGACAATACAAGGGATTCATAGTATAGTTTCACCATTTACAAACGTATAGATTAGAATTTCTCGATCATTTTGTCAGTTTATTTGCTTACCTTATAAGCTTAAATCGGAAATTTATATTTCTGGTGTAGGGATTAAGTAAGCGACTCCTTATTCGTTCTAGAGGAATATATATATATATATATTTCAGTGCATAGAAAATGCATTTTTTTCTAACTTTTATATACATATATGTATATATTTGTTTAAAAAGAAGAAGTAAACGATTGTTTTGTTTTAAATAATCGCAGACATCCCTCTTTTTTTTTTTTTTTTTTTTTTTTTTTTTTTATACTCATATGTACAATTATCAACCCCTGTGCAGGTACTTTCTTTCTAACGCAAAAAGCGATGTTTCTACTTACACAACCATTTTTTCCTAGTAAACCCCTGCAGTTATAAACCATTTTTTTTAGTTTAAAAATAATCGGTTAAAACAGTTATTCATTATATACACTTATACGAAATTTTGTTCTATACAGTCATATGAAAGATTTTAGAAAAAAAACGGATGGCAACGATACCTTCTAAGTGATTTTCATAAATACTTATATATAAATTTATATAAAATTTTGATTCTTATTTCTTGATCTAAAATGCAACAAATTATTTTTTGACACACACACACACTTTCTAAAAATAGACAAATTGTGTTCTACAACTCATATTCAAAATATTAGAATAATTGAGAAAAAATAATAAGAGAAAAATTAGTTTCCATTTATTTATTTTTGTCCGCGTGTTGGGTGTGTGTTTTTATAATACTAAGTAAATGCAATTCAGTTTCTTATAAATTAAATCTGGAATGTTTAGATAAGATTTTAACATTTACAAAATATACAATACTATGAATTTTTATATACAATAGCTTTCTGAAACACATCAACCCAACAAACACACAATTGTCGGTAGCTGTATGGTCCAGCATCGGCAATTACGGCATGCCGATCTATTCGTTAAAATGAACTCGGTCCGGAATCGTAGCAGTGTCGGCAAACCGACGTCTGTTTTGTCATCGGAAATACGCTTGTGGGCCAAAACATCTTACTTAATGTTTTAAACACATAGACTATCGTTACGCCTAAAAGATGTATTTCGCCGATACTGATCCAAATATGGGCCGATGCCATTTGGCGACGTTGCCGCGCAGAGGACAAAAACTTTATGGAACCAATACTGAAGGTGGTATGTGGGCCATAATCATTGTTCGGCATGCCGTACGCCTTCCGTAATAGGCCCGACTTTCGTGTGTTTGTTGGGAAAATATTAGAATAAAATTTAAATTGGTTTAAAATATTAGAATATTTTATTTTACGTAAAAATATTACCTTATGAATATGAAGTAAATGGTAGTTAATATTTTGTAGCACCCCTTCAGCTTTAATAATGGCGTACAATCGATCTTGCATACTATATACAAGGCTTTCACAAACATTTCTATCAATATTAGCCTAACTAGACTTTATATGCGCCACTAAATCAGTTTTACTTGATGGAGGTTTTTCTTGGAGTTTTTTCTTCATTATACCCCATAAGTTTTCTATGGGTATATGTCTGGTGAGTTTAGTGGTCAAGGAAGTACCTTAATGTTGCTTTGGCGGAACTAATTCTTAGTTGACACCGAGGTATGCGGTGACACTAAATCTTGCTGAAAGATGGAATCATCTTTAAATAAATCGTTTGATGATGGAATCATGTAATATTCCAAAATTTCTTGATATAAGTAAACCTTTTCGTAGACGATGCATAACTTTCCAAGTCCTTATGCGCTTATGCATCCTCAAACCGTGACACTAGCAGTGAAATTTACCGAACCTTTAAGGCATTCTTTATCAAATGCTTCTTGCTTCATTCTCCAAACTCGAATACCTTGATTACCATATGAAATACAAAACATACGTTCATCACTAAATAATATTTTTTTCCAACCTTCTTTGCTCCATAAACGTCTTTACACCGATTCAATCTTATATGCTCTTGTTTTGCAGACATGAGAGGTGTTGTTTCAGGTACTCGAGATTCAAACTTAAATTTGTGCAACGTCTTAACTTTGTCGATGTCGAAACTTCAACTCCTTCTTCTTTCCATTTTCGGTGCAAGAATCGCACTCTTTTTAAATGGCTTTTCTTAACTATACACTTCAGTTTCCTGTCATCTCTAGCAGATGGTTTTGGTTTTCGGCAGCCATTTCGGCGATTATTTTGAAATTTTCCATTTTTTGAATATTGTGTTAGTATTTTACTAACGCTTGATTGCGAACAATGTAACTAATTCGCTATACAACATTGATTTTTACCGTGCCGATACAAATAAACCAGACGAAGTTTAACAGATTCAGGAATATTACTCTCACGACCCATTTTCAGACGAAATATCATACAAACTGCAAAAAGCATACTGATTTTAAATAAAATCGTCTGAATTTAATCAATGATACCACTAGTTATGAATTGGTGATAATTAAAGGGGAATTAATGTGAAACAATCTAAGATTTTGAACCCCTTGAAGAAATATTCTAATATTTTGAATTTTCATTTTTTTTTTTCAATTAATCTTTTCAAAAATGATATTAATTTTAAGATAATAAATAAGTTTAATCAACAATAAGTTCTTAATAAAAACATCGTTTGCATATTCGCATTAAAAGACATTAAATTACCAAACAAAATTTTAATTTGTAAAAAAATGTAATTATTCTAGTATTTTGAATAGGGGCTGTAGACCTCTCAAACTGTTTAAATACATAGAAAAACACAATTATAATTCTTTTACAAAACCAATACTTTCTTCTACTTGCATATAGAAGATAGTATATGCATATTTCGATCAGAACTTCATTAAAAAAAGTCTAAAATGAATTAAAATTTTGAATTCAATCTTTAAAATTTAATCTTTTTTAAAGGTTATATTGCGATGTATATGTATGCAGATTTTTTGTGTAAATTCATAACAATATTCCACAGAATTTAATAATAACATCTCTTATAGATAATAACATTTGCAAATCAGTAGTCGAGAGCATAATGATGCTAAACCTACAAAAACTAATTACTATGTCTATAGTTTTCTTGAATTTTTAGAAATTTCACATGCCGATTTAACAACTTAATTCAATAAGAATTTTGAACACAAAACATTACGTGTATACAACTGAATAGTGGATTAAAAAAAAAATTTAAAAAAGTGTCTTTTGACATCATAAAAGAATGTTTTATCTTTTCAATTTCATATTAACCATTCCTTAAAAACGATATCACATTAATTCCGTATTATTATAACTAATATGTTTAAAATGTGCGGCAAATTTCAATTGTTGGGCGAGTAACAACTCCAATTGCTACTTTTACAACTACTTTGGAACTTTTGAGGAGAAAGTTTTGGCAAGCTACATGTAGAAAACGAATTTACATGGTTTGAAGTAAAATTTTTTAACTCATCTCTTTTGCTATTTTACAAAGGGAAGTTTAATATATTTCTTTCATTTTTAGTGTATAATTTTGCTTGTAATATTGAGTAATAAATGAGATATTTAATTAGTCCTCTCTGCATGTGGATTTTTTAGCGGAAGGCATTTTGAATGAAGTTACCAAAACTTGTACCTAGGGCCACATAGCCTTGTACCTAGGACCAGTATGTTTGGACCTTTTAACACTTTCGCGACCGCATGTTTTTATCTTTTTGACAGTAAATTCCGCCTGTGGACGTTTTATCATAAGTTAAAAATTTTCAAAACAAATTTTTCCGTATTCACATTTATATTACAAATGGATATATTCATTATAATCATACTCTCTCTAATCAAAGTATTTGCATCCATAGTATACTGATTGTACGCATATGAATATTGTGTATATTTTTTAGAAACAAATAACATATAAATAGCAAAAGAAACGTCCACTGGTGGAGTTTCATGTTTTCAAATAACGTGAATCTACGTCAGCGGTCGCGAAAGCGTTAAGAAACACAGTACAGCCTATAGTAATTGGATGCTACCAAACCCTGGAAAACCAATCACTATATATGACGTTGCTGATAATGTTGGCAAGCCTATCCGTCGGTCTTTACCTAAAGCAAAACCTCCCACATCAAAGAAAAGATGTGGCTGAAAACTAGAGAGATCTAGAAATCAAAGAGAACTCCAGAAAAAAAAAAGAAAAGAAATTGAAGAAAAAAAAAAAAAACCTTCTGTTAGAATATCCCAAAGAAAAAAAAAAAAGTGAAAAATTTCGTGTTTCAAATTAAGGCAACAACATAATTGTTATATGATAAATTAATATATTACTTGATATTGTTTCTTTTATAAAATACATATTTATATGCTTATTTTCTATTCATTACAAAGTAAAATTTAAATATGAGAGAAATACCCTAGGTACGATGAGGTCTGGCCCCAGGTACAAAGAAGGTGTTGTACCTAGGGCCACATGTGAAGTTTTTTTTTAAAAACCTTCTATCTGTCTGAATTTATTATTTTAGTTATTTATATTAATCCCAATTGGAAGTAATTAGTCCTCAAGATATGTGCATATCAGTTTGATAATTTTAAACAGGACAAGGGCTCTGTGTTTGGGCATTGAAAAAAAGCGGCCCTAGGTACACGGGTCTCCCCTACACTAAAAGTATAAAATTAACCTTATGCAAAAAAAAGTAAACATTTAAAACTTGTTCCAAATTATCTCATATTAACTTTGTTAGAAATTTGATACTGCATAGTATGAGGTTTTATTCACTGTTTATATTCATAAAGTAACTAGTGTTTACGATAGTACCACCCTAGGTATTTAAAAAACTGTGAAAGAAAAGCGTGCAGATATTTTTGTTAAAAGTGTGTATTCTTTTGAATCTAGTTTTTCTGAAAACATTTGCTTGTTTGTGTAGGAAAATCCAGCATTAAGTTTTATTAAAATGAGATTAAATATTTGTTTACATTTTTTTTTATTTTTATTTTTATTTTATTTTTTTTTGGAATAACATTTTTATTAAAATCATTCTCTGAGTATCAACAAATAAGAAAAATACGTAATGTCAAAATTGAAACATAGTTAAAAAAAAAGGATTTAGCAAATAATCCCTTCATTATTATTATTATTTTTTTAACAATAAAAATATCCAGACATTAGTCAAAATGCTGTAAGACTGAAATGTTGTAAGAAATGAATAATAAAAAAGAAAAAAAAAATCTTGCAAATCACAAATATTGTGTAATAGAAATGTGCAAATTAAATAAACATATATATATTTAATCGGAACATAAACAAACAGAAATTATTGATTATTCAATGATTCAAATACAGCGTAATTATTATAAGAGAAAATTCAAGATTTCTCTTTCTTATTTTTGCTTATGTACTTTTTCCCCTTTATCTTATTATATCTGGCACCACTTGAATGTTTAAGAAAGTATTTTGAGAGACTCTAAATTGATTATCTAAAATCAAGACAGATGAGAAACATCACAAAGCACTTAAGAGACAAAATAATAGAAGAACAGGATGCTTGTAAAAGAAAAAAAATACTTTAATGCTGAAAAATTAGGTTAATATTTAGTTAAAATTTCGGTAGCGAGAGAAGTATCGCGTCTTTGTCAGTTAGCATCAACGAATGTTTTTTGCTTGGAAAAAGATATTAAAAAAATTATTTTAATAAAGAAAAAAAGTTTCCGGTTTCACTATTTTATTTTCTTAAATATTATGTCATTAATTTATACAAGTATTTGCAAATCAGCTTTAAAAAGCGATGTAAATAATTAAATAAATGTTGCTATTTGAAATCTCTTTAATGATGTAGATTAAACCTTTGTTATTAAAGAAAAAAAAAGTTCTTTGTATACATTAAGATGTTAATTTATGTTTAATGGAAACTAAATAACAATTTTTTTTTTTTTTTTTTTTTTTTTTTTCAGAATTAAGAAACATTTATAATCAGTTAATATATTAATAATATTCTAAAAATCAAAATAAATGGATATCTTTATATAGTAGCAAATTAATAATTAAAAATTTAATTTATTTACAAAAAAAAAGTTTTTTTTTCCCTATAAAATTTAATTTTTAAGGCTTTCGTAATAATAATATTTTATTTAAGAAATTTTAATAACGAAAGAATACAAACATGCAGTTTCAGGTTATATTTGAGTATATAGTATAGCCAAAAGATAAAAATATTTAGTTATTGAGGTTACCTTAACAAAATAAGCTAATAAATGAATAAATTGAGCCGTTTAACAAATGTTTAAAAAACAAAAATGGTAAACTGAATGTTTTAGTACGGGCTATCTACGTTTGTTTGCTGATGCAAACTTTACAATTTTGTGAAATATTTATATTACTTTACAAAAATAAAAGGGTAATTTTTATTCTAGAGAAAAAGCAAGAATGAAAATTTATACGAAACTGGTGAAAAAATAAAATAAAATAAAAAATATAAATTCATGGTACTTACTTACAACAACGTTTAGATTCTAATGCAGTTTTTCTATAACGGCACATTAAAACAAATATTGTTTTGAATTAGGGAAGGTCTCAAACTTGTTTTACAAACATTGTGGTTGTAACTGCACTGTTAAAGAAAAAGTGTAAATTAAATTGCTTTTATGAAACTTTGTATCTTGCAAAAGATGCTTCTTTACCATATTCTACACAAAATTATTGCATTCATTAATTAAATAATCTGGTGTGTCACTCACGACTTTCTCTTACCCTGAAATTTAATACTATAAATACAGGTTGGATATTAAGAGGTAAGATAACTTATACTGTTACGTAAACCTATGTTAAACAATTCAAAATAGGCTTCGGAAGAGTTTTATGTGATAATTAGTTCTGTGTGAGGGGGGCTATTGCCCCCCTCAATCCACCGTCTCATTAATGCATCTAAATTTATATAGAATTAAATTCTGCTATTAAAATTAAAAGTTTACTTAAAATTATACAGACAATTTTCAAACGCAACATTCCTTGAAACTTATCAACCTTGATCAAACTTTTCCAGCAACAAACTTATATTAACTTCAAAATACAAATACAAAATACCGTAAGGGTAAGAGGAAGTAAAAAGAAATGTTAAAGGGTCAGACAAAAGTCAGACATTTTAGAGAAAGAAAAAATAAATAAATAAAGCAACGGTATACAAATGAAAAAAAGGTAAGCAAGATAACGGGGAAAGCCCAGCAACAAAGATTCCAGACAAAGCCCATAGTAAAGAAAAAAAAAAAAGTTGTGACAAAAATACAAACAATTTTGATTTTTTTTTTTTTTTTTTTTTTTTTTTTTTTTTTTAATATAAATTGTGAAAACTATATTTCTTTTATATTAATCGCTATTTGTATGAACGCATAAATAAACTCTCCCAACCAAAAAAATACAATTATATTTTCAGTCAAATATGAAGGGATTATTACATGTCGTCACTGAAAAGCTAACACTTTACATTTGAAGGGATTTTACCTTAAAAATGCAGTTTAAGGGTAGATTTGAGCAAACTGCGTAGATTAACAGCTTTTACTCGTACAAATATGCCAGTATTCCAAAATTATACTTTGATGATATCAATTTATGGGCTCTAACCGTTTAACTAGCAAAACGGCCATTTCCCGCTAAGTTATAAGGTCGAATCCGGTGATTTGTGTTATTTTATTTTATTGTTTTATAGTATATAAAATTTATCAAATATTTAAATGCATT
Organism: Salticus scenicus; assembly: GCA_963930645.1. NCBI lineage: Eukaryota > Metazoa > Arthropoda > Arachnida > Araneae > Salticidae > Salticus > Salticus scenicus. The sequence goes on along the minus strand of OZ005648.1, from coordinate 123,984,645 downwards.
GAAAGAAATTTTTGTTAAGTCGGTCAAATTTCTTTTTAGTTCCCCATAATATTATAGGTATGGGGAACTTAGGTAATCGTGAAAAATTTCGACCTGGTTTTTTTTACTTTTTTATACGTTTTCAGATGTGAGGAATCCGAAAATGACAAAACTTGTATGGTGTCTGTCTGTAGGGTGTCTGTTAGTGTGTCAGTCCGTTAGTGTGTCAGTCGGTTAGTGTGTTAGTCCGTTAGTTTGTTAGTCTTTTAACACGATATCTCACGAACAAATGATCGCAGAGAGGTCAGATCAGTTTTAAAATATTACTTTCGATACTGGCAAGAACCCTATTCATTTGCAACATTGGAATTAAAAAACTTCGTAAGTTATTAGAAATTTACGATTTTCTTAACATGGGAGAATAGGACAAAATTTCACTTAAACGTGCATTAAATGAAAACTTTTTACATTAAAAATGTCGGACAGGTTTTAAAATATCAGTTATGATGCCGGAATGAACATTTGTAACTATAAATATGATACTTTGAAAATTTCGTAAGTTATTGGAAATTTACGAATTTCTTAACATGGCAGTATAGGGCAAAATTTCACATAAACGTCAATTTTGAGAGATATTTCCATCGTAAAGATGTCAGACTACTTTTGAAATATTATTTAGAACACTGGCATGAATATTAATGACTATGAATCTTCCAATATAAAAATTTCGTAACTTATTGGAAACTTACGAATTTCTTAGCATAGCATAATAGAGCAAAATTTCACATAAACGCCAATCTTGAGGGATATTTTCATCGTAAAGATGTCAAACCACTTTTTAAATATTATTTTTGATACTGGCATAAATATCATAGACTATGATTTTTCCAATTTAAAAAATTCGTAAGTTATTTGGAATTTACGATTTACTTAAAATGGCAGAATAAGGCAAAATTGAGCATAAACTTCCACTTTGAGGATCATAAATACATTAGACAACTTCAAAACTACATTTATGATATTAGTTTGAACATGATTGAATAGAAATATTCTAATAGGAAAATTTCGTAAATTATTCGTAATTTACGATTTTATCAACATAGCGAAATTGTAAATGTTTCATATAAATAGGAATTTTGAGGATTATTGCATTGGAAATAGTAGCATGAAAACTAAACAACAAAATTGACCCTGATAAAATAAATTAATTGATTAGAATAAGATAAATATATCGAAGTGAACGGGGGATAGCCTATTAGGCGGGGATTCCATTCTGTCACTGTATCAAGCTTTGGTTAAATTCATTTCTTTTAACATGATTATAATATGTCTCCCACTAGAAATTTATGAGAACATAAATATGATGGTGAACTGAGCAAAGTCCACCTATGCCAACTAGTTTGTTTACATTACGGCTCTTTAGACCGAGACCTACGGCTTAAAGATAATTCTGAATGACTACACTATAATACACGCTTGAACACAGATTAATATCCACACCTGTCAACCAAACGTAGCACATAATTTATAACGTAGATTTCATAAAATATTAATTCATGCAGATTACCCAAATTTGACGAAGAATGGTAAAGATATTAAACGTTTTTAATCCACCACAATATTATGTATTACACATACAGTCGGTAACAAAAGTCCCCGAACATTAGCGAAAATTCCTATATAAAAAAAGTACACTTAATACAATTTTGTTAAATAAATCCTTGTCGAATCCTGTTCTTAGTGAGTCTAAAAACTGGCTTCGACAAGGATTTATTTAACAAAACTGTATTAAGTGTACTTTTTTTATATAGGAATTTTTGCTAGTGTTCGGAGACTTTTGTTACCGACTGTAGACATATATTGGCTTACACAACTGTGTATATACCTAAAAAACTCCGAGCAAAATATGCATATTATGTATTATAAATCCCATATACATATTTTTAATTACACGCAGAAATGTACATGTGGGTTTTCATTATAGTTTTTTTTTTTACTTATAAATTAAAATTTTTAAATATATATATATATATATATTATTCAGATAAAATACAATGAGTTTCAGATATAAATAATTCTACTATTACTAAAATATTTCCAACGAAATATCCTAAAACATACTTAATGAAAAATGATAAAAAATAAAATAATTAAATCATTTACGAAATCTGTTTTAAACAGCATTCACCACATAATTACATTTTATCTATATTTTTATCTTTCGTCAGTTTTATCCAATATATATATATATATATATATATATATATGTGTATTCATATAAGTGATAATATAACTTTATCCTTTTACATGTAACAAAATCCATTGAAAGAATTAATTGGTCGTTAAAGTAATGCATGGAGCTTTAAAGGAGGGATTATAAGAATTTTTAAGCGTCTTGATAATGAAGTAATTTATGCACAGAAACTTTCATCAGAGATAACATCTAATGATATATTTTGCAATATATCTAAGCTTTTGAGATAATTTAAGTAGTTAGAATTTTTAAATGTTTTTTTTTTTTTTTTTTATAAAATAAAACATTCTGCTTAATTCTTTATGTTTATTTTGAAGATATAAAAAAATGTATTTGTAAATAGGTGAAAGCAATTTATTTAATAAAACGTTATAAAATTTAGAAATTTTAGCAATTTTAATAGTCAATGTTAAATTCTTTTCTTAAATAGCATAAAGAATTATTTATAGATAATTTTATTGTTTAAAGAAATTACATTTAGAGAAATCAAATTAATATTATTGTGTATAAACTGGATAAATAATCATTAAATCTGAACGAGCTGATTTAAGTGAATGATAAAAATTAAATGAATTTTTTCAATCCAATAATTGAATTCTTTAAAATATATGGAATATTTTGTTATTTTTCACTACCATTATTTATTTATTTTATCTAAAATTTGAAAATAGCTGTTACATCACTTACAACAATTTTTTCTGTATTGTAAAGTATATGAAAAAAGTTTAAGATTGTTCAATATTCATTCTGGAAAAACAATTACCATTTTTGACATTATATAACTAAAGTTTTTAAATGTAATTTGTATACAGTTTTTCTTGCAAAAGAAACCTTAAACGATATAAAATTATATAAGTTGTTCAAGTAAAAAAAAAAAAAAAAAAAAAAAACTAACCTTTTTCTTCTGTTTTTTTGTTTATTGAACTGAAGAATACGTATGTTGAAAAAAAAATGCTTAATTTCACAGATCATTAACAGAAATGGTTATGTAAGTGCCTACAAAAGAATATTTAATTGAAATGAATAATTAGAACACGGAAAATTACCTTTTGGTGTTACGCGAACAGAGATCCGATTTTAGATAAAAAAAATATCATCTTCCTATTCAATAAAAGAGAAATAAAAATACAATACAATAATATCTTAATTAAAAAAAAAAATAATAATAATAAATAAGTCAATAAAAATTGACCTAATTTTCCCGTTTTAAAACAAAATATATTTATAACCTGCATTTAACAAGGATGTTATACTAATGTTAAACCTAAATTAATCACAAAAAAATTTATAATTCATGAAATCGTACTCAAATTTTTTCAGTTATATGTATTCATTCTAAACACACTTTTAATCGCTTTAGTAACTTTTTTTAAATTAAGTATTTAGTAATTTTGTGATTGTTTTTTTTTTTCATTCTAAAATTTTACCTGAGAATAATGCATTGCTAAAACCCACGCCTTATAAAAACATCTCTAGTATCCATAAAATACTAGCAGACATAGTCCTCTACACTAGTTACTATATTATTATTTTTTAATTGAATAACTAAAACGTTTAAATAAATATACTTCTATTAGTAAATATTTTCAGAAAATCAAAACAATGACCATGCACCGTGATATGCAGCCGTCAATAGCATGTAAATGATATTTAAATGTTTGGGATTTACAATGCTGATAAGAAACACAGATTATGTCTAAGTAAAGTAAATATGTATCTACATTAAAAAACAGCTTTCGTACAGGAAATCTAAATTTACTTCTAATATCCGAATATTACTTGTAAAACACTCCGATTTGCATTTACGTAGATACGTATATACACACATACATACATACATATATATATAATTCTGAATCGACTCCAATGGACTTCAGTGACCGGACTGTCAGACAGCACAGCGGAACATATAAACATTTTCCGAGTTCGTTGGAAAGTGATAAAACTCTTCGACCGATTAAGCGCATGTTTTTACGAAAAATAAATTTAGTCTAATCTACGGAATGGATCGCCATTGTTTTCAATAGTGTCTTACCTGTCGCAATTCGCCGCCATCCAGTACAAATGCCTCTTTGCTAAACGTGCTAACTGCGCTATTTTAGGTATTAACACAGTAAAAGAAAACCGTGGGTAAAGAATGACGTTCTATTAAAAAGGGGCAGAATGAACCATGGGCAAAATATTAAAGTGATATATTCAGGAGAAAGAAAGATAGACACATAAAGTAAAATAAGCAAAATTCTAGTTTAAAATAAATCATTACTAAAATATAGTAGGAGAAGGAAATGTTTGGCGAAATTCCCAAGTGATACGGAAAGTAAGATGAATGATAGGCATAGTAGGTGTAAAAAACAAAATGTTCGCTTGAAAGGTTTCTTAGTATAAAAAACTTTGGTATCTATAGTTCTTTATCGTGATCAGATCGAGGATTTCAGGAACTTTACATTTTTCTTGAAAAGGTGCATCATTTTGTAAAATGATTGTCCGTAAATTATCCCAGATTTTTTTAATACTTTAAAGCTTAAAAGTGTTCGTGAATTTCAGTCTGTCCGCCAGCGATTTACGTTCGTAAATATTTTCCGAATAACTTCAAACTAATATATATGGTTGACGTTTATTATAGCACGTTCTGAATTGAAAACGGTAAAAAATCACGAATGGTTTATGTGCAAGACACCCTAAAGAATGCTAATGAATTGTGCTCTATGTGAGGCACTTTTATATATCATATTTGAATACAATTATATTGAATAACTCATTTTGAAGTGGTTATCTTTTAGATCAATATATATCTATATCTATATCTATATATATATATATATATATATATATATTCTAAATATTACGGTATTATAGTCTTAAGGTAAATACAGTCACATATAAATATTACGATACACGGACAAGGAAACATTCAAAATATGTCGTCTTCAAAAAATATTGAAAAAATATATGTGATTCTACACTTCATAAAACACCAGAAAGTGGAAAGTACCTGGTGAAATGCATTTCAGCGACCATGAAAAATTATCAAAATTAAGCATTTTTGGTGATTTAGCACTGTTAGGCGATAAGTTCGCTAGAACCGAGATTGCCATGTACGAACAGAACCGTGCTTTGCTTCTCAGCCAAGTACTCAAAACAAATCTCCAAATATGCTTAATTTTGATATTTTTTTGTGGTCGTTGTAATTCTTTTCAGCCGATAATATATTCACTTTCTGGTGTTTTATGATGAGTAGAATCAAATATATATTTTCCAATACTTTTTGATGACGACACTTTTTGAATGTTTCCTTGTAAGTATTCCTTGTAATTGAAAAAAATATATTAATTCTTGTTTGCATTTTTATTTTCGAACAATACTTAAAAGTGATTATGACTCCAATTAGTATGTCTGTCTGTTTCGTGTATATGTCTTTTTCGTTTGCCTGTTCGTTTTTAATTTATTTAGCATTTATGACAAAATGCTTTGAAATTAATTTATGATATTCTTGTTTAGTATTGTATATTCCCTATTAAAAATAGTATAATTGGCGCAACATGTTAGAGTACAGAAAATAAAAATATATCCCGATGCATTAAATTCTATGATATATATATATATATATTTAATGCAAAATTTAACATTTTATACTACATAAAATATAATAAAATTGATACATGTACATATGTTACACAAAACCAATTTCTTTAAAATGCGATCTGATTATCGTACATGATTAAATCACAGGGTCTCAAAAAATTTGTTCTGTTTCATTATGAGGTATGAGGGAAAATTACACAAAATGCATTTTATGTGTAGTGAGAATCTTTTTTTAATACAACACATTGTGCGTATTTAAAGTTTCAACGGCGCACAGGGCTACATAAGAAAAAAAAATATTTTAATGCTTTCTCTTCAGAAATAAAACTATAGAGATGCTTAAAAGAGACTTTTTAACGAATAGCTGAAATAAATTATGCATTTGTAGGCTTAATATTTTTAGAAAAATAAAATTATAAATGGGATCTTTACATAAGATACGCAGTAAGGCAACTCAATTTATGCTTTTTCTTATAAAAACGTGTAGAAATAAAAACGTATAAAAAGTTCTGTTGTGTATGCTTGTAAGGTTACACCATTTTCAAATTACAAGTAAGCCTACAAAAATAAATTTAAATAAAATAAAATAAATTAAAAAATAAATATTAATAAAGAAACATCTCTGATACATATAATGTAAATAATTGCCAAATTTTCAAATTATTAAATTTTTCTGTTGTTATATTTACTAGGGCAATATTTCTACTTAAAAAACAGTAATCAAATTAGATCTGTCAGAAATGTAAAACGAATTCATTTACATATAAAATATTAAAATATAACATTAAACATTGAACATTATAAACCTATTCCTACTAGATGATATTGCTACACAAGTACTTTAGAATAATTAATCATATTTCCCCAGTTAAATTAGTTATAGCTCCAGTACTATTGATTATACATGCCAGTTTCAATCCAATGGATTGTTATATATGATTAATGTTTTATATTATTATAAAATTACGTTTTTCATTAAAATTTGATTTTCATAATTATTATATTCACGTACATTTTCTAAAAATAATGAAAATAAAAATAGTTTTAAATGAATTAAAATTCGAATTTTTTTTTATATAATTTTTGATTAATTAACATTTTTTTATTGCAAAAAAAAAAAAAAAATCGTGTCTTTTTTTTTTTTTTTTTTTTTTTTTTTTTTAAACAATACTTTTATTTGTTAATAAATTTTTACTTTATAAAAATTAACTCCCTTTCTACACTGACTTTCCTCATAAAATTTACAGTATCCAATATTTGAATTTCTTTCATTCTTTCTTTCTTTTTTTTTTTCTTTTAACAGAAATCTGATTATTATTATTATTATTATTATTATTATATAAAAATCTTTAATTTAATGCTTTTTAAAAGCAAATTAAAAAAATAGTTTAAGTATATAAGGAGGCTTTGAACTGTATGCATCATTTCTAATTATCACGGTTATGTCAGTGTGTTCAAAAACGAAAAAATAAATAAATAAAATAATATTATTTATTGTTATTTTTTACCAATATAACATTTTTAACATTTAATGTATTGTTTAATATTATAACATTTTTCACATTTAATGTTATTTTTTAACCTTAAAAATAACGTTATTTTTACCGTGTAATGGAATTTACACAAAGTAGCAAAATATTGTAACATTTTAATTTTTATTATGAAATATAGCTTAACATATGCTTTAATAGCTTATTCCTAAAGCATAAGTTCATTTTAAAATTTATTTGAATATGTATATAATTTTTAACACGCCATTTAGATTTTTATGAATTATTTATAGTGCACATAATTTTTATATTTATAAAAGTAAAATAATAGTGATAATAATATAATAAAATTAATAAATAAAACACTTCTAATGGAGGTGTGCACACACATATATATATATATATATATATATATATATATGTATATATATACATATACAATACATATATATATATATATATATATATATATATATACACATATATAACACATATATATTTAATATATATGTAGTCTTTTTGATAATGCTACATTATAATATCTCTTTTGATTACTTTGTCATATTTTGCTATTAGGATCTGTGGACTAATCGAAGTTTAAATTCTGTAATTTTGTCAAAATTGATTTTAAAGATTTTGCATCTACAAAATCATTCCTTTTATCTTCTTTTTTTTATTTTTTTATTTCATTTAAACATTTTTCTCGATAATATTGAGTTTTATTTTGCGAACATAAAATTTATATACAAAATTATGCACAAACTGCTGCAGTGTGAATATTAAAATACTAATTATACAATTAAATAAGAACATTTTTATATATCATTTTAGTTGCGCACGGACATGCGTTAACAAAACTTGTATTGCAAAATTTATTAAACAAACATATTGCTCCACATAAGTGAAAAACCCGATGAAAACATCGAAAAAAATGTTGTTATAATAAACAGTGTTTTTTCCCTTTAAAATTAATGAGATTCAATCATTTTTTTAATCAATTGTAAGACAGTGTTCGTTGATTGTAAATAAATATTTATAAAACTCCTATCGTTTTCCTCTATTTAGAATAAAAATGAAATTTAATTTTTCCTATTGACGATTATTTATTAATTTTCTCTATATTTGCTTGGGGTTTCCAAATAAGTGTCCGAAAACATTTGCTTTTTAAATGTGGCAAATTTATTATTCTTTTAAATCTTGCGCTTGTGCTGTTAAAATTCTCGTATTTCATTAGATATACTTTTTATAACTGTAATAGAAAGTAGCTTTGCTTTTGGTTTCATATTTTGTACGATATAATAAATCAAAGATTATTTTCTGCTTTGTTTTAAACATACGCTTGTATCTCCATGAATGATTATGCTAGTCTCACACAAATAAAAACAGATAATTAAAAAAGCATTATAATGATATATTATAGCCAGAAAAATATTCAAGCACTACATTTTACAACAAACATTCCTTTTTTTTTCTTCAATGTTTTATTGGTCATGCTAAAGTTTTACTGAAATACGATCTTTTCTTATTTTCAGTCTTGAAGTTTTAAAGTAATTCGTTAAGAATATTTATAAACATTTGTTAAATCGTCTGAAATTGAATGCACTATTTATGGAAACGTAATATATTATCAAAATATAATATATTGAGTAAAAGTATATATATATATTGAGTAAAATGTTTGGATTTGAACAAAATTGTAAATGAATAAATTTGTATATACAGCGCGTGTCGTGAATACGAGTATACCTACTTTTGATATTTTAGTTTTGTTCTCTCGACATTAAATCTTTTTAATTGGCTTTAATTTTGTAAATTCTACATCTATAACTGGTAAATAAAAGCAATTGAACTGAATAGTAACAGATGTATTTTAGTCAGAAAGTGCGAAAAAATATATCTACCCTAAAGAAAAGATTACATACAAAGTAGCACATCTTTAATAGTCAATTATATTTTAAGCTCTCTGAGTTAATAGAAAAATGCGATTATTCATTAACTGCGGTAAGTTATTTGTGGTTTTTGCCTTAATTTTGGACCAGGCATACAAAAATATGTTTTTTAGTTCGTCTGTAGATTGAAGTTGCTTATTTCTGACCCATATTTCGCGAACAAATATCCCCCAAATATTTTTAATAGGACTGAGATCAGACAAACAGGCTGGCTTTTCTAATACTTAAATGTTTTTGATAACCATCTGCAAGTGGTGAAACTAATATGAATGCTTGCATTATTTAATTGAAAATGTACTTTTTGCGAAGAAAAATCCTTACAATTAGCAATAAAAGTGTGCCTAGCACAATAATGAAGTCGTTGCTGTTCATTCTTGATGAAGTGAAAGGAAATGGAAGCGTCCCTCGGCTGCTGAATGCTCCCCATAGTATGGAACTTCCACCACCAAATTTCTTCTTGAGGAATAACGTTTTCTTCCCTCTCCAACGTTTTCTTCCATCAAGCCCATTCATATTATTATTAATATTTTTGCTCAACGTGACCCTAGTCTGTGGGCATGTTCTTTTTAGCAAACTCTAGTCTCTGAAATTTCTACTCCACCTTCCATTTCGGATCTGATATCATTTTCTCGTTCCGCAGATTAGAATTACTCATTATAGCTCGGAATATGGCCTCTTTACTCACTTGCAATTACCTTTCTCGTTTACTTACATTGACAGATGTTGTTGAATTCGATGGAATTCTCTAAATGTGCCTTTCTTATCGTTCAGTCAGACTTTTAAGATGACTACTTCTTCTTTTTACGCCATATGTCCGCCATTTGTAACAAAGTTATGCATACAACCCTTAAATCGATGCAAATAAAAGCGGTACATAGAGCTTCAATTTGAGCTTTTTTCAACTACAGTAAGTTCCTTGCCACGAGACATCGTAGAAATAGATCATGATAGACATTTTTACGAGCTCGATAACTGTAAAAATTAGCGCAGTATGTATACTTACGAGAAGTCACAAAAGGCCGAATTTTGGATTTTTGTATACTCATTTAATATTGAAAAAATGTTCCAGTTTGTGTTTCAAAATCAAATTATTCTTTCCTAATGAAATAATATTATTCAAAAACTATTAGCACGATATCCGAAATTTTAAGCTTTCAATGGAAAGTACAGGTGTATGTATATTTACGACGCTCAGTGTACGTATTTAAAATTATTTAAAATCTTGCAATATCTCAGTTTTTATTTTTTATTTTTTATTTATTTTTTATTACATTTGTTGTTTTTCCATCTTTTTATTTATTTATTTATTTTTTCTATCATGATACAAATTATGAATAATGTTTAAATGGAAATTTATAGATTTTATGTATTCTTCAAAGAATGTAGATGTAAATGAATATACTGTACTAGAAATTTTAATGAGTGAAATTTGTTTCCACTGACTTTTTCCAATATGTTAACGAACGATTTGAATACAGAATATTATTAATTCATAGGTAAAACCACATCTCATACGAAATGTTTTTACTATTTAAAATTATTATTTCTGAAACATTTACACATATGATTTAGGTTATATCCTTAAAATGAGCTATCTGGAGTTAGAATATATATTAGCTGCATTTCCTCTTATAATAAAGCAATACACATTCACATCTCCGACAGCAGTTATACTAAAACTTGTATAAATGATAGTTACTTGATTGTGATCAAGTCCATGCTACATATATCACCATTATAAATATCTGATTGAATCATGTTTCACCAGATTATGCATTCGGATATCTAGAGAATAACTTACAGCCCACACGTCAGAAAACACATATATGTGTTTGATAAGGGGTGCAAACACTTTCATCTAAAGATATGTTGCAAATTGCATTCTTCGAATATTATGCATCTTTAACTTATTGATATGTTTATCCTCTTAAAACATTTGAAAAGTTAAATATTCGATATAAATCATTTTTAAATATATGTATTAGACATACAGTGTATTTGTCTTAATTCATATTCTTTAATTGTGTTCTTCTTAACATAGTATTATATTACTTTTCAAAATATTTAAAATATTAAATTCATTAAAAAACACTTAATTTTTGAAAGAATTATAATGGTAAAAAAATTTGGTGAGCCAAAAATAATAATTTTTTGTTAAAACTTAACAATAACACTTTACTATTTTATTAGTATCAATGTTTCGTTTTAATGAACAAAGGGTTATATTCAAAAACAGAAAAAGAAATCAGTATTCAGCTTTAAAAATCTTTCGAAGCGGTCTTTAACAATAAAAAGCATAAACTTGTCTTTAATTGTGGTTTTACTGCAATACACCTCTTTATCGTTGGAAAAATTACATAAAATTCACGTAATCTTGATTTTTATCTACCATTTACACAGATTTCTATATCTCAATTCCCTATTGGCTAAAACCTCCAGTTTCTTAATTTTACATTTCGACTCTAAAATTCGCTTCCTTATCTATATATAAGAACAATAATCCATCTTGTCATTCTGTACTAATGACGATACGCTCAACTCTACTGAAACTGCATTTTTTGTTTCATAATTTTTACATTGGCGTTTCTAACTTTGCGTAAATATCTATATTTCTGTTCAGCGTCATGTCTGGATATATATAGCTTACAATAGTTCAGATTTTTAGAACAGAAATTTTCACAGAATTTTTTACCTAATTTTATCATCGAAATCTGCTTTAAAAGCTTATAAAATAAAAATAAAACAAGTATCCGAAGAACAAGATGGTTAACAGAATGGCTTTGGTTTTAATGTGAGAGCTTACAAGATATCAGTTAGTCATATTCTCTAATATCTTTTCTTCTGGAGAATACTTTCAATTACATCCTTTTCACAAAAGCATTCCAAAAACCATGTTGTTACTTAAAATAAGCAGTGTTCTTACAAAATCTACTGTCGAAACTCTTTTTAACACAAATCTCATTACCACTGAATAACATTGTCCCACTGTGTTTTCTACATTAAGCTTTCTAACCAAACGATCGAGACATGTTAATTTTATCCAAGTACAACGCTAGAAAATTTCGCTTCTTCCAAAATCTAAAACAATTATTCCTATGAGACCTCACCGCATTCTACACTTTCCAACACACATTTAATTTTTTCTAAATACTTTAAAAGAATTGTTAAAAATGGAATGAAAAAACTCTGGCCTGCTTCAAATGTGTAAAAACATATTGGTATCAAGTTATTTGGTACGAAAATGTACCTAACTTAAATAGTTCAGAAAAACAAAATTGCTCATACAAAGTCAATTATTTAATGAGAAAATGGTTTAAATGAAATTATAGTCGAACAAAAAGCAACTAGCATGATCCTTAACAAAAATTAGAATTTTCAAATTTGTATGTAATAGAGAATTTGCACGTTTTCTGATTTTATTCTTATATAATAGAATATGAAAATGTAAGAAAATAAATAAAAACATTTTCTTTATTTGAAATCTAATGACTGATTTATAACAATTTTAACATCGCACTATTTACTCTATCGAGAAAACGCAGTATAAAATATCGTGAGGTCACTCTTTATGACAACAAACAAGAGTAATCGTTGTTTACATTCGATTTTGTGCTTTGCTTTGCTTCTTCAATCAGTAAAATAGGTTTTTTATTTTATAATAATGACGGATATTAAAAGATCATAGTATAAGTATTGTATTGTACCACTCTCCACTAATACAACGGCTAAATGCTTCTCAAAAGCTATGCTTTAGCATTCCACAGGATCCTATTATACGAAAACATTTGACAACCGCCATGAAAAGAAAACAATTGAAAATAATGATAAGGAAAAATGATGATAATGATATTAAATGAATATAAAATGAAAAAGAAATGCTCAGAAATCACATAAATGATTGATAATTACGAAAGTTAAAACAAATTGCTGCTTGCTAACTAGGCTAACAGAATGTAAACATTGAAGCATCATAAAGTGTGACGTTAGACAGCGTTTTGAAGTCACTTGATTTTTGGTTAATTTTAAAGTTATTTTTGAAATTAATGAGAACTTTTTTTGCATTTATAATAAACTTTTTGAAATTTATGAGCCTAAAATTACCCAAAAAATAAGATTTTGTTCAAATCCCCCATGTGTGTAAATTGTCCATTGGGACGTTAAATGGCAGAAGTGTCAGGATATTGTATGCATACATACATTTTAAAAGTATGAATTGAAAATTTTCAATAGAAAATTTCATATTTAGATACAAAAAGTGATAAACATGTGGAAGAAGACAGATCTGCGATGTAAACAATATCGATATATTGAGTTGAGAAAAAAGTCATTCCGGTTTTTTTTTCTGTATTTTTAAAAGTCATGTATTTGTGTAATGGTTAAAGGTCAATCGATATTATACGTTTCCTTTTGTTCGATGAGCTTTTTCCATCGTTCGGTGAGCTTCGTAATTCCCCGTTCGTAGAAGGACTTTATTTGCGAAAACTTGAACAAGGTGCTAATTTACAGCCTCATCTGGATTTAACGTTATTCCTTGCAAGGATTGCTTAAGAGATCGAAACAAGCGGATGTCTGATTGTGCAATGTTAAGTGAATATGGTGCATGGGGCAAAACATTCCATCCAAGCTCCAATAATTTTTGACGGGTCACCAAAGATTTGTGTGGCTTGGTGTTGTCGTGGTGGAACATTACTCCTTTACGACTGACGAGCTCCGGACTTTTCTGGATGACAGATTCATTCAAACTGGCGAACTCCCTACAGTACACATCCGAATTGATTGTTCCGTTCCTTGGTTGGAGCTCAAAAAGTAGCACACCCTTCCAGTCCCACCACCCTATTTTAAAGTTCTGCTTTTGAAGTCGTTGATGGCGAATCTAATTGAAATATTTATTTTCACACTCGGTGACGCATTCAGCGCTTATTAAATAAAATGATAGAAAAGCAGTTATTCATTTGTTCAAAAACAGAAGTAATGAAAATTATGAGCTTACCTATTCTGTTCCGAAGATTCTGCTGTCCCATTAACATGTAGCTTCTTCTCAATATTTTATTCTATATTATAAGTATTGATTTCTTCTCTGTAAATAATAATATAATTAGTATAGATTGAAGAAAACATCTTGACACGTTCTTTGGATTTTTAACTTGTATATTTAATGAAAAAGAAAATAAAAGTAAAATAAAAAAGGAAGCGAGAATTTAAATCTCACTTTACATTATGAAACATAAACACTAACTAAAAAAACAGAATCTATTCTGATGGAAGCATACAGATGTAGAGTCAGTCACATGATAGAGTTCTATTAATAGATTTTCACCCCTTCAACTACGGAGGCAGTGAAAATAGTCGGGAGGGAGAAAACGGATACTCTTTTATTTTTCATTATAAGTTTCATTTTTCGAATAAAGAAGTCTTTCGAGTTTGTAGTTTTCTGTCAGAATCATCCCCTCTGGACCTAAACCGTTTGTGCACAACATTGTTGTAAACAACCCACTTCACCTTACCATAGTTATCATTCGTTTCAAAAACGGATAGTTTTCTTTCCGTTTCATGAGCATATTGCAGATGTTTACTCGTGCTGTCAAATGAACTTTTTTTGAGTTCATGAGGAAACCAAATATCGAGCTTGCTTACGTATCCCAATTTTTTTAGATGGATGTGAACACTCTTTTGACTGATCTTCAATGTCTCTGCAATCTCTCGTTTCGTGTAAGGTGTGTTCGACTGGATCATTGTCTTTATTTTACCATCATCAATCTGGGGAGGCTTTCCTGATAGAGGAGCATCTTTCAAATCAAAATCCCCAGCGCGGAATTTCTTCAAGCAGTTTTGGTACTGAAATTCTTGTGGAGCATGGTCAACGCAATTTTTTACAAGGTTGATGCGTGTTTTCCCTTAACGGAAGTAAAACAATAAAATATGTTGAAAATGAACATAATTGACTTCCATGTTCAATGTGCTGTCAAATCTCAAAAACACAACAAATACACTGAATTTGTTCTTTACAATGAAGCTTTAACTATCAGCTATCAATGACGCAACAACTAATAAGTACAGTCGGCAGTATAATTTTTCGAGCACTAGCCACTATTTCCTATATTAAAAAGTACACTTAAGACTGTTTTGTTAAATAAATCCTTGTTGAATCATGTTCTTAGACTGACTAAGAACATGACTCGATAAAGATTTATTTAACAAGCAGTATTAAGTGTACTTTTTTTAGACAGGGATTATTGCTAGTGCTCGAATAGTTTTGCAGCCGACTGTACAAATGCTCCAAGTATTTCAGAAACTGCACTACTGCGTTCTGTTGCAAAAAAAACGCAATGACCTTTTTACTGAACCCAATAGTATACGTTAAAGCAAGAATTAGTCGTTGTAATTTTTAAAGACGAAATAACTTCTTTAGCATTGCAATGTTTTAGATTAAACATATGTATATACAGTATAGATCTATTTGTAAGTGTACGAAAAACAAATTTTCTTATTCTATAAGGATTTCAAACTTTTAAAAAAACTGAATGCCATTTTGTTAGTGTTAACGATTAAGCCCAGTTACTTTCTTGCAGTAAATTAAAAAACTCCTACATTCCAAAGAAGTATAACACACAATAAAGAACAGAAAATAATAAAAAATTAACATATCAAGTAAAAATTAATAATACATAGTAAATAACATACGCTTGCAAAAAAAAAAATATATATATATATATATATATATATATATATATAAATTACCTGTCATCGCTGATGATGACTGAATTGCATGTGTCGATTCAATGTGTCAAGTACACGTCAATATAGACAAAAAAAAAAAAAAAAAAAGTTGTTATAATACGACACTCCAACTTGTGCGCTTCGAGAAATTCAAACATGCAAGATTATTACAAGATTATTACAATTTAAAGAAATCCACATAATGTTTCGAAATCTGTTATACTGCATGTGTGATTTTTTGATTTAATGCTTTCCAATAATGTTTCATCGGTCTGTCCATTCCCTTGGAGATGTGGTCAATCACAGAGCAGTCAGAAGAGAACATGTTTCTTTCCAGTATACTTGGATGAAGGTTATTTCCTCGAAAGAAGCATGAGGGGATATGACTCTAGATGCGTTCTTGTGGTTCAAATTGGTTCGAGTACTTGTGTAGTACGAGAACCTGGAGTAGTAGATTGAAGTGGTATAGTTATCTAGTAAGGCAATGGGTTTCTATATGCATCTTCCCTTTGGATTTGTTGAAGAAAGGGCAAATCTCCTCAATGGAGTTGACTTGCATGCATATTTTCTAGACTTACATTATAAATGAAAAATAAATCAGATATCAGACATTGGTTTAAATGCAAGAGTCATATCTACCCATACAGTCATATCTGCTCATTAATGAAATTAGAGGCCTAATATTGATCAATTTTATTTACGGGTATGTTTCCTTTTACTGAATCCTGTTACAATTAAACGAGGATGCATTAAATCTTTTGCTTGCAAGTTGTTTTGAGTATTGAGGTTAGAGTTGGAAGGAAACGTCGTTTGGTAAGAGTTTTTAGCCATGTAGCCTTCGATAAACGTAGTGGAGTTAAAAATAGAAGGTTACGTTGCGTTTTTGCCATGAGAGATGAGCAGTACTTAAAGGAGAGCAAAAAAAAAGGGGGAGAGAGAGTTGATACATTCTCATAGACCTAAATGCGAGAATAAATTTCCTGCTATTAATTGTTCAGCACTACAAACCGTAAAATCGGTTTGATACCCAGGAAAAGGGGTTTTAAGATAAATTAAATCATGAAAAATGGTTATAATTATTTGCCTTTAAAACTGTTGGTTGCTAGTGGGGTCATAAACTGACACACTTAATTAAGCAATATGTAAAGAAAAATGGTTAATGCTTTTATTTTGTACAAACTAGTTCGAAATCCTTTAAATTAAATTTACATTAACTGTTTCGGTCTGTTTAGTCTGTCACCTATGAAGAAAAATAAAGACATTTACTCTCATTGCGGATTGTTTTAAAAATTCAACTTATGAACTAGGGGCAAATTTTAATTACTGTTTCAAGTAAAATTAAAAGGAGACGCATTTGAGGAACATCTAATGCAGGTCAAGATCCAGAAAATTTCACTACTTCCAAATATTCAAGGTGATTTTTTTGACAGACTGCAATGATACCCTTCAACTATTAAAGAGGAACTCCAACTATATATAAACTGTTTTATATTTAGAAGCGTTATTGGTCACAACTAGAAAAAGGTCCTGCATTTTAGAGCAAAGTGTTTTTCAGAAGGAAACATTATTTTGTCACCAATTAAATTCTTTGATGGGAATAAATTGAAATAATGTATATGATAAATAAACCATTATTTGTTAAAGTAGTACTATATTGCTTAAATCCCATGACTATTATAAAATAATTTGCTTAGCGTAGAAGAGAAATATGTATCTTAGATGTTACGTTATTTTGTTAATATAATGTGGTTTATGCTGCGTCACCAGACTATTTTTTTATATTAGAATTCTAGTACATTTCCTGTAAGTTTTGACAGCAGAAATTATTTAAAAATGAAAATTATAAATTTTTTATACATCAAATATACTTTTTTCGTTTATATTTTTAAAAGTGTATTGAATAATTTCGTTATATAGAAAGTTTAATTATTATTACTTGGCTTCTCTGTTTCGAAAAATATTATATTAAATTTTATAGTTTATAAATATGTTTTAAATAAATGTTTGATTAATGAATTTTGTTTCGAAGATATCTGCTTTAAAACAAATTACAAAGATTCATGTTATATTTAAAATGACAAGTGCATAAATTCAAATGTAAACGATGTTAGCTCTACAACATCGCTCACAGTTAGTGATTTATCATATTATTACCTTTGTAAAATTATCAATTTCCCCATTTATTGAGAAATACCCTTATATATACCCTTCATAAGTTAAAATAGGTGACTTATAAATTTCTGTATGAATTAAACGTTATACATTAAATTTCTTCTCCATACAGAAGAAATAATTTGTGAAGCTTTTTTCAAATAAACAGACATTTTGTGATACAAAAATCCACAAAATTTTAATTTATATATATATATATATATATATATATATATATATATATATATTGTTTAGTTAAGGTTAATAAAGGTTAATAAAGGTTTAATTAATTTGAATTGTGGTAAAATAAATAAAACATATTTTTTTTTATTATTAATAGCCGAAATGTGTATTAAAATCATAATTGCGAGTATATCTTATTTATGTTATGCAATTTTTAAAATTTTCATGAGATAGATTCTTGCATAAAATTATGCCATTGTTAATTTTTTTAACTTAACTTTAACGGAATTCTTAAATGTTGACATCTATTTATTATGACATACGACATGTGAGCTAGGTATCGCATTACACTTTTGACAGACTATGCATCTTCCTTGTTCTTAAAAATACACTTATCAAATTTTTGGGGTCAACTGCTCTTTACTGGTGATTGAACGTGTCTCGGATAAAGAATGCTTCTTTGAAAGCGTAATTTTTATGGCTTTATAATCAATTTATCAAAATAGTTTTAAAGCTATATTATCCAACTTTACTGAAGACGAAATTTAAAACATAAAATTTGCACAAAATACAAAAATGGTATCATTTACATAAAATTGTAATGCTCATTTCAGTTTTCAAAATATTTTATTTTATTAACCTAAAAAGAGCATATTGTTAAATTGTAAATTTTACAATAAAGTAATCAAATATATTTTGAAACATACCATTCTAATATTTTGTTTAACATTTTAAACAAAGTACACGGCTATAAAAAGAATTTTAAACAAAATTGGAGCAGATAGTTTTTGATATAATTGCAGCTACTTTGATTATAATTACAGCACCTTTATACTTATAGCTGAATAATTGAAATTCCAATTTAAAATAAAATAAAATAAAAATAAATAAATAAATGAATGAATAAATAATAATAATAATAAAATTGGACAGATAGCATTGGTTATAACATTACTTAACGTTACTGTGTTTAAACTCTAATTTCAAATCTTTCGTGGGAAGTGTTAAAAGAAAGAAAATTTCAACTGAAATTCCGCGTTTAGTTCTTTTTCTGTGTAAAACCATACATATCTGAATGATTTTAAATAATCTGTATAATTCAGTAAACAAATAATAAATTTAATTATGTAACATTTCATAAAAAATATTTATCTTAAACTTGTGAATTGCGTATGTTATTTTTATTGTATTTTGTGTAAATGTTAAGTTATATTTTATTCAAGGATTTATATAGCATTACACTAATCTTATGACCAATCCAACCAGGTAAATTACTGGTCTGTTGTTTTATCTGCAATACACTTATAATTTAAAAATACTTAATTATTATTTTTTTTTTTTTTGTTTGCATCAACGTATGAAGTTATATAGTAGGAGATAACTCCATACAGTCAAAAGATTTACTTTCATATACATCTAATTATGTTTTTAATAGAAAAATAAATAAAATAAAATAAAATAAATAAATAAAAACCTGCTGTAACTAGCACTAATTATCGGAATATCGAATTTACAGTTAAATTTCGACATATCATCCGTTTTAGTACATTACAAAACAATGTGGTAAAACAACATTTCCATTATGCACTTTTCCAAATCGGTCAGGTGGTTAAAGATAAATAAGGCATTAGATTCTCTTTACCTTGTATATTGTCAAAAAGTTGAATGCATGGTGTACTTTGTAATAAAACCTTAATAAAAGAAAAATTATATAACTTCATATGTTCAAACACATATGAAAAATATCAATTAATAACTCATTATATATATTTAAATAATTTATTCGTGCGAATAGTATGCATGAATTATTTTATACAAAAAAAATAGTAAAATTCCACTTAGTTTGTTTTTGCGCGTGTGAAACTGCATACAATTTATTTAAAGTGCAACATTTTCATTCAGAACATTTATAGGAAGAGAATACTTGTTTTAAAATATAATTTATGTATATACAATCGGAGAAATTTCAATTGTAAAAAAATAGTGATATGAAATAGAAAGAAAATAATAATAATAATAATAATTTTTGCTGATGCAAGATACTTCCTATATTGAGCGATAAAATGAAAGCAGTAGGTTAGTTTATAAATAAAAGACGATAGAAATATTTCTTTTTGCTAAGGGAATTGTTTTTGAGATTTGAGATTACATTTGTAATTGAGGAAATACTTACAAATGTTTAAAATATTAAATATGTTTAAAAATCAGAGATGGCTCTTTCAGAATACTAAACAACCCATATTAATACGGATTAGATCGATACTTAAGGAACAAGTTACGTGTCAGTTCATATACAGTAAAAAGAATCCTTCATTAAACCACCAACTTGCAAGATATGTCACTTACGAAATTATATTTTAAATAATTACCACTTGAAAACCCGAATGAATTTTAAAAAAAGTTTCTGCGCATAAACTTATATAATTATTTATGTACAATTGAATAACTTCCAAATCATCGTTCAGATAATTTTTTTTGTAAATAAATTACGGAAATAGGAAAAATTTTAGGCAGAAAAACAAACAGAATTTTTATTAACTAAGCCACAAACTCTTTTTTTTTTTATGTACATCATAGGAAGTACAAAAAAAAAAAAAAAAAAAAAAAAAGTTTTAAACTACTAAAATTTATTTTTAGATTTTCTTTTCTTTCTAATTAAACAGAAATAGTTTTGTGATGTTCTATAATTGAAATCTTAAATATCTACATATTATTTTCTATAACGTATATTATTTATTACATCTAAAAAAGGTATCCTAGATTATCAAATTTAAGCGCAATATAAAGCTATTTAATATGACTAAAATAAATTCTCAAAAAGCACACAGGGCATAGCGCACCTACATTTTTACGATTATTGTATTAAACTCACACCACAATTTTTATGAAGAAAATTTTCTTACAAATTTTTGTTGTATTTTAGCATGAAAAGCTTTAGAAAAATTTTCTTTTTAAAAGTTGTAGTGGGAGTTCATTAAAAGAATCTTAAAAGTATAGGAGCGCTATGTTTTCTGAAACCGTTATTAGTCAAATTATTTTTTAGACTCTTTATACAGACCGTTGTGCAGCATAAAAAATGTCTAACAGAAAACATTCTACAGTAACGCTAAAAAAGCCCTCACATGTATTTCTTACAATAAAAAATAAAATAAAAGTTTACAAAACTTTAAAAATACAACCTTTTTATTTCTTCATGTCTTCTCTTCGGACTAGTTTCGCTTGGGCGCCCCAGCTTGGTCTCCGAATTCACGGTGCTCGAAGTTGTACGAAACTAAAGTTTCAGGCTTCCTTCCTTTTTTATAAACTCTGCGCCATTGGCGGTTGAGCAAAGCCCCATCGTTGACATTGCAATTATTTGAACTTGTTAATATTTCTACAGACTCCCTGATTGCTGCGTAACCGTGGTTATGGTAGTTGGACAACTTTTTTACTTGTTCAAATTTTATATTAATTTCTTCTTTTTTATTCACCTGAGTTAAAGCGGTTGTTACTTTTCCAGTGGCAATATCATGGCTATGTTCTTTAATACGCGTCTTTATTTTTCTCTTTGTTTTTCCTATATAACACATTTCACTACCCCGTTTATTTGTATATGGTATTTTATATATTCCCGCGGTTTCTAAAGGGTTTAATTTATCCTTATCACTTCTGATTAGGTGAAAAATATTGGGGTTTGGTTTGATAGGTACGTTTATATTGAGTTTTGCTGCAACTTTTTTATTTTTATTTGTGACTCCGCGGTCATAAGGTATTGAAGTGGTGTATTAAGTTGTGGCTTTTGGAAATTATTTATCTGATTTAAACTTTTCAATCGTTTTTTAAATAAATTATCTATTAATTTGTTTGAGTAACCTGCTTTTGTGTAAATTGCTTGATATTTTTCATTTCGTTTTTTAGAATTTTAAAGTCTTTACAAATTGTTATAGCACGGTTGATATGGGCCTGTATAGCATTCATTTTGTATTTAAAGGGGGGGTTTACTATTTTTATGGATTATTTCATTACTGCAATTAGGTTTTCTGTAAACGTGGGTGGTTATTTTATTAGTGTGGCGGTTGATGGTGACATCCAAAAAATTTAGTTGTTTGATATTTTCTTCTTCTAGGGTGAATTTAATGTCCGGGTCTATTTGATTTAAGGCATTTAAAATTTCTGTAGGGTCGGTTTTTTGATCTATTATTGCAAAAACGTCGTTAACATAACGAAACCAATATAAAAATTTACCTTTAAGTTTTTCATCAAAGTTATTTTCAATTTTACGCAATTTATATTCAGCTAAAAAATCCGAAATTGGAGATCCCATTGGGACTCCCTTGACTTGTTTATAAAATTTTTTATTAAACGTGAAGTGATTTTCAATTAACAGGAAATTGGTGGCGATGTTCAAAGTTTGGGCTATTATGGGGTTCGTATACTGTTCCTTAATTTTTTCATTTATTAATGTAGCTATATTTTTTATGTTTATTGATGGATAAAGATTTACTACGTCAAAACTAACAAATTGAAAATTTTCCGGTATGTTAATTTCATAAATTTTACGGATAAAATCCTCAGTGGAATTTAAGCTGTGGGAGGAGGGGGGGGGGAAGTAAATTCTTATAAATTTCTGCCATATATTTTTCTAGAGCGTACGTTGGTCCTCAACTTTTACTAACAACAGGTCGGATTTTAGGGGATTTTTATGGTCTTTATATCTGCCAAAAATTCTCGGTGTATTAGAAGCGAAATTATTGAAAATGGGTGGTTTGTTACCTGGCCAGGTACCTCATTTTATTATTTTTTGTGTTTTTTCTATTATTTTATTAATAGTTTTTTTTTTTTTTTTTTCTGTACCTATTTCATTGATAGTTTCCCCCATTTTATTTATATATTCCTGACTGTTTAGAATTGTGATTTTGCTTGTTTTATCTGTTAAAGTACAAACAACATTTTCATTTTTCTTTAATTCTTTGAGGGCTTTAATGTCTTCTTGATTAATTTTATTAATTTTATTTTTAATAGTCTTATTGATTTCCTGTACAGCAGTATTTCTAATATCTATTTGAGCATCTTCTGGGACGTTTCCTATAGCTGATTCTATTTTAGCAGTTATTCTATGCTAAAATAGAATCAGCTATAGGAAACGTCCCAGAAG
The DNA here is from genome assembly GCA_963930645.1 of Salticus scenicus. Taxonomy (NCBI): domain Eukaryota; kingdom Metazoa; phylum Arthropoda; class Arachnida; order Araneae; family Salticidae; genus Salticus; species Salticus scenicus. The sequence goes on along the minus strand of OZ005648.1, from coordinate 123,961,206 downwards.
ATGCTCAAATAGACCAAAAATAAATAAAACAGAACGTAAATATAAATACTGGTGTGACCAGAATTATAAAATGAAAGAATAAAATAAATAAATGAATAAATAAAATGCATATACACTGTAAGCATAAATGGTGTCAATTCAAATTCAATTAAAAAGGTGTCTTAAGTGGATGGTCATTTTTGAGCGAAAAAAGAAATTCTTACTTTTTAAGATACCCTTTTTTATCTGATATTACGACATTACAAGTGTCTTAAAACGCCGCCATGTTTTAGGCTTAAAAACACTACCGTTTTTAAGACTTTTAAATAAATAAATAAACAAATATGGTGTGAGATTATGTTTTTCTGTTAAAAATAGAATTTAAAACTGTTTAGAGAATTAATGAAGTATTTATATTAAAGGAAAGAAAAAAAAAAAGAAGAAAGTCCAATTATCCGGTGTTGGGATTCAAACTCATGCTGTCCAAGGAAACCGAAACCTCTAGTCAAGCATTGTCGGAAACAAGAATTTGCCAATTACGCCACCGTCGAATAGAGCAATACGTGCTTTAATGATAAAATATGCTGCAGTATTCGTGAAACAAATCACAATATTATGTTTTATTTCTAATTTTTTGCCATAAAACTATTGATAGTATGGTAAATTAAACTTAATCAATATTATTATCTTAAATTTCATATCTAAAGGTCTAGAATTTTTTAATAATGCATAACAAGTATGTGAAGGTTGCATCCCTCGATGATAAAGATTTTTTTCCCTTAAAGTGATATTTAAATAAAAACAATCATGAATACAGGAAAATTTGTTGTTTTAAAGTTATATATAGGTAAATATGTGAAAGAAAAAGGTTTTTAAATGAATAATAGTAAGAAGAAAGAAAGAAAAAGTTATGCACAAATTATTCATGATTTTTCACTTATAAATTATGTCCATCTTCACACTTTCTCTCTTGATATAAGAAAGCTTAAAAGACAAAGTTTTTATTCTTATTTTATTTTTATTTTTTTTTTTTTTTTTTTTAACGAAATAAGCTAAATATGTTGTTAATGAATTATGTTAAAGATAATAACATGCAAATATCAGTCACATCCCTAAGGTATTATTCCATAAAAAAAATAATTTAATAAATCTACCATAGTTTAAGTAGATTAACTGCTTATTATATAAAATATTAACATATTTATTGAATGTGGAAAGAAGTAGGATAAGCATATTTCCATAAAGTAGATTCCATATGAAAAATTTTCTAAGTAATGCAAGTTTCTGAATTTCTAAAGTGTCTGAAAATTCAAACGCTTTTGCTGTCTGAAAATTCGCGTGTTTCAGACATATATTATTTGTTTCAGACATAATTCTGCCTTAAATTAAGATATCTATAAAGTCTAATCTTTATTTTAACACATTTACGTGTCTTAAATGCCGTTTCAGTTGTTTTTATGTCTTACTTTAAGACCTTTTCATTTGTAGTGTAGTTAAGCTTTGTAAAGTATAAATATACCAATATATGTTCTAAATAAATATATTATACTGACTGGAATGTATTAGAATTATAACTTAAAAAAAATTTAAACTTAAAAACTTTTATTTTTTTTTTCGCAAATATTAAAATTATATGGTTTTTAATTGTTTTTAATGGCAAGTGTTAATCTTATATGTATATTGAGGTATAATTTTTAACAACTAATTTATTTCTTAGCTACATAAGAAAGAAATAATATGATTAAATATTTTTCTTTCTCTTTTTTTTTCTATTTACACTTGATACAGTAGAGTTCAGCACAACGTGGGGGATATATTCCGCGTCATAGGAAATCGCATTACACAGGACACAAATTAGGAAAATAACTTCTACAAGTGCAATCTAATCCGGAAATATTTTATAGTTTATATATATGTGATTATTTTTATTATTTTCTATACAAAGCTCCGATGTTAATTGTACAAAATTACTTACTTTTGTACAATGAAGGCATTGCAGGTGGAAGATTTTATCATTTAGATAGCATTCTAAAATAATAATAAGCCCTGCTCTCAAACAATACTTTACTTTTATAATTGAGTTTGTGTGTTTGTGTTTGACTCTTTACATGACCCCGGTATATATAAACGACGATGACATTTACTATTTCTATTGTTGTCGAAAACATTTCAGTTACTTAATTACGAATTCGCAAAATAGTTTGGCATTTTAGAGAAACATGTAAAAGTGGGGCTTTGTATTCAAATCAGGAGTGATTTTGAACAGTATATCTTTTTTCTTAAACATTAATAACTTTTTCCCTGTTTTTCACCATTAATTAATTATTTAAATCTTGTTATCCATATTTTTGAATACTACATATGGTAGCTCCGTACGCTTGAAATGTAATACTAGATGTAACATTGACTTTATGAAATGTAACATTTTATAAAAATACTATAATGCGAGACGTTCAAAATAAAAACATACCCAAAAGATTTGGATCAATTAGTTTTTCTTAAATATTAAACATTTTTCTTAGTTTTTTACCGAATATTTCTTGCTTTTATCTTAGTATACACATTTTTGTATTTGAATATTGTATGTTTCAACTCAAGTTTAAATTTCAACACATGAAGTACGTAGCAATCAATTTTATTTTTATTGAAAAAAAAAAAAAAGACATAAACTGTATTTAAGAGTATAAAATATAACACGTACTTTTCATTTTGTACGTTTGAGAGGAAGTTTATATTACGAATTAGCATTTTGTGGGAGCCCAGTATCCGAGAGTCTACTGTATTAAAGAAATTTCTTTTTCTTTTTTTATTTTAAAATAAAGCAAACATTAGTCCTTTGGCCTAGAGAACTAAAACGTAAGATATATTTCGTGTTCCATCCGAAGTGCTAGACAGTATTTATTTTAGGGATGATACATATTAGATTTGAATTTCTCAGTAATTTACAAAGTACCATACTTTATCATCTAAAACATGTAATTTGAATCTGCTAAAACATATAATTTAAATTAAAACAAGACATGAGAATTATCTCCAGAGAATATTCATATTCATTTTCAAATTCCACGATTCTGTATATATAGAGATAGATGGATAGTCGAACCTCATTAACGTGAATCTCACGAGGGATAAAAAATGTCTTCACATTATCAGTAGATCATGCTGTCAGTAACTAATCTTCATATAACTAAAGTAATCTCCATTTTGTCGGGTATTGTAGAAACAGTTCATGGTAAAAGAAATCCACGTTAACAGTGTTCACATTATCGACATTCGACTGTATATATATATATATATATATATATATATATATATGTATATATATATATGTATAAGGCATTTAACACATAATTGGAGAAAAATAGCAATACAACTATTTATTATGCATGTTATTTATAATGACAATTTTAATTTTTATACTGCACTTGCATTGCGTAGAAAGCTGTTTTTAGTTTTTTAGGAAAAGAAATTGCAACACCTTGGAATATATTTACGACAATTATGTAAAAGACATGTAATATATCTTAATTTTTCAGAATACCTTTTATTTAAGCTACTTTATAGAGCAATACAAAATTGTAACTCGCTTATCGATGTTTTCTGATAACTGATAGTGTTTTTTTTTTTTTTTTTTTTTTATGTGGGAGATCTGTGCATTTGAATAATAATACTATTCAAAAAACAATAAATTTAATGTTCATTAATGTATTCTGGTTTGTTGTCTTCACATAATTAAATATATTTCATCAAATAGTCTGATTGATTAATTTAACTGCGAAATAGTCATTCTAATTTAGCTTCTTAAATTCGCTGAAAGTGGCATGTTAGAAAGTTAAATCATATTTTCTATTAAAAAAATACTACTAATAATAATAAAAATATTTAAATATTTAAAATTTTTATGTTTTCATGAATGTGTGATTTATATTTATACAAATATATGCACTACGAGGTCTGTCCAATAAATACGCGAACTAAGGCCATAAAAAGTTTATTTTGCAAAATTTAGTCTACATCGATTTTGTCCCCTTTAAAGTATTCTCCATTCGTTGCTATGCACTTATTCCATCTTCTTTTCCACTGTTCAAAGCACCTATGGAAGTGCTCGGCAGTCAGGCCTTTTAGTTTTCTCGTCGTTTCTTGCTTTATTGTGTCCACATCTTCCCAGTGATGTCCCCTCATCACAATTTTGTATTTTGGGAATAAGCAAAAGTCGCATGAGGGGAGATCTGGCGAATAAGGAGGATGATCAAGGATTGTGATTGATTTTTTTGACAGAAACTGACGAAAAATCAATGCTGAATGTGCAGGTGCATTGTCATAGTGAAGGATCCATTCATCACCTTGAGTCAAATTTCTTCGCACACGACGCACGTGATCTCTCAAACGCTTGCGAACTGTAAGAATAATTTATTGACACACTGTAAAAACAAAGACAACAGAAACTAACACAACTAGCACAATACGCACAGATCGATGATCCGCCATGCACTGATGGCTCATTGGGTCTCAGGTAACTAGCACCGCTAGTGAGCGAGGCTATAGTCCGCGTCATGGCCGACAGATGGCACCAGTTCGCGTATTTATTGGACAGACCTCGTAATTTAAAACGCCTGTATTATTACGTTTTAACAAGAAAACGTTTTAAGCATTACTTTTTATATGTGCTATTACGTCAAATCATTTTGAATAACTTTCAGTGCTAAACTACCATTGACGTATGAAATTTTGCACGCTCTTTAAGCCCTTGAAGTAATCGGTAAATTCAGGAAGTATTTCTTTAGATAAATATCTAAGATATCTAAAAACAAAATTCTGCACATACTTTTAATTAGATTTTTTTTTTTTTTTTTTTTAAGTAATTATCTGTTCTCTACAGTATAAAATAAATACGGTTATGTAGGAAAAACTAGAAATAAATCTTATTCATTTATGATTCAAAATAAATTGAACTTGTAAAAACTTTTTCTTTCTTAAATATAATTTTTGCTAAAAAAAGTCATTTTTCTCTATATCAACAACTAAGAAAAAATGCGTACATTGTCAATGACATCATTTGCATCAATTTTAATACATTTAAGAAATACCTATTTCGACAGTAAACAGTTTAAACTGTTTAATTATTTTGGAATAAAATGGAATTTATACATAATAATGCGATTGTAAATAAAATTTAAAATAAGTTAAATGTAAATATATATATATATATATATATATATATGAGTTTAGTTAAAAAACATAAATACTGAATAAATAAATGCTTACATTTAATGAATAAATTATCTAGAAACAACGGATCGAAGTCTAAAACAAGTAAAATATTATTAGATGCATAAAATGCTACTTATTACTAAAGAATACTTATGATTTCTTTTCATTATTTTGTAAGAAATATTTACTTCTTCTTTTTTTTTCTTTGATCTTAATACATACCGCACTACTTAAATGTTAAAGAAAGTATTTTGAGAGACTCTAAATTGATTATCTAAAATCAAGACGAAAGAGAAACATCACAAAGCACTTAAGAGACAAAATAATGGAAGAACAAGATGCTGTTACTAAAAAAAGAAATACTGTAATGCTGAAAAATTAGGTTAATATTTAGTTAAAGTTTTGGTAGCGAGATAAGTGTCGCGATAAAACATGACTCCTTTGTCAGTTAGCATCAAAGATTTCTTTTTCGCTTGGAACAAAGATAACGCCTCCACATAGCTTGCAGTTAAAGTCTTAGAGACAAGGATTTTAATAAAGATAAAAATGCTATCTTCTGGTTTCAATATATTATTTTCTTTTCTATTATGATATATATTTATAAAAAAAATATTGTGAATTTTCATGTAAATATTACTATTTGAAATATTTGTAAGTGTACAGTGTAAAACTTTTATAATAATAATAATAAAATACACTTTTTTCATAGGTTAAGAAAATAGTGTATATGTTTTTGAGAATTAAGAAAAAAAAAGTTTTATTTATAAATGCATTAAATATAATCCATAAAAAGTATATGTTTACCCATCATTAAATTCATGTTTAGACATTTATGCAATGCTTGTCGTTAAGAACAATTTTAATTTTAGAAAAATAGCTTTTTCCCCCTTACTTTACCCCTTTAGCTTTTTCCCCCCTTAAACTATCATTCTTTTGGAATAACTTTATTTTAGTTACGAAAGTTTACTGAAGCAATAATCAGGAAATGTGAAGATATAGTTTTAAGCAAAAGGTAAAAAGATATATTTCCTGGGATTGTCTTAGGAAAAAAAGCTGTATATTATGTTAGGATTACAGAAAAAATAATCTGGTGTGTCACTCACACGACTTTCTCTTACCCTGAAATTTATTACTATAAATACAGGTTGCAGATTAAAAGGTAAGATAACGAGTAATGTTATGTAAACCTATGTTAAACAATTCATGTTAGGCTTCTGAAGAGTTCTATATGATAATTAGTTCTTTGTGAGGGGGGCTACCGCCCCCCCTCAACCCCCCGTTTCATTAATGCACCTACATTTATATAGAATTTAATTCGGTTATTAAAAAATATTTCTCTTTTTAAAAAATAATTTATTAAAATTATTATTTAAAAAAATTATCTTTTATAAAAAGGCAGACGATTTCCATATTAAAGAAGTAGTATAACACCAAATATCCAAAAAAAGTTCGTTTTATTCTCAATATTAAAAAAAAAAAAAAAAAAAAAAAAAAAAAGTACGATTTTTTTTCAGTTTTTTTTTCGTTAAAAGTAAAAAAAAAAAAAAAAAATCGACGTTCTTTTAATTTATCGCATATCGATGGTTCAACCATTCGTTTTAAAGGTATTGGTGAGCTCTTTTTAAAGATACCCATCATGAAAATTTACTCCCCTCGAGGGGGGTCTTCCCCCCCCCAGGGGGGAGGCGAGGCTCCTACATACACAAGAAAAAATTTCCAGTTAACTGCCTCTATTACAAAATATATATATTTGCTTCATTTGGTTTAGTGCAGTCTATAGACGTTAAACTCTATTTTCCTGCAATTTCCCCCATAGACGTAATGTATTAGAATTCTCTTGATTGTATCTGTACACGAACCATTTGCTTGATCTTAACGAAAAGCTTACTGTAGCATCCCTATATGATACACATTTAGAATACCAAGTTTGAACTTTCTGCCATAATTTGTTTTTGAGATATGCTGATAAAAGACAGACACACAGACACACAGACCATTTGCTAAAAACATGATTTTCGTATTCAGGGGACCTCAAAACGTGTAAATATAACAAAATCTCGCGTTCGAAAATACTTTCTCTACCTTATGGGTAAGAGAAAGTAAAAAGTCTTTAATTAAACTTGTAATTTTAGAAATTTTTCATTTAAAGTAAATGAACAACGAAAAATGAACTCAATATAATTAACCTTTACACTGATTAATTTCTAATGTACTTTTTTCAGTAATAGGACCGTAAAAAAGATATAGTAAAATCTAAATAGCAAGTTTCCCAAAATATAGTTGTATCTTTACATTTGAAGAGAATGCGTAAATTAGATTTTTTTTGCATAACTTTGTATACTGTATAATAAATGGTTTCATACCATATATATGAAATACTCTAAGCATTTATTAATGCATATTTCTAAGAAATAGAAATTGCTTTTAAGGTTGTAAAAAAGGTAACAGTTAGAAACAAAAATCAGTAATTAAATGAACAATAAATAAATAAATATACATTACTACGTAGTTTATCCAAAATCTAAATAAATAACATATGATTGTTGAACTGTCAATCAATGCTCATTTTGCTCATATTCAGGCTCAATAGACAAGGACCTGTGACTTGAAATTGATTGTCAATGACTATTCCAACATCCTCGGCTGAATCCTGATTCAACCACGCACACATACACTTAGAAAAAAGTCTGTAACTGACATCTAGAATCTAAATTGTGGCTCTAGAAAAAATACTTCCATGTCATCATTATAAATTCTAGTCTCTTTGAAAGCGAGTTTTAGAAACCCCTATTTGAATTTTGGAGCGTTTGCCTATATTATTGAGGGCAAAGTTATTTAAAAATATCTGCAAATAAATGAGACAACAAGAAGCGGGTTTCAGCAACTATAATCTTGGTTTATCACCTAATTCTACAAAATCAAGCGAGAATTTCTCGTAATACAAAAGATTCAGAATATTTAGAATATTGTTTCACCAAGAGATGTGTAGACTAGAAATTTACGATCCTTTTGTCTGTTTATTTCTTGGCGTGCCTTATGCGCATAGATCGGACATCTATATTTCTAGTTTAGGGATTTAGACAATGACCACTTATTCCTTCTAGATAAAGGCGGTATATATTTTTTTCTCAGTGTAACGGTTTAAAATTTAGAGTTCATCAAGTATCAATTTCTGCAGATTACTCTAATTACATAAAAAACAAGTATGTGTTAATCATTATTTAGCTTATATATGTGTGAAATATTAAACAGTCATTAAAAATAAGTAGTATTACAACAACATATTCACATATATGCAGCAAATAAAAGCAGCAACTAAATGCAGCAAATAAAATGTATGCCAATATATTAGAGAACTAATTATAATAAAAATATTTTGTATATTAATAAAGTCATAAGTAATAAAAATGAAACCAAAGACAAAATATTGGCGAACTCTGATGCCATCTTCCAACGTGCCTCTCATTTCTGGATGGAAATTATAAGACGTTTCAAGACCTCTTAGCTAAAGTAAAAAGTAGCTTACCCTTTATACATCTTACCAAGAAAAAAAAAAAAAAAAAAAAAAAACATAACCACTGCTGTTCTGAATACAAAATGAAAAATTATTTAGTTAGAAAGAAATAATTTTAATTGCACAATAATATATACAAGTACAAAAACTTAAAAAAAAAATTGATAGAAATGACCATTAAAAAAAAAAAAAAAATATGAAGACACTTAGATATGAATGCCTTTGTTTTCGCCGCGTCAAAGAAATTGCAAGTTTCAATTTTCGCTTTCGATAATTTATATATATATATATATATATATATATATATATATATATATACTATTTAGCAGTTTTTTTTTTTTTAATCTTTTTTTTTATTAGTATTATTTCATTTGCATCTAAGTAATTTTACATTCTGTATTTAGAACCAAAGTGTTCAAGTTCTTTTTTCTCTTGGTATTGTGTAGGGAGCTAAGATTCCTTTTGTTTTTGCTAATAGATCTTAAAACATCTTACTGTGTCCTCCCTGCATTGATAAGCTTACCCGTGAGAGCCCTTTTTTTTTTCTTTGTTAATACTTTCTCACTTTAATTAATACTTTCTTCATTTTTATATTTTATGACTGCATTTATTTCCAAAAAATTAAATTATACACACGCAATATATATATATATATATATATATATATAGTATATATATATATAGTATATATATATATATAATATATATATATATATATATATATATATATATATAGTATATATATATATATATATATATATATATATATATATATATATATATAGTATATATATATTAAATTGTGAATATGCGTGCGCCAACATTTCCGAACAAAATATACACAATATGTTTGTTAAATAACAAAAATATACAAGGTCTGTCCCGAAAGTAATGCTCCCATTTTTATTTTAAGAAATTTATTGAACCGATTCCTGCAATTACTCAGTATTCTTTGAAATACATCCCTCCTGTTTCAACACACCTGTTCCAACGCGATTTAAATGTTTTATATGCGTCCTGGAAGTCAGTCACAGGAATGTCCTTCAATAACCTTTTCTTAGCCGCCTTGATGTTCTCCAGAGTCCCCAAATGCTGTCTTTTGAAGTAGGGCGGGGACAAATCAGGACTGTAAGGCGGCTGGGGAAGCATTAAGATGCCGGCCTTAGTCAGGTAGTCGGTTGTCATAAAGACGGTGTGGCTGGGAGCATTGTCATGGTGCAGCTTCCAGAAATTTTTATCTCGCGCCTGACGCGGTTGACCCGCTGCTTTGGCCTTTTCAGAACTTCGACTTAGAGTTTGACGCTGACTGGTTGGCCCGCTGAAACATATTCAAAATGGACCACTCCCTTGATATCAAAAAAAAAAAGAGCATCGCGTTGACCTGCGATTTGCTCATTCTTGCCTTTTTTAGGCGTGGAGACGACGTCGTGTGCCACTCTCCACATTTTTTTTTTCTTTCTGTGAAGATCCAATATTCTTCACCACTTACTACACTGTCCAAAAAAGTCGGATCGTCCTCACAACACTGCAACAATTCTGCTCGAGAGTTTTTTCATCTTGGTTTCGACAGAGCACTCACACAAGGGTTCACTGAAACAGGCACTGTGACTCTGCAGGAGAGTGTAGCCGACTGGCTCTAGTGGCGCTGTGTCCCAAAGACTCCACCCTCCCTTCCATGTAAGCGGCAACCATGTGCGACGGATAATCGCGGCAGAAGAAATTGGGGCGCATAACATTTGGGACAGATCTTGTATAGTTATTTAAATTAATGTAGAAATATGTGTATAGATTTCCTATATAGCGTTTACATGTAATGTGGAAATTTTCAAGTATATTTTTTTATTAGATAATGTAAAAATGATTTAACACAAAAATAAATTTACAATTATTAATTTTTTAAATGAAATATTTAATATAAAAAAAGGAAATATTATATATATATATATATTCAAAATAACCAAACTGTTTTTAACACTTTCAATGTATAACTACATTTATTTCAATTATAATCCCTTATCCGTTTTATCCCATAAACATACTATTTATGCATATAAATGATAATACCACTTTATCCTTTTATATGTAACAAAATCCATTGAAAAATTAATTGGTTGTTAAATTAATACATGTTAAATTAATACATGTTGATTTAATGAAGGGATTATAAGAATTTTTAAGTGTCTTTATTTTTAAGTAATTTATGCACAGAAATGTTCATAAATAATAACATGTAATGATGTATTTTTAATGTATGTAATATTTTGAGAAAATTAACTCGTTAAATTTTTGTAATAATTAAAAAATAATAAAAACATAAAACGTAGAACATAGAACAAATTTTTCATTTATAATTTCAATATGTTAGTGAAATGCATTAAGCAAAATACAATGATCAGTAATATATAAAAATTGAAATATTAATTTCAAAACTTAGAGAACTAATTTAAGGGAACAGCTTAGTTTTAAAAATGGAAAAATGAACAAATTTTCCATCAACTTTCATATTTTTTAAAGCAAGAATAAATGCTTGTGCAAACATTAAAAGTATTATTATAGTTTATTTCAGAATTTAAAAAATATATATATTATTTTATTGCAGGTTCTTTTTTTTTTCTTTTAATTAAATCCATGGTGTTTTCTTACTGCGCGCATGACCTTTCAAAAAGTATTTGATATACGAACTTAAGATTTTTCTCAACCATACATTTGGACATAATAAATAAAATGAACTAAAAATGAGAAGTACTGTTCAATAGAGAAAAAATATGTGATTGTGGAAAAATACAATTTTTAATAGTAATTTCATATTTAAAATTATATTATTAATTAAACTCTATTCTATTAAAGTAATTAAAACATTTTAGTTCAGGTTTTTCTTTTGAATGATTTGTTTCATTTAATATAAAAATTATAAGGATAAATGAAATTTATCGTTATCAAAAACATCCTTGAACTTTTTTTAAATATAATCTGCAATAAAATGGTACTTATCTTAAAAAATTTCTTTTTTAATGTAAATCAAAATAATATTTTTAATCAACAGAGTAATGTGATACTAGTTAACACAAAAGAAATTTTGTTTGTATATGAATTCATCTTTTTTCTTTCACCATTTCTTTTTTTTTTTTTCTTTTTTTTTTTTTTTTTTTTCTTTTTATTCTGAAATTGACTGAAAAATTCTTCACTTCACTTTCCTTTTTTTTTTAAAAAAAATAGGCTGTTCCCTTAAATGAAAAATAAAAATAATAGAACTGTTCTCACCAAATTTTGACTTTTACAATTTAAATGCAACGCTTTTATCTTTTTAAACTTGAAATTATCATATGTTTGTACACGATTAAAAAAAAAAAAAAAAAAAAAAAAAAAACATTGAACAATGCTTAATTTTTGGAATGAGGTATAAAAAATAAATAATTGTCTTTTAAAATGATTTTTATAGGGATTTTTTCAGAAAATATGTTTTTTATAACAATGAATTAAACGTTTATTATTGTTTAAACTATGGTATGGAAATAAAATCTGAATTATTTTAATATATTTTATATTGTTCAAGGAAAACTTTTTTTTTTTCTTATTGTTTCCCTTAAAATGAAAAATAAACATAAATGAGATTAATATTTCATGTCACAAATCACTAAGAGAAGAGGTTTGGCAGATAAATATTTTCAGAAGAACATTTTAATTAAATCGATTAATCCGAATGTGATAAATTAGCATTCGGTGTTACGATAAAGTCACCTTAGATTGAAGTAAGTAAAAGCACTTCAAAATACAATAAAAGAGAATCAAAAAATGAAATACCTTTTAAAAAAACTAAAATGGCATTATTTCACGCGTTTTAAGGTAACTTATATTTATAATATAATATAATATAATATATATATATACCAATTTCTGCAATCAGCAGTTATGTTTAACTAACGTTTATCCCTTTAATAAGAACACCATGAAAAAAAAATTAAACATTTTTGTAGTGAGTTAAGTGACTTTTTTAAAAATATGTGCAATACATATATATAACATTTATATTACCTTTTCTCATAGTGCTTATAAATAGTTTCATTTTAATCGTCTGCTGCGTTCTTTAGCAACGGTAATTGTATATATATATATAATATATTTATATATATAATTTTTTTTTGATATATTTTTAATATGAGAAGAGTCTTGACAGTAGTAGTCATTCGAAAAGTATATTTAGTGTGGATTTCTGAAAATAAAATAAAATAAAATAAATAAATAAATAAATAAAAATAAATAAATAAAAATAAATAAATAAATAAATAAAAATAAATAAATAAAAATAAATAAATAAATAAAAATGTCTAATGACACCCAGATGTCATTCGAAAGCACCTTTATTTTTGTACACTTTCAAATTTAATACATGTAACATTACGTATTTTAATTTCAAAAGAAAGAAATTATTAGATTTCCATCTGCATTTTTTTAAAAATTCAATTCAACGTCTCATGATGTAGACCTTTTTTTTTTTTTTTTTTTTTACTTTAAACATAATGCCGCATAGAATATCCAGAATAATATTTATACTAACGTTCCTTTATCTTTTTTTTTTTTTTTTTTTTTTTTTTTTCCAACAAAAGTGACTATAATTTTATTATTATTATTTTTTTTTTCAAAATATCGAAATGTAAATACATACATATATATATATATATAGATAGATATATATGCTGAAATATGCCGTATTCTTTACTACTGAAATGCGCAGAAGGAGAACTTTAATCGGTCGAATTGAGAGTCAAATTCATACAAAAGTCAACATGAATATACATCGTCATGTAAATAAATATGCTGTTATTGATTTTTATTTAATATACAGGAATTATTAGCAATATTGTTTACATAGAAATTACAAATGTCACACAGAATTACACAGGAATCTTATTACTTAAATGCTTACTAAAAAAAAAAAAAAAAAAAAAAAAAAAAAAAGAGGTAGAATTGCAACCTCTAGAAGTCAGTTGTATAAATAAATTTCCATGACGTTTGCTTTTCTCTTCAAAACATACTATATACATTTCCCAGTATTATTTGCACTTATTAAAATGCAAATGTTAGGTTCCTCTCCCTAAAATAAATTAAATAAAATTGTATTCATCTGGTTTCATAGAAACGTCTAACGCTTAAATAAGCTGATTTATTACGGATTGTTGATTCTACATGTAGGTACGTAGTTTTCAGTAAAGAGTGAATTAGAAAATGAATGAAATTATAATCTTCGAAGTAATGAACGATTTCAAAGAAATTCCTATTTTGATGTTTAGCATTACAACATTTACACTGCTGTGCTAATATAATCTTTTCAAGAATCTGACTTCCTTTTCTCGTTTCATTTCCTTGAATTTAGGCTAATTTACGTATGTGTGTGAGGTATATTAAATTCGTCTGTATTCATCAGTGATGTTTGTTGAAGGACTGTAATTTCAATATTTATGCAAATGACTTCTCTTAGCACGAATGAACAAGAATTGTAATTGGGCACATATGTTAGAATAGCAATGCAGAATATAATACGATTTTCTTTTTAAGCACATGAATGCATATTATTAACATATACTATTAATGTATAAGGGTTTCTATTCTTAAATTGGTGCATTCTTACTTATATAATCTTTATGAAAAAATAAATTTTAGCTAAAAAAAAATGAAAAGAAATACTAAAAATTTCGATATTATTGCTGTACACTTTTAAGGTTTTTGTATTCGCTCTTACTCTCGTATAAATATATATACCCTATTTAAAAAAAAAAAAAAAAAAAAAAAAAAAAAAAGACGCACCAAGGAGTAATGCAAACTGGGCACAAATTAACACACGTACAAGTTCCGATGGAAAATGCAAGCTTTTAAAGTTTGGCTACCATGGAATGAGCAGGCGACGCTGCAACGCATCTTAACAGCGCAAATGGCAAAATATTAAAAATGGGAAATTTTGATTCCAGGTCACACATTCTGCGAGAATGTTATTCCGTCTACTTAGAAAGACAGTAACTATTCCTCACATACTGGTGCACAAACAACATGCGCGGTTGTCAGCATTTGAGTATGGTGTGTAGAAAGGCTCAAAGAAGTCGGTTGGTCTGATCATCGATTTTTTGACAATTGGATAGGAGCGGTACCTCTATTAGATGATATTGACAGGAATGGGTGAACCATGGCCGAACACAGCGTCAGGGAGAAAGCGGTCGGCCTAAAGTGACGACAGAATGTGAGATCCAGTCAATCGCAAAGCGGTACTCAAAGCTCCAGTTCATCATTATCGTCGATCCTATGTGCGACTGGCACTACAGTTACTTCAAATACCCTTAATAGGCGGGCCAGTGAAATGGGGTTGAGCACAGTCCCTGGAACTCTCTTCCACTGAGGACGTTTAGAGCATCATAAAAAGGATCCTACAATTTGGCACGATACTTCACAGGAGTACGTCTGCCAACTCTATCAATTAATACCAAGCCGAATAACAGCGTACATAAAGGACAGAAGTGGACCTACACATTATTGACTCGTTTACATTGTAAGACCCTTTCTGTTGATTAAATCATTCAATTTTCCTGAAACTGTAATCAATTGCTTTTCTCCACATGTGCATCACATCTACCAATTTTTGTCCCATTCGGATAACTTCTTTATGGTGCGACTTTTTTTTTTTTTTTTTTTTTTTTTTGTTATATATATATATATTAATGCCTAAACAGAACTCCATATTAAACAAATTGATGCAAATAATTCTCTGTATATATATATATATATATATATAACGCAAAGCCATAAATGTATTTCACCCTTTAAGAAATAACTGTAAAACTGATAAAACTTAATAGTAAAACTGATGTTTTCAACAGCAGTTTTTAACAGTAAAACTAAAATATGGACGGGGCTTTTGTAAATTACCTTTTTAATGTTACATTGAACGTCACCTCTTTTATGTAAACACTTACATATACAAACGCTAAGTTAAAAATGCAATATACAAAAGCCACGCCCGTTTATGTGTTTGATGGTTAAAAATTAACCAAAAACATTCAGTTTTTATAGGGCTAAAGTGACATCTTCCGTCGTGGGTTCTTATGCCATTTTTAATTCTTATGATGTGCTCTAGCGCCCTTAAAAGTTTGTACGTTAAGTTTTGAATCTGTCTGTATACATATCAAATTAAAATAATGAAACATTAGGAAGTAAGACAGAAAATAATTAACATAGAAACATAGATACTAGATTAAGAAGAATGAGCAGAAGCCACCAGGGCTTTAGACTGGCTGAACGCGTTAAACAGACTTTACGGTTACCAAATATTCTTTAAAACCTCTGCAAGACCATATTAATGTGAAATATCAAGATAAAATAAAGATAATAGTTACTGCAAAAAGAAAAATATTAAGCAAGAAAAAGTTAAAAGTTAGCGAAGAAAAAAAAACTATGAAAGATTCATATGTTTTTATATTACCGTAAGGTTAAAAAAAAAAAAAAAAAAAAAAAAAAAAAAAAAGTATTTGGTTTAAAATGAGATTTTGGATTATATACAAGTTGAGACATTTTCAGGATACAAACATTTTTGTTGGCAACAATTGTGTAGGCAACAAGTAATAATATTATATGCATTGAAAACAATTTTAATTAATTACAATAATTTAACTATTTTTTTAAGCCTTAATTATTAAATTTATTTTTTAAAACCAATAATTAAGAATATGTTATTTGACGTATGTTAAGTATCACCATTTTAAAGGTTAAATAGTTTATAAAACTGATAAATATCACTGCATAGCAGTGAAAATTATTAATATTAAAACTGTTATAATATAGTTCAATTCACATAAGTTTGATGTATGAAATATATAGGACATATAGGATCAAATATATATATATATATGTTTATACATATATATATATGTTTTATACATACTTATATACATATATATATATATGTTTATATACACTGCATAAAAAAAAAGTAGACGGACACTTACTTGTATTATTTTAAAGCCGTTTATTTTTTTAATTAGAGATATGAGGTTCATTTCTCTAATATAATTATATTCTTGAGACATCATATATTATTATTTTTTGGATATAGATTCAATCCTTTTGAATTAAGTTGTGGAAAAATTCAGGAAACAAAAATGGTGCATGTTTGCACTGTAATTTTTCTTAAAAAAAGTAGACGGACACATCTTGTATCTCTAAAATAAAACGTTTTTAGTAAAGGGTTCGTCTCCCATTTGCTTTAATAAGTTCGTATATTCTGTTCGATATCGAATCGATGAGATTTTAAATCTTTTTTTGACAGAAAATTTCCCAAATGTTTGTAAGAGCTTCTTTGAGCTGGTGAATTGATTCATACTGGCGTCCAGCCTCATAAATTTTACGAACAAGTATAGCCCAAACGTTTTCTACAGGATTCATATCTGGACTCTTGGCTGGCCAGGGTAAAACATTGTAGTTGTTCTCATGAAACCATTTTTTTTAACGTTGTTAGAGGTGTGTATTGGCGCTGCATCTTGTTGGAAAATCCTGTTTTCTCCTCCAAGATCACACGCAAATGGCAAAAGCTCACTGCTTAGTGTTTCAATATAATCTTTGTGAGTCTGCTTCTTACTTAGGAACACTAAATTTGTCCTTCCACCATAGCCAACAGCTAGCCACACCATCAAGCCACCACCACAAACTTGCCGAGTAGAGTACACTTCGTCTTCTTTCTCCAAACTGTGCCAATAATATTGATATCCATCTGGGCCGTCTAAATTAAATTTTTTCCCATCTGAAAAAACTACAGATATCCATTCTGTAGTCCAAGACATATGGTTTTTAGCCCACTGTAGGCGTTCTGTCACGTGGTGATCCTTCCAGCATGGATGATGTTTTCTCTTCTTATATTGAAAGAGCTCTGAGTGCTTAATGCAGTTATAAATTGTCTGAGAAGTTACGTTAGTAATTCCTGTGCTTATTCGAACTCTGGGAATTGATGCTCCAGTTTTTTTCAGCTCAGTAAAAATTTTTCTTTGGTCTCTAAGAGAAAGTTTCTTTGGCCGGCCACTCTTTTTCTTTACGCCATGGGCTTCAGGATCACGTAGAAAATCGCTGATGCTACTTTTGCTCATTAGAAGTAGCCTATTAATTTCTGTGATTCCTTTATTAACATTTTTCAGCGCTATAATCTGTCCTTTCTGGTAATCAGTTAGAGGCGTTCCTCGTGGCATGGTGCATTCATCTCTAAGAAATTTAACTACGTAAAACCATCTTGTCAAGCACGTTAGCAATTGGAAAAATATCAAATGTACATGTACATGCAAAACTGGTATTCCGCAAGAAAATCCACTTAGATAATTGCAGTTTTTGACCAGTGTCCGTCTACTTTAAAATATATATATATATATATTGTGCAAATGTATATCTTTTCTCTTTTCTGCATTTCCCTACATTAAAATTATAAGTAATTGAATATTTTTATTTGTCTGTCAGAAAAATGAGTAATGATAAGTATAAACATGTTAAAGAATTTTAGTTGACATTTCCTATTAAACAAAGACAGGTTTTAAAAAATTCTAAAGAAGTGTCCGTCTACTTTTTTTATGCAGTGTATATATATATATATATACAGAGTTAGAGAGAGAGAGAGAAAGCGAGAGAGAGTATTTGTTAAAATGAATTACTTATACATTCTTTTTTCATTAGTATAAATAGCAAATGTTACTTAAATTGCTATCAATAACTATAATATGGCATTGATGACCAAAATTGTGTAAAAATAGGATATTAAAAAAAAAAAAAAAAAAAAAAAAAAAATATTCTTGGCAAAAATAATTTTTCCCAACAAAATTTGTAAAAAAAAAAAAAAAAAAAAAAAAAAATACTTAACCATTCTTTATTTTAAATGTTACAGCTTATTTATTTCGAAAGTCAAAAAGTATATTTATGCATTTGTTAATACCATTGAAATATATCTATTATAGTTATTTTAATTCGTAAAACATTAAATCGTTGATAGGGCAATATTAAATTATAATATTATGTATACATATACTGTAAAAAAAATATAGTTAAATGTAAATAATAATAGTTTTTATGATATCATAAAAATATATAATAAAACCCTTTATAGGCTTTAAGGTGTGAAATATGTGTACTCATAAAGAACAGTGCAATAGTTTTATTGACCCTTTATAATACTTTTCATTTATTTTACAAATGCATATGTTTATACATATATCCATATTTTTATCCATCATATATCCAAAAAAAAGAAAAAGAAAGAAAATAAAAATAATGCAAAATAAAAATGAAAAATAATAATGTTAATATTGATAACGCGAAAAAAAAAAAAAAAAAAAAAATCCCGCACATTTATAAGTGAAATAATAAAAAAATCAACTAACACCTATGAGCAAATTATAGGAAAGAAAAAGACATCAAAAAGCTGGAAGGGTTGGTCTTGGTGCTCTGGAATCGTTGGCAGGGCTAGTTTTATTCCTTGTATTTATTTATTTATTTTTAGTGATAATAAATAATAAATAAATTTCTCAATGTTAAATATATCCCATAAATAATACTAATTATCTATATTCATTATATTACATATCAAATATTGAGATTTTAAGTAAATATTATTAATCTCCACAATTCCATTAACGTTGATTTCTAAATATCATTACATTTTAGAATATTTTTCTATCAATATTAACTTGAACTGAGGCGATACAATAGAATATGCAAAACACTACCTTATAATATTTTCAAACTATATTCATGCCTAAACAGAAGTCCATCTTATACACTTTTGATGCAGATAATAAATTATTTCTTCAATACATAAATTATTATATTTCTTTTTTGTTATAATTGTTAGATTATTAACTTATAATAGTCTATTTTAAAATATTAATGAAATTAAATCTATCTGAGATATAAAATTAATTCAATTTTCTGTAAAATATAAAAATAAATCTCTCATTACTATGAGGCATTGCTACGCAAGTATTTTGGAATAATTAATCGTATTTCCAGAGTTAAATCAGATATAGCTTCAGTGCTATTGATTATGCATGACAGTTTCCTGTTAATGGACATTATATATGGCTCACAATTCGCATTATTATATAAATATGTTGTGGCTTGAAATCTGATTTGCATAAATATTATATTCACCAACATTCTTTAAAAAAGAAAAAAAAATAGTGTTAGATAAACTCGTATATCGATTTCCTATATTTGCGAATAGTTAACATGTACCTGAATTTTAAGAAACTAAAATATTTATTGATAATATTTTTTTTTTTTTTTTTTAAACACTAATTTCAAAAGATTTTTCTATCAATAAATTTTGACTTTATTAAAATTTACAGCATTCAACGCTACTTTTGTACAAAACTTTTATAGCTCCGAATCTATATTTAAAAAATAAATAAATAAAGGTAATATTTAAAAAAAGAAAATTATAAATATTTTTTTTTGTTTTATTATTTAAAAATATTTAATCTAATATGTTATTTGAATAATTTAGAAGTTATCTATAAAATATAAAAGTTCTTTAGCTATTGTGGGAAAATATAGCTGTGGGATGTAGCAACCTGTGTGCATCAAAGATTTTTTTTTTATATATAACCCCCCCCCCCTAAAAAAAAAAAAAAAAAAAAAAAAAAGGTATTTTTTTAATATAACTTTACACACATTTATAGCTATTTTGAAAATTTAAGTCTGTTTCAGAAATGATATATCATCCATGTATACATGCATAATTTTCATGTGCTTGATTAACATTTCGATGACTTAAAAAAAAAAAAAGGATATTGCGAAGTGCAAAATGACAAAAACGAAAACAACAACAACAACAACAACGAGGAAAAAAAAAAAAAGATCTGTTAGATGTAAATTCACAAACCATTTTGTTAAAATAAAATGTGTGGTACAGCAATCAATATTCTAACTACAGTTTTTAAAAATAGAACGTATTTTTTTAAATATATTTTTAAATGTGTATTGTTCAATTTGTGAAGGTGCAAAATAATAAGAACGTTAACAGTTGTTTCAGTATTACTATTCGTGATTAGTCGAAAATTTGCATATTGTTTAGCAAAACATTTACCTCAACGCCTGTTTCACAGTTCACTGTACTCGAAATATTTAACCTAAAATTCTGAGAAAAAAATTGGCATTGTTTGTTTAGTTATAATCTTTACAATAATTAACAGTAACATAAATATACTCTATAACAAAATAAGTGACGCACCAAGAAGGAGTGGGGACAAAAATTGGTAGATAGGGTAGAATGGTTGGTCCGAATGGGACAAAAAATGGTAGATGTGATGTACACATCTTGGGAAAAACAATTCATTACAGTTTCAGAAAATTTGAATGATTTAATCAAGAGAAATGACCTCACAAAGTAAACAAGTCAATAACGCGTTGGTCCGATTCTGGCCCTTATGTACGCATTTATTCGGCTTGGTATTAACTGATAGACGTGGCAGATGTGCTCCTGTGAAGTATCGTACCAAATTCCGTCCATTTGTTGCGTTAGATTGGTAAAATCACGAGCTGGTTGTAGGACCCTTTTTATGATGCTCCACATGTCCTCAGTGGAAGAGAGATCCGGGGACTGAGCTCAAAGCAATTTAACTAAGCCGCCGATTAAGATTATTTGAAGTCACTGAAGTATCAGTTGCACGTAGGATCGACGATAATGATGTATTGGTGCTTGATTCCATCAAAACCTGTATGTATATCAATTTGTGTCCAGTTTGCATTACTCTTTCTTGGTGCGTCACCTTTTTTGTTATAGGGTGTATATAAGAACTTTTTTGGTATTTTTTCTCATTTATCCTACTGAATATCAAAGGGGTCAAAAATGGCACTGATATTTGTAGAGAAAATATAAATTCATAGAAAAATATCGATATATTTCTGAAAATATATATATATATATATATATATATATATATATATATTAATCTCATCTTCTATTTGTAAATTAATATTAAAATTTTATTAAACGATCCATTTTTTCACTATTTCCTCTTTTTACAAAGATGAAAAGAAAGGCATAATTCTTTTACTTAATAATGGCTTTTTTCGCAGATCTTCTGTTCTTTAACCTGCTTTGTTTAAATGTTCCCGCATTGTTTTTGAAGAAAGTAATTTACTAATACAACTTTTTCAAATCTTTTTTAAGTTCTGAACATGATACAAATCAATTTTTTAAATATTCACTTTTTAATTTGCGGTTATCTTGCTTGGATGAGCAACATAGCCGCTTAAAACCAAATTTTCAGTTTAAACGGCTAAAAAATTTTACATCTTGCTAAAACACTTTTACCAATATTTCGTTAAAATTTAATTATTTTGCCATCTCACGTATTAAAATATTTTTTGATTTTCCTTCAAAAATTAATACTTTTTGTCGCATCGTTAACTGCCTTATTCTTCCCATTTTTGAAATAATTTCTGAAATTACAACTTTCCTGACAATTACATTTTGTTTTTAACACTGGGCTCAAAGCTAAGGTGTATGTGGAGAACAACATAATAAAATCTGTTCGAAAATTCTCTTTTCCAACGATAAAATTGGCGGTTGTGGAACGCGAAAAGGAAAATATCCATGTACAGCTTTTTTTTTTTTTTTTTTTTTTTTTTTTGTCGCTCAATGTATATGCATCTATATATATGAGAACTTATATATATATATATTACATCTCAACTTCTAATGTCAGCTACGAACTACGCAACTCTTCTTAATGTAGTTGTTCCAGTCTCCATGATATTTGTTGTTGATCGCGATCATGATTCGCTAGTCTGTTTTTTCTCAATGTTATGTGTAATGTAAATCGTCTTGTGAAGTATAAAGTCTTGTCAATATGTATCATATGTGTCATCAAACATTTAATCTAACTCCACTCAGTCACAACAAATGGCGACGGAGATAAAGGCATCTTCTTTTTAAACTTCTATAAAGATTATTGTTATGAATATAACATCGCTACAACTGATTGAAAAAATTTAAATATATTTCAACTGTAAGATTTCAAGAAGTATTTCAATTAATTTTGCTTAGTATTTTATCGTTTAGCAATACATATTTGGAATGATATAGTAACCATATTTAAAAAGAAACAAAAACGTTTACTCATATCGAATAACTGTTATGTGCTCTGAATCTCATTTCGAATAACTGATATCTGATCATAAATATCTATAAATTGTTTAAATCAATGGATAAATTGTTGTTTTGTCTCCTGGTACAATGGATACAGATCAATTTAACAGATTCTTAGATATTCAAAGAGAAATGTTCTCTTAGATAGTGATTCAAATAACTAAACCCACGGAGACTATACAGCTTACTCAAACGTCAAACACAGCGATTTCTACACCTAATGTTGCATTATTACCAAATTTTGAATGTTTTGATTCCACAAAAGAATCGTTTCGAAATTATAAACAAAGATTTGAAAATTACACTGAAATGAAAAATATTATCAATGATAAAACTTATTGTGAGAAATTAGCTTTCAATTCTATTCGTGTAAATGCTTTCAATATGTTATTAGCGCTAGCTGCGCCAAAGAAACCTGCTGAATTGTGTTATGATGAACTTATAACTCTATTAGAGGTTCATCTCGCGCCTAAGAAAAGTATTCTTGTAGCGCAACATCAATTCCTATCATTTTATCAAACAGAGCAACTGTCAATTGCAGAATTCGTTGCCACTCTTCGAAGTAGCATAAGAGATTGTGATTTCATTTCTCCATATGAATACAAGGTTTCTTTAGCAGAGTTTTTTCTTCGAGCACAATTCATACGCGGTATCAAGGATAACAGTATTCGTGAAGCGTTACTTCAAACAGATATTTCTGAATTTAAAGATATTGTATCCAAAGCAATTGCTTTAGATTAAATTCTGCTCCAGACATAAATAAAATTACACATTATGAAAAAGTAATAAATAACTTTCAGCATATCAATCTTATAAACTTTAATAAATTTTAAATCCAACGTTTCGGCTAAATTACTTCATTAGCCTTCCTCAGGGAAGAATGATGTTAAAAAACACATAAACATAGAAAATTTAAGTACATGATACCACAATTACAACTTCAAAACATTTAACAGATGATTACACAAATTGTAAAAATATACTATATACATTTTTAAAAATATGCTAAAACACTCAAAGGAACATGAAACATGATCGATACAAGACAAGGATGAAGAGCTACTAAAGCACACAAAAAGGTCTATTAGTCTATCACAAAAAGGTCTATTAGTCATACCTATATAGTAGTTAGTTCTAACTACTATATAGTAGTTCTAACTACTAGTAGTTCTATAGTTAGTTCTAACTACTATATAGGTATGACTAATAGACCTTTTTGTGATAGAATGAAGGAGCATATTGCAGATTTAAAATATAATAGACCCAACACAGCTTTTTCACGAAATTATAATACTAATCCCATTGACCCCGATTTTGAAAATGCCAAAATAATTTACAATACTGACAATAGAAACCAAGCACTTCTTTATGAATCATTCGAAATTATTAAAAGAAAATCAGAAATTTGTAACGATTCCTTATCCGTAAACCCCCCCCCCCCTCAATTTGGCTTCATTTCTTGGGCTTAAATTAATTTATGGTTACCCTGCTTTAATTTAGTTCTGGCAACCCCGCAATTTTGATATTTTTAACCTTTGCTTTAGTAGCTCTTTATCCTTGTCTTTTAGTGATCATGTTTCATGTTGCTTTGAGTGTTTTAGCATATTTTTAAAAATGTATATAAGATATTTTTACAATTTGTGTAATCATCTGTTAAATGTTTTGAAGTTGTAATTGTGGTATCATGTACTTAAATTTTCTATGTTTATGTGTTTTTTAACATCATTCTTCCCTGAGGAAGGCTAATGAAGGAATTTAGCCGAAACGTTGGATTTAAAATTTATTAAAGTTTATAAGATTGATATGCTGAAAGTTATTTATTACTTTTTCATAATTATAAAAGCAGCATATATAAAAAAGTGGAATAAATATATCTGAAAATTACACATACAAAGAGAACAAAAGATAAACAAAAGGATTGCAATTCCTTTTTTAAAACATACCTTACAACGTCAAAATAGATAAAGGTCGAGGGGTTTATCAAAATCTAGAATAAACTATGCTGAATTGGGGTTGGATGGTATTTGTCTACGGTGTGCTAAAGATAATCATTTGGTGAAAGATTGCCGAATTGATAAATCAAATTTAATGTGTTCAGCTTGCCAAAAGAGGGGTCATGTAGCAAACGTTTGCATCCGCACTATACTAAATCAAAATTCTAAATCAAAACAAATCTCTCATGTTTCAACAATTGTAGATATACACCGTACTAACACTTCTTCTAAGAATGAAACTGGAAAATATTTGACTTATATCAAAATTGAAGACAAACTTATTTAATTTGAAATTTATACTGGTTCCGATATACATTTTTACTTTGAGATAAGTTTGTACAGTTAGGGAATGATATTCCTCTTCATCCGGCGGAAATGGAATTTCGATCTTACACTCAAAATGTTTTTATACCAGACGGAAAGGCTCTTGTAACTGCTTCTTTTGACGAAATTACGATTCGAGGAGAAGTTTACATTGTGCCAGAGGAATGTTCTGCTATTCTAGGACAAACATGAATACGTCAGCTGAATATTAACCTTAATGAAATTTAGCAACAGTACTCAAACTATGCACCAGAATTTCCTGTTAACTGTATTGATGATAGCCATGAAATTGTCAACATGTTTCCAGACATTTTTGAAGAGAAAATAGGCTGTGTACCTAACTTCAAAGTAAATTTAGAACTTCGTGAAGGTGCAACTGCAGTTTTTCACAAAGAGCGTGATGTTCCCTATGCATTGCGAAATCTACAGGACCAAGAACTAGAATCTCTGGAAGCTGCAGGAATCATAACAAAAGCTGAAACTAGTGATTGGGGATCACCCCTTGTGATCATTCTTAAAGCAGATGGTGGAGTTCGGTTGTGCGTTGACTACAAAATCGGCGTGAATCAGCTGTTGACTACCAATCGCTATCCTATTCGAAAATAGAAGATATTTTTAATAGTTTGAGAGGTTCAAGATACTTTTGTCGTTTAGATCTTTTTAAAACTAATCTACATATTCCTGTTGACGAAAAATCCAGTGAAATTCAAACTATCACCACACATAGAGGAATTTACCGCATGAACAGATTATCATTTGGAATCAAGTCGGCCCCTGCAGATTTTAATAGAATTGTTACTCAAATCCTTGAAAAAGTGCCCAAATCAGAATCTTATTTTGAAGACATAATTGTCCATGGTTCAACTAAAGAAGAGTGTTTTATAATTTAATTGCTTGCCTCAAGGAATTACAAAAGAATGATCTTCGTCTGAATTGCAGAAAATGCTCCTTTTTTCAAGAGCGCCTCAACTTATTAAGTCATGTTGTAGAATACAACTGTATTCGCAAATCGCCAGATAAGATTAAAGCTACCATCGATAAGTCAAGACCAAAGTCAGTAGATGATGTCCATAGGTTCCTCGGCATGGTATCCTATTAATACCGTTTCATGCCTGATATTTCAACTCGTACAGCTCCCATACACAAGCTTCTAAAGAAAAATACAAGGTTTAAATGGACTGCCCAGTGTGAAGCTGCTTTCCTGCATTTAAAACGAAAAATTGCCAGTGATCGAGTTCTTATGCCTTACGACCCATCATTATCAGTACAACTTGCTTGTGATGCTAGTCCTCTTTGTATTGCAGGTATTTTATCTCACGTTGTAGAGGGTGAAGAACGGCCAATTTCATTCGCATCAAGATCACTAACACAATCTGGAAAGAATTATTCATAACTGGATAGGGAAGCTTTGGCCATTGTTTTTTCTGTAGAGCATTGTTATCAATACCACTTCGGGAGACCCTTTAAGTTGATTACAGATAACAGTCCTTTAGTACGCATTTTTCACCAGAATGCTAGAATTCCTCAGATGACATATGCAGGCTTACAGCGATATACTACGTTTCTATCAGGATTCAATTATGAAGTAGTCTTCAAGAAGGGTTGTGAAAATACAAATGTCGATTGCCTCTCAAGAGCTCCATTGATACCCAAAATTCCCATCGAATGTAAAATAATCAAAGGAATCCATCAATTGTGTTTAAAAACAGTTTATCAAATTTTTTCACCTCAATTAACTTTTAATTCACTTCGAAAGAGACTCTAAATGATAAAAATCTCTCAAACATGTTAAAACAACTGCGAGAGGAGTCAACTGTAGATTCTGAATTTACTATAGAGGATGACATTTTGTTCAGGGGCTCTCGTGTCAGGGGCTCTCATCCCCCAAAGTTTCCAGCCAGCCGTACTGGAAGAACTTCATCGGACACATTTAGAACCAAAATGAAGCAACTAGCTAGATGCTATGTATATTGGAAGTCAATCGACAAAGACATCGGAAGAATGGTCCTATCATGTTTCGAGTGTGCTTCCACTAGATCAAGCCCTCCGAAACTTCCGTTACATCCATTGGCAGACCGGAGCATAACTGGCAAATAGTTCATATAGATTTTGCTGGCCCATTTTAAAATTATTTTTTTTTCTTGTGATCATCGACACAAAATCAAAATGGGCTGAGATAGAGAATATCAAGTCTGCTCCAACATCGACATCTACTATCGAAATGATGCAGAATGTATTTGCTAGCACAGGATTTCCGGATGCCATGGTATCTGAAAAAGCAACAATATTTACCAGCGACCAATTTCAACTTTGCAATGAAACAGGCATATTCGAGAAACTTATAGCCCTTGGTCATCCTTCTACTAATGACTTAGCCGAAAGAAATATTCAAACGTTAAAACATAGGTTAGCTGCCATGGAAGCGGAACATTAAACAATGTACCAGAAATTTCGAGAAATTCTTTTCCGCTATCGCGAAACTCCTCTTGCCAATGGTCGAACACCAGCTGAACAGTTTTATCAATGAGAATTTAGAATCAAGTTAGATGCATTGAAGCCTACAAAATTTGAAAAGACTCCAGTATCAAACTCTAAAACAAGGCAATTAAACGTGGGAGATAGGGTTCAAGCACGATATTATAGCAATAATAAAACCAAATGGAAAATGGGACAAATTATCAAGAAACTGGGTCAACTGCATTACTTAGTTACACTTGATTGTGGCTATGTGTTTAAGAGGCACATTAATCAACTATACAGAACCGATGTCAAGTCCAGTCGCAAATCAGTATCATTTGCACCAGGGTTATCGCCTAAAGTGAATCCAACACCTTCATTTCAAACTAATATTCCACAGACTTCAACCCAACCTAAGGTTCCACAGTGGGGAGATTTGGTTATATTGCCAACTACTGAACTGTCTGACAAGCCTACAACTGTTCCAACATCAGTTTCCAATTCTAGCTGTGATAATCCAGTATTAAGGCTTCCGACAAGAAATCGAAAACCTCCGGCATACCTACAAGATTATGTCATTTCATAAGTGTGGGAGAACTATTACATCTCAACTTGTAATGCAAGCTACGAATTACTCAACACTACTCAATGTAGTTATTCCAGTCTCCATGGTATTTGTTGTTGATCGCGATCATGAATCGCTAGTCTGTTTTTCCTCAAAGTTATGTGTAATGTAAATCGTCTTGTGAAGTATAAAGTCTTGTCAATATGTATAATATGTCTCATCAAACATTAATCTAACTCCTCTCATTTACAACAATATATATATAATCAAAAGAACGCTGATAATCATACACTACAGTTACAACTCACTTCAAGCATTATTTTTTACAGGGTGATCGCAAAGATAACATTTTTAAACTAATTTGTGACTATTCCCCTTTTAGCTATCGGGCAAAATTTTTGCTGGAATATAAGTGGCAGAGATAGTTCTTTTAAACTTGTTATTTAAAGTCGTTTAAACTTGAAACTTGTTGTTTTAGAGCTTCTTGTTTAAAGTTTCAAAGGAATTCATGAAATATTTCTTTAGATATTCGAAAAAAACCTCTAGATTCGAAAGTATGCCTTCAATTATGTCTGGTATTGTACTTTTCTAGTGAATTTCACGCATTTTGAGATTCATCCACAGGGAAGTAGCTTTACACTGAGTATTATATTTCGTGTGCGAGAATATGCGTGATAATAATTTCAAAGCTAAATAGTTTCTTGAGTTTTGATGTTTATGCACCGCGGAGTATTGGTACCTATGATTACTTTGTTCATTTTTTCTTTTCATGCATAAAAAATATACATGCACGAGTGATAGCGATCGCTTAGCGAGTGACGTTAATCGTCAGGAATGTAACTGTATTTACTCTACGATTTAATTTCATTTGTTTTTTCCACCTGTTTAAAACAGTGCAGACAATGTTTAACTTATTTCAACCAAACAATATTCAAGAATTCTCAAGAAAAATTCTTAACAGCGGCAGACACCCAAGGCAAAAAATGTGCTTGTGCCAAATCCTGTGAATCATTTTTATGCAATTTAATCAAACATATTTTATTAAAGTTTTAGGTATGGGTTCATGTTTAAGTAAAATACAATGTGGAGGAATTTTCAGAGCATTATATCATCAGAGATAGTTCCAGTGCGTAAAAGCTGCTTCCTGTGTCAAAACTTGGAATTACCTTCTAATCCTCCATATAGATATTTTTAGTATATTTTTGTAAACAGGTGAGTTTTTATTTATTTATCTTTAATTTATGTGGTTTTACTAATGTTTTATTTCATTTATTGAGTTTTTTTTTCAATTATTATTCAGGAATAAAGTTATTATAGTTGAAATTTTTATGCAAATGTATTCTATAAAATCATACATATTATTTATAAAGCTACCCACATGATAAATTTCAACAGAACATTGAAAATAGCAAATAACTGTGTAAATACGAAAAGAATTTAATACTTTTAAATTTCAGAAATTTGTATACACGAAACACGCACACACACACACAGATATATATATATATATATATATATATATACAAGTTTTCCATAGTCTTTTCCCCAAATGTTACATATTTATTCGAATTAAGAATATTAGAATTTTCCAAGTAAAAACTAAACTTCCAGATTTTTTTTCTTTAATATAATAAATAAAAAAAGACAAAAATAAAATTAAAATATTTTATAAATAATTATCTTGAATCAAACTATATACTTGCTGTATTTCCTTTCATAACAAAACAATGCATATCCACATTTCTGACAGCAAGTTATACTGGATCTTGCATACATGATAGTCACTTATTTGTGATCAAGTACATTCTATATCTATCATCATTATAAATATCTTATTGAATCCTGCTTTACTAGCTTAGTCATTACGATATCTAGAGGATAACTTATAGCCCACACATTTGAATACAAATACATGTGTTTAATAATGGCGTATAAGCACATTCGTCTAAAGCAGGGCGCGAAATTTCCGCTCGCCAGCTTGCCATTGGCGAGTGGAATTTTTACTGTGGCGAGTAAAAATTTCGTCTAGTTATAGATAGAATTCTTACACGTTACGGTGATAGAAAACATTCTTTTTATATATTTAAATATAGTAAAATTTTGCCATCTTATAACCTCATATTTAACCTCTCCTCTTTTGATTTTCAGAGAGCCGAGTCTGCGTGCGCGCTGCCCAAGATCCCCCAGCCTGGGAAAGGAAAAATGCTTACGGAATACATAAAAGTTTTGATCTCTTCGGCAGTTTCGTTTTTCCCCAAGCAGAGTGAGATTAGACTAGGAGAGAGCCTCTTTGTCCGTCGCCTATCATCCGAGAGAAGAGATATGCAAAAGTTTGCCTATGCGGTATTGTCAAATGAAAATGAGCCCGAGCCCTTTTAAAGATACTGCCTATGTTTATTTTGTTGAATAAGGATTAAAAAACTGTTCAGATTTTCCAGTTTTTTACTGAAACGCCAATGGTTTGCACTTGTAAAGACTTGTAAGCAACGATTATATCGAAAAAGTTATTCCGAAATGGCTATTTCAAATTACAACTCTGAACAAGTTATACACATCGACATTCCGTCTGATTACAAAAATAAAATAGACGAAAAAGACATTTCTAATTTAAAAAGTTAAGTAAATAAACAGATATATAAGGAAGCTTAATCTTTCATAATAAAAAGATTTTCACAAGATATTGTTTGACAAAGGATTTTTCTTCTTCTTCTTCTTTTCTTTAATGACTCTTTGCATTTATGTTATTAGATATTTTAATCTTTTACAAATCTCAAATACAATACATTATAATGATTTTTAATTATAGATGATTATGAAACATGATGATATACGACACACTTTTAATATACATAATTTTAGACATATTTGTAAAAACCTTTCAAATAGTTAGGAAAAATAAAATATCCAAAATGCGTAGGAAAAAAAAAAAAAAAAAAAAAAAAAAACCCTATTTTGTGGCGAGCAAAACTTTTTTTTGGCGAGTGTAACCTGAGTTGAAATTTCGGGCCCTGGTCTAAAGATATGTTTTAATTTGTTTTCCTTCGAATATATTACAATTAGAAGTCGTTGATATGATTATAATTATAAATGTTAAAAAAAAACAAAAAAGCTACATATTTATCTTTTTTAAATCCTTGTATTAGACATTAAGTTTTTATTCTTAAATCATATAGATATATATACATTTAAATATGCTATATTATAGTTTTATATCATTTTTCGTAATATTTAAAAACACAAACAGTGATTAAAACAATTCTTAAACATAAAAAAAAAGTACTTTATACTCTAAAACAAAACCTTGAACATTCTAATGTAGTTCGTTCTTAAAAAGTGATTAAAAGCAACAAAAAAAAAAGTCCATGTCGTTATCAATTTAACTTTAAATATAGTCCATTAAGCAGGGCATATATATATCTATACATATAAAAATACCGTAAAATACTGTTCACGCGCCTCCTCGATTTTCAAGGAGAAAAGTTACATATTTAGGGATGGGGCAGACAAACGGTAAAAACTGGCAGAAGTGTAATTTTCGAAGCTTACGCTTTCCAAATAATCACAGTTTTTTAGTTATTAGAAAACAAACAATGTTCATATCTATAAAAACAAATTTTGGTAAAAGAAATATATAACGTAGAAATCTCCTATTCGAATGAAATCTACCGCTGAACGTAAGGGGGCTTTTATTCGGTATTTTCAGAACAAACGAAATTCCTGTGTAAAGAAGTGGGACGGGTGTCGGTGGTACGTTTAATCGAGCAGAGCGCTTTTGTGGAATTTTACTGCATAACATAAGTATACATAATTCTGATTGATTTTAATATATTTCTTTAGTTAGATGTAGAAAATTATTTTCCATTTCCGCAAAATACATACCATATATATATATATATATATATATATATATATTTATATATATTCTGTTAGTGAGATAAAATAAAGAATGCGCAGTTTCAGCCATTTTGACATGGTATGAGATACACACTGCTATCAAAATTTTCCCATAATTTCCCCTTTATTACTTTTTTTTCAGCTATCCCACTTAAAT
This sequence comes from Salticus scenicus, assembly GCA_963930645.1. Lineage (NCBI taxonomy): Eukaryota > Metazoa > Arthropoda > Arachnida > Araneae > Salticidae > Salticus > Salticus scenicus. The sequence goes on along the minus strand of OZ005648.1, from coordinate 123,928,944 downwards.
TGTTATCACTCTATTGTGCGTTTTCTTATGCATACATTTTACTTGATCAATCACTGAATGGAAAATATTTTTTTTTTTCTTTTTTTCAAAAAAGAATCGAATCAATCTTCTTTTGGTAGATAAAAATTATGTTTGTAAGTCTCCATCACTATTAAAGAATCTCTAACTGCCGTGAATGAAACAGGATACATGTTTTAAATAGCCATAGATAACACTGTAGAAAATAAAATTCAGGAAGCTCATTGGTATCCCAAGCACTACCATAGTAATTCGTCAGGTAATGACTACATGTTTCTTCCTATTTTAGGGATTTCTCCTTCTACTTACATTGCATCTGGCTTTTTCGGTAACAAATGAGTGCGGTTACATTTTAACAGCTTGAATATCAAACACAGTTTATATTGAAAAACGAATACTGCATAATTAATATAGATAAAACATTTTTCTTGCTTTAATGCAATTCATTCATTAAATTGAACGAATAAAAATGACAAATATTTAATAAATAAGACCCAGATAAATATATGATGTAAAAAGTTGTTGATGAAATTCACTTTTTTGATGAATTGGCGTCAATAGCATTCCGTTTTAAGCATACCGTTTAATGTCTTATCTATATCATAATATGCGAAAGCGACATTGTTTCACATTCTTTAGTTACCACAATTCTACAATGGAATCTACAAAGAAGAAAACAGAAATACTTCAGTTACGTTCAACATTAAAATTTATGAACGGACTTGCTATGAAAAGGATATTTAAAAGAATAAGGTATCAAAAATCTATTTAGCAATTTTTTTTTTTAATTTTATTTATTATTATTCTAACATAATCAATTTCGCAATGTTATTAATGTAGGATTTTATTATTAATAAATGAATTAAATTTTAGTCCAACTTAATAATCTTATTATATCTTATTCCGCATAAAATATAAAATGACAGAAAATTCTTCGCTATTTTATGTTTTTTTTTTTTTTTTTTTAATAATATTAAGGTTAACAGTAAACTCAAAATTTGGACGAAGTATTCATTGAAAGTTTTATATTTTCAATGAATAAAATAAAAATAAATAAATTAAAAATTACATAAAATAAATATTTCTACATATTTAAAAACATTTTTATATGAATTTATATCTGTCTGTCTATCTATATATTGCTGTAAGATTTCAGCGTTATGGTAATTATCGTAGACGTATTTACTCATGTCCCCGATTTAGGCGGGAGACCCCCTACCAGATTTTTTTGTAATGAATACCACTTTACTTTTGGCAACGCTGTAATAACATATATTTTGACTCCAAAAACGTATTAAAATAATGTTGTACAGAAAAGTGTTGTCTTTGTTTTATGAAATTGCTACACTATTATTTTTTTATTAAAGTAGTTAATTTGTGGAATCAGTAAAACATATGATTAATGAATTTATTTTGACAGCACACTTTCTTTTTTCAAAAAAAAAAAAAAAAATGATTAAACAGTCATGATATTAAAATTAATTTAAAGAATTTTTTTTTAATAATGCTTTATGATTTTATTAATAAAAATCAAATTTTATTCAAAATATTAATGTATGCATCAGAAGGTATGATAAATGTCTGAATAAATTTGCCAGTTTACAGAAAATAAAGAAACAGGTTTCGTAGCTAGAGCTTACTCCATTCCAGAAAAATTAACCATGTATCCGGACAATTGCAAAACACGCCCTTCAATGATGATGGCTAAAGCTCAACTCAAGTTTACAGGTACATAAACCCTAATCTATGTGCCCGCCATCAGCACAATTTGCAGTTTTCAAAGGAGTTACAACACCGCTATACATGCAGCTTTAGTCGGCAGTTCTTATCTGAGAAAAACATCTTCACAAATAACGCTTTTTCCACCAAGTCAGCATCACAATTAGAACTTAATGCTTACGCAACTAGGAGGAAAAAAAAAGAAAGAAAAGAAATAAGCTGTGCTACTCGAAAAATTGTGCATTTTGTAGGATTCTGATTTGCATGTTTCTCGTTACGCATCCATGCAGCGCCCTCTATTGATGAAAAATTCTTAAAAAAATAAATAAATAAATAAAATTCCAGTTGTTCTCAAACCCAATGCAATTCTATCAATTCCTTCAATTTCTATGACTTTTTAAAATGTTTACACACTTATGGGATCCCCGGTATACACTCCTTCTCATATTTATAAGGACACTTTATATTTTGAAATAACTAATGTAAAAAAAATTGTGAACAAGATTAACTAAGTTCACTTAATATATCTAGTATTCTAAAAACCAAAATTGATATATTTTTTTTAATATGAAACAAAATTAATAAAAAATAATGCAAAATGTGTTTTTTTCCACGTTTTTAGATGTTCATAATTATAGGGATAATCCAGATTTTTTCGTTTTATTTAAATTACTAGAGGATAAATTGCAGTTGGCATGCGAATTTGTTAACTACTGGGCTAGATTAATTCATATATAAGCCTTCAATTTTTTTTTGTACGGACATTACTGATAATTCCTTGAAAAAAAGAACGTTCAAGTAGTAAAGTATGATAAATGTGTTTTTTAAGTGGAAGGATAAGTTTAATCCGCCGATTTTCTAATGAAATTCGAATATCTATATCTGCTGAGGGAAATGCCATCAAACGTTGAACTGCTGGTTCGATAGGAAAGAGATTTGATGCAATATCAGAGTTATATTACAGAGATCGAAGACTCATAATTCCTCTTACTGTTCCACTCATAATGACTGCTGCTAAATTTGCTCGTAATTTTTAACGAAAGGTTAGGGTCCACATTTATGCATGTTTAGAATAATTAATAATATGTTAAAATGAATAATAAACCTGTAATAATCAATCAGCATTTAATGAGGGAAAGAACGTCTGTGTTAAAGTTGAATAAAGACAATATTAAATGGTAAAATGTTGCATTTTCGGATGAAAAACATTTTAGTTACTTGCACGATCTGAAGATAGTGAAATACAGAGCAAATTTTTTAAAGGCAGATATGAATCGGGCATTTAAAGGTGGATCTATGGTGCTCTGGGAAGCTGCTTCTACTGAAGGCAGTATAAATTTAGTAATTTTTTTAATTATTATGAACATCAAGAGAATATCCGCAAATTTTTAACGTCGAATTATCAGATTTTTGTTAGATTTTGGGGGTTAATATTATTTTTTTCAACAAGACTTACATTTTCGCTCTACTTTTAGAGCAATAGGAAATAGTTTGAAGAAAGAAACTTCTGTATTATTGACTTTCCCATGGTATAAAAGTTCAAAAAACCTTAACTTATGATATTAGAAATGTGCATGCAAATGGAAAGCAATTTTAAATAGTTTAAATGTATTAAGAATATCATATATGCTATATGAAATGGTATTGAAACTGAATATTAATATATATATATATACCAGAGAGAATGTCTGACTGTTAAACCCTAAAAAGAGACCCCATAAAATATTAATTAAAGAATAACTGAAACAAATTACTAAAATTCGAGCTTTCCTTATAATTGTAAACACCTGAAGACAGAAAAACGATAAAACTTTTTAAATATAGTCTATTAATGAAATTCAAATTAATTAAAAATATATTTGTTTAAATAATAGGGCTCAGAGTTTAGTTAATATAGAAAAACGGGTGTCCTTATAATTATGAGAAGGACTGTATTACTACATTTAAAAAATCAGCCTGCTAAAACTAAGTTCCAAAAAATACATCATGCAAATAAGATTGCAACAAATTTCTAAATATATGATATTTTTATCAATATAAAAGTTGAAGTACTCAGATTTTGTATTTTTAAAACACAGAAAACTATATGATATATTCTTTCTTAAATTATTCGGTTTAAATAAAAAAGTATATTATTCACATTTATATATAAAGTGCTATAACATATAAATTTTTCTTTTAAACTTAATTTTTAGATATTTTTTTTATTATGTCAGTTTTAAATTTAGTTGTACAAAATAATAACATTTTAAAAGCATTTGTCATATTATTTAAAGTGTATATTTTTAGATATTTGAAAGAAAATATGTACAATATTTTTTATAATATATCCAGCGGTTAAATTATATAATGCTATATAAAATATATTTACTGTGCATACTTGATACATTTATAAATACAAAAGCTCGTACAGAAATGTCTTGTTTCACTAATATTGGCAGTGAACTCTTTGTGTTATAAGCTCAATATATCAAATATAATATGTCCTATTGCACGTTTCACCTGTGTCACAGACCATATTTTATTCTTTGAAGTAACGCTCTGGAATATTAAATTATAAAGTACTTATTTTAAATTCTGAACATGCTTCTTTTACGGATCACGAAACAGCACTTAGCGAATGAATTTCATGAATAATACTTATTTGATAGTTTCGGGCCGTCCAGTATATGGACTATGAGACATTTCCGATAATTTATAGGAGATCTATTAAAGTTGTTTTAATAGCAAGATTAAAATATATTGAACATTATTATTTAAATATAATTATTTATAGCCTAATAAGAATGATTTTTAAGATTATTATCAGAGTTTTATAATAAAAAAGATTTTTATTAAATATGAAACTTAAAACGAATTTTATAGATGTAATAACAAAAATAATGAGTAGTTTAATTGATATTACCAGAAATTGGAACAAAAAAAAAATAAATGTGTAAACATTTTGTTTTAATAAAATGAATTAAAAAAGAAAGAAAGACAAATAAATTAAATTAAAATTCAAGAATAGAGAGGAAATTAAGTAATTTTTGTAAATTCAAAGTTTGTAACTTTATATCAGTTATCTTTCTCGTAATATATATATATATATATATATATATATATATATATATATATATATATATATATATATATATATATATATATATATAAATCATAATCATCAATTTCAGCCTTTATTAATCTACTGCAGGATGAAGTCCTCTCATAGGTGATTCCAATCTGTCCTGTTTTCTGCAATTCTTCATCATTCTGCTCTTCTAAACATAACAGTCTCATCTCTTCAACTCAACGACAGTGTGGTTTCTCCTTCGATCTTTGTGTACTTCTTGGTGTCCAAAATAGAACTTTCGTGGTCCATCTAAATTCGTTTCTGGAAACATGGCTAGCCCAGCTCAATTTTTAAATTTTAAATACACAAATAACATCAGTAACATTGGCTTGCTCACTAATCTATGTTTTCTGCTGTCTGCCTCTTCGAAAGAATTCTAACATGCATCTTTCAATACTTCTTCATGTTGTTTGAAGGTTTTGTATAGTTTTACAGTCTCTATTTCGTCATGAGTTTTGCAGGAATTGTGCATGCATTTATTTAAAGAAAGAATAACCAATTTATTTATATTTATATTTAGTTATAAAAATTATGTTGAAAATTTAAATTTTAAAAATTTCTGACTTTATATGAATAATATTATAATAAATTTAATATTATGTATTGTTCAGTTATTTATTCTAATTTTACCGATTTTTTTTTTTTTTTTTTTTTTTTTTTTTAAGTTTAGAGAAACTGTTGTATAATTTATTTATTTTTTTACGTTGTACACATTTATACGCTATTTTTAAATGTCTTTAGTTTCGGATATTTTGTTAACTTATCTTTCGTATGTTTTAGTAACTAATTTATGCCTGATAATACTTTATGCGATCGAGTACAATTTTTAAAGAACATTCAAATTACCAAAGTCTAGCACCTGTATTCACCTCAATGCTTTAGATGTGATAGTTACATTTTCGTGATTAGTGATAAATCGTGTGAAAAATTAATACCCATCTATGCAAATATATATTGTGCAATTTAACGCAAATTTTTCCGCTTATTTCAATGCGCAGAAAAATTAACTTTTAGATTTATAAACGAACTGGAGCACTTTCTAAGTGCGTTATTTATTTTAATTTTTTTAATAAAATCATATTATTAAATAAATTTCCGGTTTTAAAGAGTTACTACTTACATAATATTATAAAAATCTTTACAGAATAGAATTTATTTAAACTACATTAACTATCTCCTCAATAAGCTTATTTATAGGACTTTTTGATAAAGCAGTGAATGAATTAAAAGATTTATTTTCTTTCTTTCTGTTCTCTTTTTTTTCTGTATAGGAGGATGGGCAGCAAGTAAGCACTTTAAATATTTTTCTTATATGCTTCGACAAACATAATCAACATGTTTCCGTTGGATGGAGAAATTAAAATCCGAGTTTGTTTACAAGTGACTATTATTTAGCAACAAATACAGCTTAAAAACAAAGATACAGAAAAAAGCAATTTATTTAAAAAAAATTTTATTATATATATATATATATATATATATATATATATATATATACAGTGAATTGTAATATTTATTAATGTTTGAACATACTAAAAGTCTAAGCCGATATTACTCTGTGGATCAGAGAATATTAGTGTGTATTAGGGAGCCTGTGCGCTAGCACCATACCTAACAGCTCCACCTGATGCCAACTCTTGTAACTATTACATTCAGAATAAGATTTTGGGAGGGAATTGCAAAAGTAAATATGCTGCTAATTGTTTTTATATTTATTTTAAATGTATTGTTTCTGTTTCTGTTTATTTTATTTTATTTTATTATTTATTTAGTTTTAGGGAGGCCCCCTATGCATGCGAAACAACACGCATTCCTTTTTTCCCTAATAGCTATTGGCACTATGCGATTAATATTTTACTATTAGATTACTAATGATTATTTAATCCCGGCATCAAAATAATCCAAAAATGTTTTTTTTTTTTTTTTTTTTTTTTTGGGGGGGGGGGGTATTAAATAAACGTTCAGAAGGCGGGGCCTAGCGTAGCTAGAATCGCTCGACATTGCTCCTAAATCGGTGAGCGGCTCCTCCTCCCTGTCAAATAATGATTATTTAATTGCCCTATGAATAATAATCTCTAAAGTATAAATCATCACTATAGATTATTTATTTTAATACAGTATACAAGTGTACTGTTTTTTAAATAAAAATTATATAAACATACTATTTTATGTTTTTCTGTTATTATACAAAAGGTCATATAAAAATAAATTTTTTATATCAGTTTCATTGATTTATATTTTAGTTTAAGTATTTTACTCTGGCAAGACAATGTATGAAAATATTAAAAATGTGATTTTTCTCTTAATTAAAATAAATTCTAAAATTCTTGTTAATAATTAGTAGATTATTTGTCAGCAACAACGTGCATTTATTAAGGGACAAAATATAATCTTTTTACCACTTTAATTAAGATAAAATTTAACAAATTATTATTAGGCTAATTAAGGATATGTTTAATTATCTTAAAACTTACATCGTGTTCATATTGCTTCTATGATTTAAAATAAAGAATACAGCAGAAAGTATTGTACTTAACAAATTTTGGTGGCGTTTTCTTTTAAATATTGGTTACAATAACGTTAAGGTTAATAGGAAGTACAAACATATACCCAATCAAAATAATTAGAAGTTTAATAAATTTAAAATTTAAAAACTCAATGGATCTGAAAAGTTATATAATTGTTATATGCAGTAGCATTAATTTTCCCAACGTATTTCTAATGAACAAAAATTGTGTTTTAACTAAGCATTGAAATTTGTACTCATTGAATTCTACTTTTGTTTAGTAAGAGGGAAAAAAATGAGTGCTTCTACTTGAAATCATTATAACAGTATACACACGCACTTACAGGCACGCACACGCACACACACACAAACACACACACACACACACACACAAAAAAAAAAAAAAAGCAATATCATTATATATATATATATATAAATACTTATTCTTCAGCGCTAGAATATAATAAATGATTACTGAATATTGAATAATCATATTTTTACTGAAAAAATCCTTTAAAAAATAATTTAACATTGAAAATATTTAGGAGTGAAGTATTGAAAATGAGAGTTAGCAAGGATAGTTCAGAAACTACTTTAAAACTATTGATATATTTAACGAAGATTTTGGTGATGCGTCCTATTTAACACTTTTGTAGCAGACCAAATCTGTTTAAAAGTTTTTGAGGCTAAAGAAAAAAAAAATTGAAAATTAATTTTGAATTCTATTTCAGCGCTTAATGGCTGTTTTCTATAATTTTTTCTTTGAACACACAAGCTATATATATGTGTGTGTGTAATTTTAGTTTGCGACCAGTAATAAAATGTTCTTAATATTTTGACTTATTGGCATATGCTTTTATACTTTATGCTTTAATATACAGAGAAAAACATGTAATTCCAAAATTAAAAAAAATATATATATTAGGTGTACCGGAAAGTTCTGTCGTTTTGAATTAAAATACTGACATCGGAAATTTATCCTGGATAAAATTTAATATATTCTTAGGTAACTTATAAGATACACTGTAAAAAAAAACTTGTCGAAAAAACGGAAAAAAATTGTCAGCCAGGACGCCAATCATAACCCGTTTTCTTCACAGAAAAAAAGCGTTTCAAAAAAAAATTGGGAAAATCTGTTTAACATTTCCGTAAATACTTCTGTTAAAGCAACGTAATTCTTCTATTAAAACAATGTAATTCTTCTGCAAATTCAACGAAATTTGACTGTTTAAAAAACAGAAAACTCACTTTTTTTTAAAGACTTTTTTTCTGTGAAGTAAACAGATCTCTTTTGTCTTTCATACAGTGACATTGTGTTATATTTGCAGAAAAAAAAATGTTACTTTAACAGAATTATTTTAAATTCTTTACAGAAAAGACATGTATTTTTTACAGAAAAAAGAGAGATTTTTTTTCATAAACTTACAGAGTATTTCTGCTAAAATAACATCTCTTTCCTACAAACATAACAGAATTTCACTATTTAAAAAAAAATAAAAATCTGTTTGCATCACAGAAAAAATTGTTTGTAAAAATGAATTTTCTGTTTTTTAAACAAATGAATTTTCTGTTTTTTAAACAGTCATTTATTCTGTAATTTTACAGAGAAATCATGTATTTTTTACATAAATAAATATAAATTTTTCCGTACATTTACAGAATATATTCATTAGTTGAACTGTTGTTATCTGTAAACATAACGTATAACGACGATTGTTTAAAAGCAGAAAACCAGTTTTAAAAATAGTTTTTATCTGTGAAGAATACAATTTTTTACTGGCATCCTGGCTGACTGTTTTTTTTTGTGTGTGTGTGCGGGAGCAAAGGTTGCAATCTTTTTAGGTCAACAAGCTGGCCTAAGTGGTATTTTTCAATAAAACCCACTTGAAAAAACTCAAGTACTTTTTTCAAAATCCTTATTTTAAATTCCACTTTTATCTAACTTAAGCTGCTATCACACGTACTCTCATACGATCAGCAGTATCGGATACTTTCTCCCGAAACAGGTTTTTCGAGAGACAAACGGTCGAAAACGCATCGTGTGATAAGTTTCCCTCTCCTATCTTTGTCAATGATGAACTTATGACTGATTCGTCGGACTACGCAACTTTCATCCATTGTTCTAATGTCCAATTCCGATGTTTCTTGACCCATTGCAGACGCAGCTGGCGATGACATTCCATCAGTGCAGGGACATGAGTAGGCCCATACACAGCAATGTACGCTGCACAATGTGTTGAGAAACACTGTCTGGGTTGCCACTGTTGTAGCTCTTCGGTCACAGCGAACAATACGTAGCAATCTCAGCTCTCCTTTGGAATCAATGCACCATGTCGTTTCACCATCCATACACCACTTTCGATATGTGTTGACAACAACCGAACATGAGCAGCCCACTAAACGTGCCGTTTCCAATTTTGATGTTCCCAGTCGCCGAGCCATAACGATTTGACCTTTATCGAAGTCATATAAATCAACTGCTTTTCTCATTATGTCGCTAATCGCACTATATTTGGAAGACAATGCATAGCCGCTTTATATACTCCATCATCAGCTACACACGCGCAGTAGTTCTGTTCCTGGGCGAGCCCATTGTTACATATGGAAGGTGGTCATAATGTAATTGCTCTTCGGTGTATAACAAATATTATATACACTATTAGAACACGAACAAAGAATTTTGAGAAATATTGGAGGTTCTCAAACTACTCTGTAGAAAAAAAAATCCTGAAACATCCCCCATGGCAAAAAATTATAATTATCTTATTAAAACAGAGTAAAAAATTATATATATAAAAGCAAAAGAAGAGTTGTTTGTTTATATAATAAAAACTGTGGGACTCAAGGAATGTAAAATATAAATAAAAATCAAATTTAAAAAATAATTCTGTAAACTTTAACAGGGACAATAATTAAAACTATTTTATGAGAATCTATTGACTACGAAAAATTTAATAAAGCAACACTAAATAATTATTAAAATCCAGATTTTTGTTGTAAAAGGCATATAAACAGAATTTTAGTATATTTAAAGAACAGTTATTAATTATAAAAAGACTTTATATTTGGACTCTGTATTTGGATACATATTAGTAATGAACATATATTATATCATACATTAACATAGTATGTATGTTAGTATAATAAATTATACAACATTATATTTTTATTGTTTATGTTAAAGAAGTTTGGTGCATAGTAGTAAATTATACATTATATTTTTATCATTTATGTTAAAGAAGTTTGGTGCATTAACATGCACAGGATTTAAAATGGAAAAATATTTAAAGAAAGAAAATGTGGAAAAAAAAATAGTGAAATTTTTACCTAGGAGTCATGCAATTACTATTGTGTTCTTTAAGCAATAGGCACTACATTTAAAATTTCTTCCACATATTTTATTTATTTATTTATTTTTTAATATATATTCTTTAACTTTATGTGACAGGGAAAAAAATGGGAGTACCCTTTTTTTAACTGGGTTAATTATACATGCTCTCCTTATCAGTGTTTTTTTTTTTTTTTTTTAATCTTTCAGTGGCATACTGTTAGAAATGTAAAAAGCCCATAAGCTCATACTTTTTAAAAATTAATTAGCTGTAGTTTATGCCTAAAAAGTTTCACAATTAAGTATGCAACTAAGGAAAATAAAGTCAAACTCAAAATACAGTGCATCTCAAAATACCATAGGCAGGTGATTTTTTTCAAATAACAGTGAAAAAAATGAAGAGAAAGGAGACCCTAAAGAAAATAAATAATAAGCATATGGAATTAGAATATTAGTGTATTATAGCAAAGAAATTTAGTATAGTTTCATAGAATTTTTTTAAAACAATTAAAAATACAAATTCTGTCTCAAAAATACAGATTTTTTGAGTATTTGGTATTTAAATTCAAATTTTGGATCTATTCCTTTGAATTATCTTGAAAATCCTATTAGGCAAGCTTAGAATTAGAGTTTAAAGAATGCATGGCTGAATTAGCACCAACACTCTGCTCTACTTATTGTTTTAATTTCTGACAAAAACTTTATCTATTATTTAAAAAAATAGACAAAAACTTTTTTCTTACAGCCACACATTCTCCAACTTCTTGTCCTGAACATGTCTGATAAGAATTTTAAGATAATTAAAAGAAACTGATCCAAAATTTGAATTTAAATACCAAATACTCGAAAAGTTTTCATATTTTTGAGACAACTTTTTTTTTTTTTTTTTTTAAATTCTGTAAAACTTATACTATATTTCTTTGTTATAATACACTTATATACCGATTCCATATACTTTTTTTTTTTTTTTTTTTCCCATGATTATTACTTCCAAGTTTTTTAACTGGTACTATTAAAAAATCACCTGTCTCGATAATTTTCAGATGCATTGTATGCCAAAACTTATTTACACTTAAACCCCAGAAGCAGAACTTCCTGTATTTATCATTTATCTGCAGCAAAACAAAATTTGTCTGCAATCCAACAAGCCAATATATATATATATACATTTTAACTACATTTTATCAGCAATATATTGAGAATTTAAAGGCCAAAAAAAAAAAAAAAAAAAACAAGCAATTAAAATTAAGATGTTTATTTAAATTTGTAAATACAACATTTTTATTCAAATAAAATATATTGATTAACATATGAATACATCAATTCAGATCGAAAAAAAAAAAAAAAAAAACAATTACATAGAAAAAAAACATAGTACATCAAGTAACAGAAAATTCAAATTATCAACGCAATCAATTATCCATTCTGACACAGATTTCATCAAATTCAAAATTTAAGAGTTTATACATTCTTTCTTTTTTTAGTTCTGGATTTACTTTCGACCCTTGATTTGGGTTTATTCCTAGAAAACACCTGTAAAGAAATATTATTTACTTTAGCAAGTTAAAATAAATAAGAATAACATATTAAATTTTTCCTATGTGAATAAATAAATCTTTTTAAAACTATAAATAACTGTATACACCACTACACTGAAATAACATTCTCAAATTTGATGTCTCATGCCATGGTGTCTTGAATGATTTAAAAAAAAACTACACTAAAATGACTACACTTATTGCAATGCTACTCTCATATTAACTTAAATTACTCACACTCAGTTTGGTAGTATATTTAATGATAAAGGGTAAAATTGGGGAAAATCATTAGTAGCCAGTGGCCAGTACTATCAATTTCATTAGGAATCACTTTATAGCTATTTTATATATAATGAGACTAGCAATTTTATTATAAAACACTTTTTTAAAATAATTTTATTTCAATAGAATTAAAAGATTTCCTCTTTAAAAGTGTAGATACGAAGACTTTAGATGACCTATATTACATAACTGCCAACTTTGCAACTTTAAAAATAGAAAGACTTCTACCCCAAAGAAAGCAAATAGGATTTTTTGACTGTTAATTTCATCCTTTATTTAATCATTATCATATACACTGCTCGACATTGAAAATGCAACACCAAGAAGGAATGATAATAACGGAATGAAATTTGTTGGACAATTTCAGGAAATTTGGAGTAATATGTACTGAGAAAACAGTACATAAAGCAGCGACCTCTGTGAGCAATAACAGCACATATCTGCCTAGGCATTGAATCGAACAGCAATTGGATGAGATGTACGGGTAGAGCGCTTCATGAAGCTTCAACACGATGCCACAATTCATCGATCGAAGTTACTGGTGAGTGGTGGGGGGCCAGTCGCTTTTGAACGATTAAACAGTCATTTTCATTAGTGCGAGATCAGCAGAACACGCTGGCCAGAGCCACAGTCGAACACATTCGACATCAATAAAGGTCCACACAATATGGACAACTTGCGGTCGTGCATTGTCCTGCTTAAATGTTGCGCTTTGGAGGCCTTGAACATAGGGCAGAGCTATGTGCCTGAACTCATCAGAAATGTAATGGCTGGTATTCAGAGTGGCGGGAATGAAAACAAGAAGTGACTGGGACGTGTATCCAATGGTACAACATACCATCAATCCAGGTGGTGACTCAGTATGCGGCTACCAAAATTCTGATTACCCTCAAAACTGCATCACTGATATGGGCGCCATTAATGTGTGATCAATGATGAACCTGAACGCAGGAGGGGCGTGAAGTCACTTTTCAGACAAATCACAATCCTGTTTACAGCATCAAGATTGCCTTATCCATATTTAATGGCATTATGAATAATGCACATTGCTAGCTGGGATTCAACATCATCATACTGTCCATCATTTGCAACGATGTTATGGGTTCCCATTGGATACACATCTCGATTACTTCATGTTCATATTCCTGGCACTCTGAACAGTGCCCATTAAATTTCTGATGAGTTAAGGCCCGCCCCTCTGCCCTGTATTCGAGGCCTCCGTAGCACAAAAATTAAGCAAGATAATGCATGACCGCAAGTTGTATTGTCCGGACCTTTGATATAGAATGTGTTCGACGATTGCTCTGGCCAGCATGTTCTCCTGATCTTGCACCAAGGAAAATGACTGTTTAATCATTGAAAAGCGACGTGCCTCCCCATCACTTACCAGTAACTTCGATCGATGAACTAAGGCATCGTGTTGAAGCTTCGTGAAATGCTCTACCTGCACCTGTCATCCAATCGCTGTTCGATTCAATGCCTAGACAGATATGTGCTGTTATTGCTCACAGAGGTTGCTGCTTTATGTACTGTTTCTCAGTACATATTACTCCAAATTTCCTGAAATTTTAATCAATAGTTCTTGCTACTATAATGTATGTGTTCAACAAATTTCATTCCGTTATTATCATTCCTTCTTGGTGTTGCATTTTCAATGTCGAGCACTGTATTTCATTACAATATCTATATGAGACTTTAGAGTACTAAATGTATTTTATTTTAAATAAATAACTAATAAAATAATAATGCAGATAATTTGATTTCAAAACGTACATAAACTAGTTATATAATAAAATATAAATTTTTTATACAACATAGGGTCATAATTTTTTATATGCAATTGGAATAATTTGCATTTTGCAGTATCCTTTGCGAAAAACAAATAAATAATGTTTATTTGAATCACAAATTTACTCTTTTAATAATATAAAATATTCATTGTGTAACATGATTCATTAAAATTTGTGCCATTTTTTGTACTTGAATTATTTATTTACATATACTTGTGTATAGGAATCATTTCTTATAATTTAGCATACATCAGGATATTTCTGTTTTTCATATTATTAAATAATTTAAACATAACTTGTTAAAGAGCCCTATCATCCCAAATCAACCTGTGTACTTCAGATTTCAAAGAAATGTTCAAGACGGATCCCCCCCCCCCCCTCCAAATTATCATTTTATGAATTTCTTAGATTTTGAAACATTGGCATTTCGGTTTTTTAGTTCACATCAACAATTTTAATCACAAACTTTAATTATTTTTATTTATTTTTTTATTTAATTAAATTATTTATGCATCAACATCAAAGCCGTAGGCAAGCCCCCCGAAATAAATGATGGAAGACTTTTTGTAGGGTCTCATGTATCAGGCTGTCTGGGAAAAAAAAAAAAAAAAAAAAAAAAAAGGTTAATTTTATAAAACATATTAATTCAATTAGACTTCCCATTATGTTCTTTCTTCTCTATATTTAAGCTCTTGAGCACCATAAAACCCATTCAACCTTAATCTCGCTATATTTATTTACTTAAATTCACCCAACTTTCTTGCTATAGCTATAATAAACTATCCTACGTCATGAATTCAATCTTTTTACTTTCTTCTGTATTCAATAGAAGAAAGTATTGGATTCGAAAAAAAATTTTGATTTCCGGTTTTGGATGAATTTACATGTTTTGAGGGTTCCAGAACATGATTTGATCATTTTTAGAAAATGTCTATCTGTGTGTGACAAATTTTTTGTTCCAGTTGTATCTCAATAACTACTGTACCGTACAGAATTACATATGAATTTCTATGCAGCTGCACCATGGCATAATTTAGTGCCTATCAGTGGCGGATCCAGAACTTTTTTTTAAGGGGGGGGGGGGAGGGGGAAGCTAAGAGTTTTCAAGATGTTATTCGAGATCAATGAAAAATTTACAATTGTAATATTCAATTGTGAATGTCAATGCCTTTTTTTTTTTTTTTTTGAGGGGGGGGAAAGGGGGGGCTTAGATCCACCACTGGTGTTAATCGTCCAACAGGTGGCATTGCAGTCCAGATTTTTTTAAGTTTTTAAATTGGTGGTATAGGACAAAATTTCTTATAAGTGAATTATTTTTAACGAGAATTATTTTAATTAAAATTATTTTATTATTTTAATGAGAATTATTTTTAATGAATCGTTATAAAATTAAAAAGAATTAATTATTATAGTAATAATCAAATAGGCAAAAAATTTGGGACACATAGGAGCAATGCTTCTTCCCTGGGGGAAAAGTCCCCCCCCCTGAGGGAGACAAATATTCGATATGAGTATCTTTTAAAAGAACCTGTCAATATCTTTTAAAATGAATAGTTAAACTATTGATCTATGATAATTTGAATCTAAGTTTTTTTTTTTCATTTTTAACGAAACAAAAGGAGGAAAAAAAGTTTTTTAAAGATATCTTTAGTGAACATAAAATTGACTTTCTTTGGACATTAAGTGTTAAACTTCTATTAGGAACAAATCAACTGCATCTGGTTTCATCATGGAAATTAATTTTAATAAATAAAAGTTTTAATAAAATGATTGGTATTGAGTGAAATTGTAGGGGAGAGTGGGGGCAAATGGGACAGTGGCCAAATTTTATTGAAAATCCTATTTTTAAGAAAACATTATGCTACACCTGAATGGCAACACCAAAGCTGCTATCTTCAACAACAAGAAGTCAGCCATTTGCAATTGTATGAAAGAGTACATGAAGAAAGTTTGTTTTCAACTATAAAAAGTAAGTTTTTTTTTTTTTTTTTTTTTTTTTTAATTGAATGACATTTAAAATTCATTATTGCCTGAAATTGCTCATGAGGCTACTAATTTATATAACACAAATATTCCATTTTACTTTAAACTTAGTTAAATTGTCTTTGGATAAACATGTGCTATGTAGATTATCAAAATATAGAATATCAGCATATGGGGACTAATGGGACAAACAAAATGGGGTCTAATGGGACAGCTAGTTTGATGATGCATAGGTACCTACACATCATTATGTGGCAGTTGTTATTGAAATAGACCGAGGAATTTAAGAACTTTTTCTGAGTTACCTCAAAAAAAGATGCGATTCACAAAAATTTGTCTATCCTGAGAAAGAAGAAAAATACTGGACTGAAATTAAAGTCATTGTACACAAATTGCCTCAGCCTACAATCGATCAGAAAACTGTTCGTTCATCAACTTTAATGTCTTTTGATTTCAATTTTTCAAATTTTAATATGAAATAATTAATATAATATTGTTTATGTACATTGCATTTTGAATTAAAATGTGTTGCCTTTAAATATGTATACTGAAACTCTGTTTTTTGTGTTGATTTTGATATGTCCCATTTGACCCACAGGGTGTCCCAATAGACCCCAACCTAGGGGACTAATGGGACAAATACAATAGTGTATAAAGGTCATTATATCTATTTTTTTTAAAAATGCTATATCTTCTAAATATTTTTTTTTTTTTTATAAAGCCAATATTTCTCTTATTATACATAAAAAAAAATTTTTACAAAAACTTGCTAATTTAATTTTATAATAAATAAAATTTCAAAATTGTCCCATTAGCCCCCACTCTCCCCTATAGGAAAATATAGAAGAAAATTTGTGTGCAAGGCCTGATTAAAGCAGGGGCATGTAAGACATGTGGCCTGAATAGCAGCTATATAATTCGCCCTGAAAATGCCATTTAGCCTTTTAAGCCCTAAAAATGGTATCATATAATCAGAGGTTAATCCAGAACAAATTTAGTGCCGCACTGAGGCACTTTCACAAAGTCAATTTTTAGCAATGAGGTACCTTCACAAATTCAACTTTCAGCAAAGAGGTACCTTCACAAAGTCAATTCTCAGCAATATAACTGCACACTAAAATATTTTATAAGCTTCACTGTATCGAACACAGAAAAATACCCTCAATTTGAATATTTACTGGAGACAATGATAAATATCTAAGTAAACACCTACTTATCTTACATATAAGAAACAACTTAACTCGCCCATATAGATATTTATTTTTACAACTGTCTCATTTTATTTTTTAAATGTATTTAAAAAAAAAAAATGCTTTACGTATTTTAGTTAATTGTTCTGAAGTATCATTAATTTTCACAAACTTACTTGATGTTTTCACAAATTATTTTATAAATTCACAAATGGGGTACCATTTTTATAAAGCTGGATTAATCCCTGATAATGCAAATTCTGCCATATTACTCCCATAACCAGGTACCTGTGTTTATTGGTGCACAGAGCAAGGAGGCAGGCTCACAAAACTATGTGTGTCCCAGGCCTCGCACGAACTTAATTAGGGTCTGTTCGTGTAGAGCCTGATTAACTTCGTGTGAGGCCCGGGATAAGAATACTTTTGTGGTTCCACCCCACCACCACCACCATTCGTAATGTGCATGAATTTGCAAAAGTACATATATATACCTATACATGAAACTAAAATGACAGAATTTTGCATTTTATGATACCACTTCTGTCATTTTTAGAGGCAAAAGGGCATTTTCAGGACCAGTTTTAGGGCCTTTTGCTACTCAGGGACCGGGGCACCATGTGCCCCTGTGTTAATCAGACCCTTGTTTGTGTGTGCGTATGTTCTTTACTTTGGGTATGCATGTGTACATTATTATATCATATTCAATGACCTTGTATTAGAAATGTGATCCCCCCCCCCCCGGGAAAAAATCCTGGCTACGGCCTTGATTAACATCATCATTGATAATCTTGTTTCATATAAAATTTGCTTTATTTTTAATTAGACGTTAGTATTAATGCTGAATGTATAAACTTGAAAAATTAGGTTTTTTAATGTGTGAGCTGAATATGATTATTATATCAGGGGTCGATCCAGGCAAAATTTGGGTCCATTTCACAAAATTAAAATTTATAAAATGAGCCCTTTCATAAGATTTTGTTTTATAAAAACGATCCTTTTATAAAATTTTTTTATGCTTTCAGTATTGTTTTTAATTAATGCCTTAATTTGGCTCAATGAAACTATATTAACTTGATATTAAACATTATACACAGTGATTGTAAAAATGGAAGATTTTACACAGCAATTTATTTTGTCACAAAAATAAATAAAAATCTTAACAATTTTTTTTGTTTTTCACAAAAAAGGGATCCAAAAATTCAAACCAGGATTGACCCTTGCGTAGAGATGTAAAATTTCCGGAAATTTTGAGGCAGTGGGAAAAAAAAAAAACAGTTTTTTCTGGAAAAATTAGAAAAAATTTAATTTTTACAGATAAAAATAGAGTTTCTTAATACATGGAATCCATATTATTTTTTCTTAACAGAAGCATACAAAAAGCTTTTACTATTAGAAAATGAGCCTTTCTGTTTCATAACTGAAAGTACCTTTCCTAGTCAAAACACCAAAAACTAGTCAAATCATCATTCAACCATTAATTTTGCATAGGGTGGGCATTCCTATGGAATGCCTATCTCCCAGCAGCATTAATAAAATGAATTTAGATTAGAATGAAACCAGCAAAAATTTTTTTCCACTGACCCAAATCTGATTTTTTTCATATCAATGATTCATCTGAAAATCATACATAACTTTTTAAAGTTATATAGTAAAGTAAATTTTTATCGTTACAGAGTTAGTAAATCATTTAATTTTTTTCTTTTTAATGGAATTACTGATACACTAAATTGTAAATTTAAAAATCTGAAAAATGGATTGATAATTTTTAACTATTTATGTGTGTTATGTACTTCAAGAGTACAAAAAGATGCTTTAAGTTTAGTATATATATATAACTTTTCTTTGTTTATTGCCTTTCTGCAATATGTATGCAATAATTTGTGTGTACGTATATTTAATCATAGGAATATGTAGTATGTTTATAATTATATCAAACAAATTTCTGTTTATTATGATAAAGTTTTTTGAAAGATGTTCTTATGTTGACCTGACTCATTGGAAACTTAAACCTAACCCGCAGGAAAAAAATTCAGTCAACCTAATCCGAACCCAACCCACAAGAAAAATAAATCAGACAACCCAGCTCCCAGAAAAAAAAAAAAAAAAAAGAAAATCAGTCAATCTGACCCATAAGAAAAATAAATCAGTCAACCTGAACCAAACTTAATACACAAGAGAAAAAAATTTAGTCAACTAGACCTAAACCTGACTGCATGTCAGGCTTACCGGTTTACTGGACCTGATGCTGGACTCTTAATTCAGATTTTCACTTAAAATGAAATTAATCACAAAGATAAATAAAAGTTTAATTTAAAGTTAATTGAACTTCAGAAATTTAAAACAACATTTTATTATTGATTTATTATTATTTTTTTAATATATATAACATAAAACTTATTAACTAAAGATGTAAAGGACATAAATCAAGTAGGTTTTTGCACATGTAATTTTTATAAATTGTGAAAGAAATTTTTTGATAGAAAGTGCTTAGGTTTTTTTTTTTTTTTTTTTTTTAACTGTTACATGCATTTATCGGACATGGTACAAGCTTACAGAAAAAAAGGCTGAACTTTTCACGACCCCCCCCCTCTCAAAAGTGGTATCAGGCAACCGACAGAATATAAATTTTTCAATAATAAAAATTATGTTAAATCTGATTGCATACATGTACACACAATAAACAAAATCAGAAATATAAATCTTACATTAAATATCATATTAATTATAATTAAAACAGCTGTAAGTGCTTAAAAAACAGATAAAATTATTACATATACTTGAAAACAAGTTTATTCTATAGAAGCATTGTTTGCTTGGGCAATTGATTAGCAAAAGTAGTTCAAGTTCATTAGGAAAATGCAGTTGATTGAAGTGCTATTTATTTTCATTTTCTCCAAGTTTGAATTTAACATTTCTTGAATGCCAATCACATAGAAATTGTTAATAATATAATGCACAAATTCTGGCTGACCCTCCCCCCCCATGTCCAAAAAGTTTTAATGCAGATTAGCATTGATCCCAAGAATAATAATTTTCAAGCTTAAAAAGGCTGAATTCAGCCTTAAGGCTGAAAAGTAACACGTCTGATTTATATGTATGTGTGTATAATACATATATCCACACACATTAAAATAACGCAGACAAGTCTAAGGATATATATTAAAAAAAAAAAAAAAAAGATGAAAGTATAAAGGAACTTGAAAAGAATAAGTAATTTCAAATGAATGTGATGTGAGGGAGGTCATTGTAATACTTAAATATTTTCAGGATTACCATTTGATTACATGGTTAGAACTTTATTTTTGAAATATGAACATTATCAGAGTCAGTGTTTTCATGTGAGATAATATGAACATGAAAAAATATTTCACGAAAAAAGCATCAGAATGTAAATATTATAAATTTTTAAACATGTTATTTTATGCTAAAAATTTCAAAATTTTCCGGGCAGAAATAAACCTCTTCGGGGAAAAAAACGGGAATTTTTTTTTTTTTTTTTTTTTCCAGACTATTCCCATCTCTACCCTTGAATATACATTTTTACATGTACAGTAACTTAATTTTTGTTATAACTCCTGATCTCCCTAAGATGACTCTAAAAAGTTCAGGTTTTTTAATATTTTATAAAAACTTTTAATTATATGTAACATATTCAAATTGTATATCAAATAAAACTTTACAAAATTCTCTTTTAAATGAATGGTCAGAAACTTCTCCATCCTATATAAAACTTGAGAAATTTGAAATTGAAAGTATTTATATAAGCGAAAAAATGCTGGTAACCAAAAATTTAAAATATTAATAAAATGAAAATTCAATTAAATAAAAAATTTCCAAAAGTATATTCTCATTCAGAGCATCTACTGACTTGACAGAAAAAAAGTTCATGACCTATCGATATATCCAACCTTTCTTTTTTGTTGTACATTCTTTTTTTTAACTGATGTAACACCTTATTAACAGCAAAAAAAAAAAATTCTTCCATTCAGGTCAGGAGCATATGTATCATTTTCTTTTCAAATCTATTTATATTAAACTACAAGTAAATGACAAAATTTAATTTGCATAAAACAGACACTTAAAGCAGCACTGAATTTATATATAAAAAGATAAATTAACAAATTTAAATTATGATAAGTGAAAAAATGAAAGTGGAATGTATAAAAACAATCAAAACAAATAATTTTACTGTGTGAATAAACAAGAAAAGAGGTTAAATTTAACACTATTAAACCTAAAATTTCAATAATGCTGTGTTTTCTTCATCAGCAGGTGGGAACATTGCCATTAAAAAGCTATGTAATACTAGGTTTCTCAAGATATGCCAAGCTAGCACACTCAAAATTATATTTCAAATAGTGAAGCAAACTTGATGTTATAACAACTGAAATATGATTTAGTTATAAAACTTTATTAAAATTTTAATTTGAATAACTGATAAAGATTTTATACTGAGAGTTTATATTTAAAAAAAAAAAATTATTTAAGAAATTGTCTATATAAATTGAAATGCTTGGCATCTATGGACAAGGAAGAAGAATTAAAGTTTTCAATTTTCATAAAGTTTTTAAACTGCAACTCCAATTTTGCCAATGTTGACTGTAGCAGGTGATGAGATTTTCTATTTTTCTAGATGGTTCAGGTGGGGGTATGACCTTGCTAGCATTTCAATTCATAAAACATTTCAATTAAAAAAAAAAAAAAAAAAAAAAATGTTTAATATAAACTCTTTTTTATCAGTTATTGAAATTTTAATAAAGTTTTTTAAATAAATAATATTTCAGTTGTTATATAACTTCAAGTTTGCTTTTGTATTCTGTTTGAAATATAATTTGGAGTGTGCTAGCTTGGCATATCTCCAGAAACCTGTTAATATTACATAGTTTTTTAATAGCTGTGTTCCCACCTGCAGATGAAGAAAACACGGCATTGACATTTTAGCTTGAATAGTATTGAGTTTAACCTCTTTTCTTGTTTATTAACACTGTTAAATAATTTGTTTTGGTTGTTTATACATTCCACTTTCATTTTTTCACAGATCATGATATAAATTTATTAATATATATATATATTTCCTCACGAAAAGACTAACAACAGAAATATAAAACTAAAAGTAAATGAGAAAAAAAAAAAACAGAAATTTTGAGGGGAAAACCTCTCCCCCCCCCCTCCTCCAAAGGGGTTTATTTCCATCCAGAAAAATTGAAAATTCATAATATTTACATTCCGATGCTTTTTTTCTTGAAATATTTTTTCATGTTCAGTATCTTACATGAAAACACTGATTCTGATAATGTTCATATTTCAAAAATAAAGTTTTATCCATGTAATCAAATAGTAATACTGAAATATTTAAGTATTATAATGACCTTCCTCCCATTACATTCATTTGAAATTACTTATTCTTTTCAAGTTTCTTTATACTTCAGTCTTTTTTCTTGAATATATACCCTTAGACTTGTCTAACTGTATTATTTTAATGTGTGTGGATATATATTATACACACACATACATATATATGCATGCATGTAACAGTAAAAAAAAACTAAGCAACTACTTTCTGCGAAAAAAATTTATTTCACAATTTATAAAAATTATATGTGCAAAAACTTACTTGATTTATGTCCTTTACATCTGAGTTAATAAGTTTTATATTATAACAAGGTGGCTAACTAGTCAGTGAAAGTCTGAGAAATTAAGTGAGTCTGCGAAAGTCATGGAATTTTGACATATTTTGTGGAAATAAGCCATATTTGAAAGCACATTATTCTAAATTGCTAAACTGTTTGTTAATTTTGTGAAATTGTTTGGGAAATAAACAGCTAAAGTCAAGAAAAGGCTGAAAAATATTCATGGAAAAGTTCAAATGTTAGCCACCATGTATAAAAAAATAATACATCAATAGTAAAATGCTTTAAATTTCTGAAGTTCGATTAACGTTAAACTTATATTTTATCTTTGTGATTAATTTCATTTTAAGTGAAAATCTGAGAGTCTAGCATGAGGTCCAGTAAACAGATTTTACCCGAGCCTGACCTGCAGTTAGGTTTGTGTCTATTTGACTAATTTTCTTCTCTTGCGTGTTAGGTTTGGTTCAGGTTGACTGATTTATTTTTCTTATGAGTCAGGTTGACTGAATTTTTTTCCTGGGGCTGGGTTGACTGATTTATTTTTCTCCTGCAAGTTAGGTTAAGTTTTCAACAAGTCGGGTTGACTTCAGATCACCTTTCAAAAATTTTTATCATAATAAGTAGAAATTTGTTTGATATAATTATAAACATACTACATATTCCATGATGAAATATACGTATACACAAATTATTACATACATATCACAGAAAAACAATAAACAAACAGAAATCATATAAATACATATATACTACACTTAAAGCATATTTTTGTACTCTTGAAATACACAACACACATAAATGGTAAAAATTACTAATCCATTTTTTCAGATTTTACAATGATTTACTAACTCCGTGACAATGAAATTTTTTTTTATTTTATAACTTAGTTTTGCATGATTTTCTGATGAATTATTGAATTTTATTTAGTTTTTGGGTTTTAGCAATAAAGAAATCAGGTTCAGGTCGATGAATTTTTTTTTTTTTTTTTTTTTTTTTTTTTTTTTGTGTGGGTTTGATTCTAATTTAAATTTATTGTATCAACGCTGCTGGGAGATGAACATTTCATAGAAATGCACTAAGCAAAATTAATGGTTGAATGATAATGTGAGTAGCTTTTGATGTGTTTTGTACAAGGAAAGGTACTGGCAGTTATGAAACAGAAAGCCTCACTTTTTAACAGTAAATGCTTTTTGTTATATTTCTGTTAAGAAAAAAATAAAAAAATAAATAAAAATCATGAAAACCATATTAAACACTTCATATTTTCTAAGATACTATAACTATTAAAAAACCCTATTTTTATCTGAAAAAAATTTCCATTTTTTTCCTTTTCTCCAGAAAAAAAAAAAACTTTAGATAAAAGTTAGGAAAAAAAAAAAAAAAAAAATTAGATAAAAGTGCGATTTTAAATAAGGATTTTGAATGAGTTTTTCAAGTGGGTTTTATTGAAAAAGAACCCACTCAGGGTTTTTTGGATCAGGCGAAATCAAGCTAACCCTGTGTCCTTTGGTCAGGGACCATGAAAATATTCAATGGACCAACGAAACATAATAAATTCATGATTAATCAGACTACAGTACTGCGCAGGTCGAGGAAACTTCATCTGCATTCGATCCACAAGGTGACTTTCTGCTCAAACTTGCAGGCTTTTTATCTGTGACCAATATTAAAGAATTATTAAAATTTATGTTATAAAAAACTGAATTATAATTCTATTACACAAAATACAGTCATATTATTGAATAGATCTTTCAGAAAATTACACACTACATAAAAGGTTGCGAATATAAACATGTAATTAACTGACTTCATGAAGGAAGAAATTCTCAATTCAAAACATTTAAATAGCTTATAACTTCTTAACAGATGCTCCATTTTTTATAAACAAAACTTCAGGGAAACATAATTTCAAATGCATAAGCCCTACTTTTAAATTCCAAATATTTTGATTGTATTAGAAATAAGTAAAACAAGCAAGCAAATATGCATTGAAGACAAATAATTTTAAATGTTAAGTAATAATATTCATGTGATTGTAATTAAACTCATGTTATAAGTCATATTGCTTTAAATTACAGTGAAGGGAGTGAATATTATCCACTCTCTACATTTAAAAGGTTAGATTCCTAAATTTAAAAAAAAATAAAAAAAAGTGTAAAAAAATTTCTTAGAAGGAATAGAATTTTTGCAGGTAACCTGCGAGTTCACCTGGTGTTCAAAGATTGATGAAAATCACACTCAACCCGCAGCAGGTAGCCCTCGAGTGTCCAAAACGATGCAGGAGCAGGACTATATGCAGGACAAGTGAAACTTTTTAATATTTTTGTTTTTACTTTTCTTTAAAATTGTTAATATTGCCTATCCTTTGCAATTTTTCATTTAATTTCACTTTAATAAGTTCTTTTTAAACTTTTGATATTTAATAATGCAATACTTTATGGTAAATATGTGTCATTTCATTTAGTTGGTTTATTAAAGCATAAATTTTTTATTCATATGACTTGATTTGCATTGTATTTTCTAATCAATTCACAAAAAAGAAAAATTATCATATTGGCCAGTTTTATTTTACATTGCAATTATTAAAATGTAATAATATTTTAAAGATTTTTAAAAATATAACAAAATGAATAAACAGACCAATGAAATTATGTTCAGTAAAATCTTAAAATTACTGGTCTTGCAGACCAGAGTCTTAATTTTCTTAATTTCTACGTGCCTGTATAGCTGACGTGGGGAATCGACATTTGGGGAACATTATAAAAAATCATAGAAAGCCAAAAGTGGATTTTTGGAAATATCTTAAAAGAAGACTGTTTTTAACAACTTTGACAATTTTTGATAGAATTCTTTTTAAAAATCCAGAATTTGCAAAATATTCCCCGAAAGTCGATTCCCCATGTCAGTTACACATGCACGTAGAAGTTAAGAAAATTAAGTCACTGGTCCGCTAGACCAGTAATTTTAAGATTTTACTGAACATAATTTCATTGGTCTGTTTATCCATTGTTATATTTTTAAAAATCTTTAAAATATTATTACATTTTAATAATTGCAATATAAAATAAAACTGGCCAATATGATAATTTTTCTTTTTTGTGAATTGATTAGAAAATACAATACAAATCGAGTCTCATATGAATAAAAAAATTATGCTTTATAAACCAACTGAATGAAATGACACATATTTACCATAATGTATAGCATTATTGAATATCAAAAGTTTAAAAAAAGTTATGAAAGTGAAATTAAATGAAAAATTGCAAAGGATAGGCAATATTAACAATTTTAAAGAAAAGTAAAAAACAAAAATATTAAAAAGTTTCACTTGTCCTGCATATAGTCCTGCTCCTGCATCGTTTTGGACACTCGAGGGCTACCTGCTGCGGGTTGAGTGTGATTTTCATCAATCTTTGAACACCAGGTGAACTCGCAGGTTACCTGCAAAAATTCTATTCCTTCTAAGAAATTTTTTTACACTTTTTTTTATTTTTTTTTAAATTTAGGAATCTAACCTTTTAAATGTACAGAGTGGATAATATTCACTCCCTTCACTGTAATTTAAAGCAATATGACTTATAACATGAGTTTAATTACAATCACATGAATATTACTTAACATTTAAAATTATTTGTCTTCAATGCATATTTGCTTGCTTGTTTTACTTATTTCTAATACAATCAAAATATTTGGAATTTAAAAGTAGGGCTTATGCATTTGAAATCATGTTTCCCTGAAGTTTTGTTTATAAAAAATGGAGCATCTGTTAAGAAGTTAATAAGCTATTTAAATGTTTTGAATATTGAGAATTTCTTCCTTCATGAAGTCAATTAATTACACATTTATACTTTCAACCTTTTATGTAGTGTGTAATTTTCTGAAAGATCTATTCAATAATATGACTGTATTTTGTATAATAGAATTGTAATTCAGTTTTTTATAACATAAATTTTAACAATACTTTAATATTGGTCGCAGGTAAAAAGCCTGCAAGTTTGAGCAGAAAGTCACCTTGTGTGTCGCATGCAGATGAAGTTTCCTCGACCTGCGCAGGATTCTAGTATGGTGAATCATGAATTTATTATATTTTGCTGGTCCATTGAATATTTTCATGGTCCCTGACCAACGGACCTAGGGTTAGCTTGATTTTGCCCGACCCAAAAAAACCTGAGTGTGTTATTTTTCAATTAAACCCACTTGAAAAACCCATTCAAAATCCTTATTTACAATTGCAATTTTTTCTAATTTGTAATGAATAAAAAAATATAAAATAAATATATTAATTATAAATAAAGGATCATTTAAACAGTTAATATTTAAAATACCTTTTTAGCAGCATATTTCAATAACTAATCGTGGTCATCTTCAGATGTTTCTGTTGTCACTTGTTGACCGCTACCGCTACTCTCATGTGTCCAGACAAGGCAGGGCTAAAAATACTCCAGAACAAACTAAAATTTTAGCAACTATATATATGACACAAATAAAAAATGCAGCATTTGAGATAAATCAACTTAAAAATAACAGTAAGTATAGTCAAGCACATCAGGGGTCGATCTAGGTAAAACTTGGGACCCCATTTTGCTGATCCTTCACAAAATTCAAATCCTTAAAATGGGTCCCTTCACAAAATTCAGATTCATAAAAACAGCCCTTTCACAAAATTTTATTTTATAAAAATAACTTTTGTAAAATTTTTCCATGTTTACAGTATTATTTTAAATGATAATGTATACTTGTTTAATAAAATGCTATTAACTTGATATTAAACATCAGATAGAGTAACTAACTGCTAAAATTAAAGGTTTCTAGCGACAATTCTTTTTTTTTTCACAAAAATAACTCAAAATTTCACAAAAAATAATTTGTTTTTCACAAAAATGGGTCCCAAAAATTAAAACCTGAATCAATGCCTGCACATACTTTTTAGGTTAAAAAAATTAAAAAACAAACAAACATGAATTCAAAATTATTTCTTAATGTGTCAAGTTTTGGTGCATTTTATTTAAAATTACACTTACACTTTTATTTAACTTACAATAAACATATAAATATAAATCAAATATTATATACATTATTAGAACATGAACAAAGAATTTTCTGAAATATTTAAGTGCTCAAACTGCTTTATTAAAAAAAAAAAACTGAAAAATTCTACATGAAAAAAAAAAAATAAATATATAAATAAAATTTTATCTTATTAAAATACAATGTGAAATTATACATAAAAAATATAAGAGCAAGAAAAAAAGAGTTGTTTGTCAATATAAAGAAAATTAGGGGACTTGAGGAATGTAAAACATAAATAAATAAAAATCAAATTTTAAAAAAATTCTGAAAACTTTAACAGTGCAACACTGTTAAGTAATGTATAAGGA
Organism: Salticus scenicus; assembly: GCA_963930645.1. Lineage (NCBI taxonomy): Eukaryota > Metazoa > Arthropoda > Arachnida > Araneae > Salticidae > Salticus > Salticus scenicus. Next base: position 123,900,470 of record OZ005648.1, on the reverse strand, counting down.
ACAAAAAAAAAAAAAAAAAAAAAAAAAAATATTTTATGGAAATAAATACTCTTTCTAAATTCAGATTTTAAATTATAGTAAACTTTAACAACTTAGCACCCACAACCCCCCCCCCCCCCCAAAAAAAAAAAAAAAAAAACAGAGCTGCTAACCTAATCCGGCAAATTGTTAGTACCGCCCCTTTTTCTACACCACTTAATTTTTAGAGCATTTGTTTTCTTCATTCATCGTAAATTTATTTGAAGAGAATTACTCTAAAAATTAAGTGGTGTAGAAAAAGGGGTGGTACTAACAATTTGCCGGATTTGGTTGGCAGCTCTGAAAAAAAAAAAAAAAAAAAAAAAAAAACGCTCGGATTTTTTCTGGGTTTACCCACTTAAAAAACCCAATAAAACCCACACTCAAGTGGGTTTTATTGGGTTTTTTTTAATCTAATAAAATTTTTCACTTTTAAAGCATAATTTATTATTTTTTCTTATATTTTCTTACTTGACATTATTATATATATATGTAGGATAATAACTATATGTATAATTATTATATATATATAATTATTATTATATCTACATATCATATCACATTAGTGATATAATATATGCCAGTTTGAAATTATGTAATTATTTTTCAACTTTGTTAGAAAAATTCCTTTCATTTCAACCATCTATCTACAATATCTCTTTTGAACAGAACAATAAAAAAAAAAAAAAAATGAAAGATGAGAAAAAATAAACAATATTGCAAGCCATTTTTGTATATTTGTAAGCCATGGTGAAAAAATAAAAATAAAAGTAATACTTTGCCTAAAATTCTAAGGATTTAACAACAAATATTAAACATAATTAACAAATATAATATATTGACCCTTAAGGTTCGATACAAGCAAAAAATAGGGTTCTTTTTTTCCCCTCGAAAACTTCAAATTCATCAAAACTACCTTTTTAAAAGATTTAGTTTTATAAAAATGACCTTTCTATAAAAAATTTTCGTGTTCCAGAATTATTTTTAATGTTTACCTCTTAGTTCAATGAAACGCTATTGACTTGATAATAAACATTTATATAGAATGACTAATAAAATGGTAGGTGTTACACAATTTTTTTTCTTGCAGAAAATTTTTTCGTTTTTTACAAAAATGAGCTTTAAAAATTAAAAGCTGGAGGCACTCCTGACATGTAAGTGTAAAAAGTAGGCAGTGATAATTTTGTTTTGTATTCCTTTATTAAGTTTTCAAATATGAATCAAATGTCAGTTATCAATATTAACAAAAATTTAAAAAAATATTTGCAGATTTTTTTACTTTAACCATATAAAAATACATAATTATTTGTAATATAAAAATCGTACGTGGTAGGTTTAAAATATTTTGCTTTTGTTACTAGTTTTAATTTTACACAAAATAACTTAATAAAAAATTAAATTCAAAATTGTGATAAAATACTGAATAGAATAAAATAAGAATTCATTTTACAGTTTAGGCCAAATCAATATTAAGAATATGAAGGTCGTTTAATTTTTAATTAATTACTATTATTTTGTAGTAATAAGTTTTCTTTTAGTCTAAAACTCTTTTGAAATAAAACTTAAAATTCAAACCCAACAGCGTTATTCTACGTTTAATATAAAAAACGCAATTAAATCCAAAAAAGCCCATTAAAACCCAAAAAAGACCCACCCGGGCTGCGCTTTAAAAAGAAAAAAAAAACAGGTTTTTTAAAACCCTGCTTAGCACCAGCAAGGACGTACCCAGGATTTTATTTCGGGAGGGGTCCAGAGTTAGGGTTTCATTAAATCACGTGGGGTGCAAGACTGTGATGCTTTCAGGGCCCCTTAACTCCTTCCCGCTGTTCAATGTATTTTTCTAGTCAATTTTGTCCCCTTATTACTTCCGGTGTGAATTTTTTTTTTTTTTTTTTTTTTTTAACACACTTGACATTGTGAGTTTTTTTGCTTCTCTTCCCATGCTATGCCTATGGGGTTTTTAGCCTTTTTTCCCCTCTTTTCCTACATTCTGAAGTGGCGGTGGTTCCCGCCCACCCACTCCCACCACCGCCAAGAGTTATACTAGGCGAGTCGTATTAATCCTGGACGATAGGACCCATGCCCCAGCCCGCCCGGTTCCCGCTGTTCAATGTATTTTTCTAGTCAATTTTGTCCCCTTATTACTTCCGGTGTGAATTTTTTTTTTTTTTTTTTTTTTAACACACTTGACATTGTGAGTTTTTTTGCTTCTCTTCCCATGCTATGCCTATGGGGTTTTTAGCCTTTTTTCCCCTCTTTTCCTACATTCTGAAGTGGCGGTGGTTCCCGCCCACCCACCCCCACCACCGCCAAGAGTTATACTAGGCGAGTCGTATTAATCCTGGACGATAGGACCCATGCCCCAGCCCGCCCGGTTCCCGCTGTTCAATGTATTTTTCTAGTCAATTTTGTCCCCTTATTACTTCCGGTGTGAATTTTTTTTTTTTTTTTTTTTTAACACACTTGACATTGTGAGTTTTTTTGCTTCTCTTCCCATGCTATGCCTATGGGGTTTTTAGCCTTTTTTCCCCTCTTTTCCTACATTCTGAAGTGGCGGTGGTTATATATACTATTATAAATACATTTTAAACTGAGCATCCTTTTAACTATAGTTGAAAACATTACTTATTAAGTAATTACCATTATTTATGCAAAATTTAAGCTTTTCCTAGAATTTCAGTTTAAGCTTAATTTTTTAAATACCAAAATTTAAAATTCCAGTTCATACTGAAGTCATACATACTGAATCCACACGAAAAAAAAAAGAACATTGTTTTAAGTATTTTTCGCATATTTAACATGTTGATCGCCACGCGAATTCTTAAGGAAATCCCATTCAGGCCACGTGCGCTGCTTAGAAACGTGTTATGTTTACTGCGTTATGTTTACCGTGTTTCAATAAAATACATTAAAATGCCTTAATGATATAATCCTATAATAGATAAAAATTAAGTAAATTTGAAACAAATCTTCAGTTATTACTTAAACCAATGTTGTTGTTGTTGTTTTTTAAAGTTTTATATCACATTTCACACTGTCAGCCACCGGTGGCTGGCGTGGCCTAAACGGAAAGTTCAGTGTCAGCCACCGATGGCTGACATGGCGCTGAACGTGTTAAAACATAATTCGATTCCTTAACACCTGAATACTAACTTCAGGGAATTTTGTGTATTTTTCTATACAAATGTCTCTGGAAGTATCAGAAGATTTCTCTTTGCCGGGAAAAGGGTTAGTTATAATATTTGGGTTAAAGACAATTGATTACGCTAGTGTCCTAGGCCTATGGGTAGAATTTCTATCATGGGGGAGGGGGATCTTTCTAAGAGGTCGTAGACCATATTTACGCATGTTTCAGAGAAAACCACGGAAAGCTCCGAATGACTGGGTCAACGAGCGCGACATGGGATCGAACCTGCACTTCCTGTCTACCAGTTTTGAGCGCAGAAACACTCAGCCACTGGTAACATTTTGAAAAAGTAACCAAAGAGTTGCTCATGTATCAGAAATATCTATAAGAAATCATCTACTCCCTCCACAAGAAAACTAATTCGATCAAATGATAAGTGTAAAGAACTGATTAAAGAACATAGTTTCTTTTTAAAGTTATACATGATATAAAACAATTTATAGCTTCAAAAGAACATATTTATTAAATTAACTTTTATTACATTTTATTTTGGGAGGGGTCCGGACCCCATGGACCCCCTCCCTGGGTACGTCCTTGAGCACCAGTGTGCATTTAAAATTCTAACTGAAAGTGACGTAGCAATGTTGTAAAAAGATTTTAAAGAACATTTTTTTCATAAATTCATTTCATTTATGTTATTTTTGTTGAACGGTTGAAAGTAACAGTAAATAACAAAAAAGGAATTAAATTTATTGAAGTTAATGAATACTAATTAGTGTCATTATACATGTTAAAAGTAAGTTGTTACTCTTTCTTGTATGCTGGCTGTATTTATTTTACTATAAAAAAATCTCTGAAACAATCCCCAGAAATCTGTTCATAGGGAAAAAAACATATTTAAGGGCATCAAAACATAGCATTGGAAAGGGTTGCCAGAAGCTAAAATAAGTTTAAAAAGGGCCACTGGATGCTGTGCCCTGCCAAATTAGTCCAGAGTCAGCACTAAAAACTTTTTCAATATTTAATGAAATCTTGTTTTATAAAAATAATGATCCTTTCACAAATTTTTTTTACATATTTTAGAAAAGCATTTTAATACACTGCCTGTACTTGATTCTATCAAACATTATTACCTTAATATTAAGCATTATACAGAGAAACTGCTAAGTTAAACGGCGTTACAAGATTTTTTTTCCTGCATATTTTTTTTTTTTTTTTTTTTTTTTTTTTAAGTTCTAATAAATTGCTGTTCCAGTTATCCTGTACTTTGTTCTGAGAACTTTTAAGTTTCATTGTTCAGGGGTGAAACTGAGTCACAGGTCTAAAAATACTGATCTTACTGACCAAAATTGGAAAAATACTGACCAACTTAAAAGAGAATAAAAATTAAAAGTTATACAATGAAAATTTTTTCTGTTAATTCAGTAATGCAAGTATATTTTGAAAAAAACTTTAAAATTTATTAGCTAATAAACTATGTGAAAAATATAATAAACTGTTCAGTAAGTTAAAAACTGAGATTTTTAATGAGAATAAGTAATAAAATTTTAAGTTAATGTTTAGATTAATACCAAATACTTAGGACTCAACTACTTTACATACAAAAAACTTGATAGATATTAACAATTTTATATCAGCAAAATTTTGAATTTATGAGTTTCCTTAACTGGCTGGAGCACATTTTAATATTCAAAAATTTATAGTGAACTAGCAGGCCTTACCTGTTTCGCTGGTCATTATATTGAAATGAATTCTCAAAATACCATATCATTAGTAAAAATAAACAAAAAATTGAAATTAGTCAAAATCTAAGTTAAAGTTCTCGGTTCTCGCTACCTTTCCCCAAGTAATTTGGAGCCGAGTTATGCTTATAAAGGTGGTTTACCAGGGGGGGGGGGGGGGGCAGAAGGCAAAAACCACCTTAAGTTTTTATGCATAATTCTGCAACTGGCAATAAAAACATAATTCTGCTATTATCTATGATTAAACTTTGATTATATCAAATAGTGCCAAAATGTTTCCAGCACAGACCACAATAGTATTGTGTATTTTAATAATTGAGCATAAAGAAAAGCAAGAGTTTTGCTAATTTGTGATGAAATACTTATGAATAGGTTTTGAAAAATAAATAATGTTGTCAATTAGCAATTAAAATACTTCCTTATGCTAGCAATTTTTGGTTAAAAAATAATTTTCAAAAAATCCCAAATTTTAGCAATTAGTCGCGATTAAATACAATTTTGTCTTAATAAGTGCTGGAATATTTTTTTTTTTTTTTTGCATCAGTACAGTATACAAAAAAAATTGCATTTTTTTTTTTCTTTTTATCAATAAGACACAAAATAGCACAATTTCCATCAAATGGCTAAAGAGAAATAATATTGTTAGGATCTCAAATAAATTTGAATTGAAAAAGGGACTCTCCACAACAATCGGATAACTTTAGTCTCTTTAAAAAGTTAGAGATAAAATTATTTTGTTAATTCAAAAAGTTAAAAAAAAAAAAAAAAATTATGGTGTTTTTTAATTTTTTAAATAATTAATATGTAGTAAACATCACATAGCTTTCTTTTCTTATAAAATATGCCACCAATTAATATGCACAAAAATTTAATAAACACACACATATACGTAGCTTCTCCTAATAAAGGTTTTACATAAGCTGTTTGATGCAATTGTAACCAACAGATGTTGAGATATAGCCGTCAAAAACCGTATGTGAAAAATGGAAACTATAATGTTAAATGATTTTATGTACCTATATATAGAGAGTCATTAAACTTTTGCTGCAAACAGCTTTTAGCAGTTAAAACAGGCGAGTAGATTGCCACCAAACTCAGTATAGAGACGGTTCATGATATGAGCTTATCCACTTAGTTACAAGAATTTAAATATAACCATCTTGTATGTGTGTAATATACAATTTTTTTTTTTATAAAAACTTGGTACATAAAATTGTGTCGATAAAACAGACAAAAATAAAATATTTTAGAAAAAAGAACCTTTATATAATAATAGATAAAACTTTAGTTACATATTTGTGAAAATAAAAATAAGGCACTTTTAAAACTTGATTTTTAATTTAAAAAATAATAATTATGAAAAAGGTAAACACTAAAATGTTATTAAAAATATATTTTAATAATCAAATTTGTTGTTTTGCAAATTATGGCCCAAAACCACCTATCTTTTTTACTCTTCTAGAATTTGATGATTAATGAAATCTATCATGTTTGAAATGATAAAATATTTATTTTAATGTTCTCATTTCATATGTAAATGTCATGCATCTTAAATTAGCCTGAGTGTATAGGAACTTTTATATTCTCTAAGAATTATCTGAGAATGATTCGCATCTGAGAAAGACTATATAATAAAGAATGAAGTAATGAGTTATTATGGTTTTAATAATGCACTAAGCTGGAAGTATCAAATGTAACAATGAACCTAATTGCGTTGATATATACTCTACAAAAGTTCTGAAACATTTCATGAAAACATGCTGTTTGACATTTAACTTAATTTTGTGTTCAAAAGGCCTTTTTTTAATATCAAGATGCACAGAATTCTTCATATGTACATCAATTATTCATTCTGACAACTACTCTGCCAAAGTGCTACTCGGTGAAGTACTAATTATTATTGCTTAAAAAATATTTAATCATTTAATGTATTAGGTTATTACTTTGTGAATTAAATGATAGGTCAATTTTTAAAATTATGTTGAAATTTCAATGAAAATTTTTAGCGATCAAACATCATAAAAATATTAAAAAAGAAATCTGGAGTGACTCTACTTGAAATTTCAATGTATTTAATATTTGGCAATAGCTATAACCAGGACCTGATTAAGCTTTTAAATTAGGGAAACTCAGTATCATTTCGAGGCTCCCTTTCATTAAAAAAATATCTTGTTTCCCTGTTACATATTATACAACACAAGTTACCGCGGGACTTCCCCTTAAATCAGGGATATAGATTAGCAAAAATACAAAAAAGCTAACAGTGTTGTACACGTTGAAATGAATTTTGATGACAAAATCTATTATATTAGAGTAATAAATATTTATTTTAATCTTCAATGTAAAAAAAGAAAAAATGTACTTCAGAAACACAAGAAAAGCTAGCCTACCTTGATAATTATGTGATAATTATACGTCATGCAATCGGTAAAGCGGGAAATGGGAATCCATCTTGTGATGTGATCATGTGACCTTGTTTTGTAAATCAAACAGCTAAGGGTTGCCATAACTGTTTTTCAAAATACTGCGATCTGCTAAAAGAAAAAAAGATTTGCTCTTTGAGGTTGAGATTGAGTGGGTTTTACATCGTAATTCGTAAGAAAATCAGATAAACAATTGCTTGATAAACCAATTAATATTTGTATGAGGGTATACTTAAATAAAGTAATAGGTATTTATTAAATTCAAGGTCATTGCGCTTAAGCTCTATGAGGTAGATATTTTTGAGTCATTTCATTCATGGAGAACCGAATGTCCCCAATTTCGAAAGAAAATAATTTCAATAAGTAATACTTTTATAATTTGTACTGAAATATACAAAAGACAGTTTTGTAATTACCATAACAAACTAATTTTTTAATGTTTCAAAAGACTTTTTATTTATTTATTTTTTATTTTTGTTACTTTCTTCTGCGTTTAAAAGAAGATTAGTAAAAAATTTCAATTCTTGGTTTTTAATGGATTCACATGTTTTGATAAGTCTCGAGCACGATTTAACTATTTATACTTTCTTCTGTATATCTAAGAAAATGATGAATTGGTGAAAGTTTTCGAACTCTAGTTTTGAATGGATTTTCATGTTTTGTGAGATCCTTAACACGATTTGACCATTTTTAGAAAATGCCTGTGTGTCTGACTATGTGCTAGGCATGGGTGTCGGCACAATGGGGCAAGGGGAGCACTCCCCCCCCCCCCCCCCCCGGAAAATTCTAATAAGCATTTTTTTTTTCTTTAACTTTAAAACTGTGCTATCAGAATTTTATTAAAAAGCAACTTTTTTTTTTTTTTTTTTCTTTTCAGGTTGTGCCCCACCTTGAATTTTTTTCTGGCGACGCCACTGGTGCTAGGGTGTAGCATAGGACAAAATTTCGTATAAATATGTATATAATGAGAATTATTTTTATGAAATGATTGTGAAATTAATAGGAATTATTGATAATCGTAGGAGTAAACTAGGAAAATAAAGTGTGCGCACACGGTAGAACATCCCCCTGAGGGAAATAGCCCCCAGTTGCAGTGGCGGATCCAGAACTTGATTTTTTTTTTTTTTTTTTTGGGGGGGGGGGGCTAAGATTTTTCAAAGTGTTATTCTACACCAATAAAAAATTTACAATTGCAAAATTCAATTATGAATGACAGTGATTTGGGGGGGGGGGGCTTCAGCCCCCTAGCACCCCCCTTAAATCCGCCACTGCCCAGTTGGTGTAAATATTCAGTATGGATATCTTTCAAAAGAACTCCTCAATACCTTTAATTTTAAAACGAATGATTGAACCACAGATCTGTGTTATTTTTAAAACAAATTATCCATTTTTGTCGAGTTGGAGTTGAATATTTGTCGAGGCATGATCTTAACCTTTTGCTGTTTATATGCTTCAAGCTGATAATACAAATTAGCAACCAAACTAAAAATACATATGTGAGAAAAGTAAGTGTGTGCTTCAATAATTTTTCTACCGACTGTAAATTTTGAGTTACTGGTGTCATATCCCCCTCCAAGTGATGATAGGAAATATCATCTGAGGGGGGGGGGGTAGGGGATAAAAGAAATATATTTTTTGGATGAATGCTTTACAACCTTTAAAAGGATGTTTAGCATGGCATTCTGTATGAAACGGAAGATACAAATTTTTAAGTATTTCAACCATTTTCTTTTTTAGATTTGGAAAAAATTAATCAATTTTGCAAACCTAATGCATTTGCCCCAAAGCCAATTTTCTTTGAATTTCCTTGAAATTTTTTAATTGTGTTTTTATATTAAAATGTCAATAAAAAAATGGAATATTTTAAGATTTCGATGAAAACTTCGCATTTTATTCGAACATTTCAATTTCGTTAACGTTATACAGGAACAGCGAACAGGCTGTCTCAGATATTGAAACGAGAAGAGGGCGCCGTAGGCGCTACCAAGCGAAAATTTCCTGCGATTAAATTTTTCAATAAAGTTATTTTCACTATATGTCAATGAGCTGTTGTAGGACTTGAAACGGGAAAAAGGCGCCACAGTGCGGAGTTTCGTAAAGTCGGACTTTTCAAGGATCGCGAACCAGCTGGTCGCCGAAGGCGGCTAGTTAAAAATAATTTAATCATATTTAGAATTCGAAATATTGAAATTTTAAAATATTGCAACGCCATCTGGCGGTAGAAAATTCTGTAACCTACTGTTCTATTCCAAATTAACAAAGCTTTAAAATGATGTATTACTTATGAAATTATTTTAATTAGTAGCTGAGATACAAAAGAAAACCTAACCAGGAGACCTTAAAACGTGTAAATCACGGGAAATCTCGAATTCCATTATTTACTGTAGTCGGTTTAAGGAAAGTGACAGAAATTTGTGGCGTCTACTCTTGAAATTCAATTTAAATAAGTTTCAAAATGATATATTACTTTTGAAATTATGCTAATTAGAAGCTGAGATACAAAAATAATATAAAGACTATTATAAAACGATTTATGTCTGACTTTTTCGTGGTTTTCTCCGAAACTTGCGTAATTCCGGGCTAAATACTGTTAAAAATCCATAGTATGAAATGTTAAAGGAGTATCAGGATTCGAAACTCTGCAATATATAAAAGAATAAAGGCGTTCTGGGTTTTCTGTAGTTTTCTCCGAAACAACCGTTTTTTTTTCTACGTTTTTGCCCCTGCCCCCTCTTTACGTCCCTTCTAATAATTTTACACTTGAAAATATCCGCAATCGATTTATCTTTCCTTAAAACCTAATAATACCAATTTCAAACGCTGTAACTATTTTTTTTTTCTTTGCCCCTTCGCCCTTCCTAATAATTCAACACTTTCAAAAATATTCAGAATCGAATTTCGGGCGTTAAAACCAAATATTACGAAATTTCAACGGCATATCTCAATTTAAAACACTGCAAAATATAAAACAAAATTTAATCTAATTTTTTGTTTATCCACATATTTTCATGAAAATTGAACAGTAGCTTTATATGCTGTCTAGGCCGAATATTAATTCAAATGTAACGGGAATGAAAATTTGAAAGAATTTGAAAATTGCAATTTCTGCCCCACTATAAAACACGTGACATCTTGATCGGTTACAATCATTTCCTTTTTCATGGCAGACAGTCGTCTGGCATTTGAAATGATGTTGTCACAAAAAATTCATACTTTAGTTAATTTTAAAAAATCTAATTGTTGTACCGATACGCCACTTGCACACTTAGATTCAGAAAAAATGCCCCTTTCATTTGGGGATCGAAATCGTAACGATCGGACGAATATTTCTAATTTATTTTCCACTTTTTCTGCTTTTAACTCCGTTAAAATATCTTTTTTTATGCAATGGCGGTGGATTCTCAGTCATTGAGATCGCTTTTAGATTAGACATGAGTGGACATTTTAATTAATAACTCCACAACTAATTAAAATTTTTAAATTCTGTTTTCAGGAGCCCCTCGGGAAGGCCCCTGAGCATCCGTATGTCAATTTTTGTACTTCTGCGTTCAACAGGGGCTAAAAGTATAAAAGAACAGGCAGACAGACAACCCTTTTCTTTTATTATTATAGATAGATAGATAGATATTTTTTTTTTTTTTTTGTTGTTGTTGTTGTTAAAAATGAAAAAAATCGATAACTTTATTTTAAATTATCGCAGATCAATGGTTCAACCATTCGTTTTAAAGGTATTAGCGAGCTCTTTTGAAATATACCCATCATGGAAATTTACTCCCCTCGAGGGGGGACTTCACCCCCGGGAGGCGTATCTCCGAACTGTTGGCGCACGCAGAACAAATTCACAATTTTTCGCCAGAGAATGCGATTTTCGCCAAATCTGGAAGTGCAAAGAGAAACTTCACGCCGATTAACCTGTATAAATAAACATCCGGCGTTTTTCTTTCTTTCTTTTTTTGTTATTAATTTTTTTTCTTCTGATTATTAATGTAGGATTTAAATCGCAAAACGAAACATATCTTGAAATTAAGAAATAGTTATCCGAATAGAGAAGTAGATAATAATAATGGTAATATATTAGCATTGAGATCCGATTTCATGTATAAGGCCAAAAAGTTTGTAAAAATTGTTCAAACAAATTACAAATTCTTAGTAAAATGCATGAAAAATGTTCATAAGTCCAAATCAGTAGTACGCCATTTTACATTTCAACTATTTTTATTGTCATTTTGTATTTAAATTTTTAAAATGTATGACTTTATAAAATATCTCTCTTACGATGCAGTGCTTGAATTTTCATAAATTATCACCTTATATTTATCTATTATGTATTTTTAAAGAGCATCTTAATCATAATAAAATAGATATTTCGTGTTAAATTTTATGGTTGAAATTCATAAAATTTTCTAAGTATAATTTCCTCCTCGGACATGTCCATTTCTCATTCTTTACCCCCCCCCCCCCCAACCCCAACATACAAAGTTATAAAATAAAACGTTAAACATTTTATTAATGCTATTCTATTTGTTTTTCAGTAATCATAAACAATCTAACTTAATATGTTATACAAATCAAAGTAATAATGATGCGCATAACCATTTTCATCCTATATTTATTGTTACTAATTTCTATTGAGAGCGAAATGTATTCATATTAAAAGGAATGAGTATGATAGAACACTCAACACAGTCGCAGACTGAAATGCCGCACCTCATAGGCTACCCTCTATCCGATTCGATAAATTTGATTTATCGTAATTAAATGACTAATTTTATTAGGATTGTTTTCGTACATTAATTTTCAACACAACTGATCCCCATATTGCAAGTTCGTGGGAAGTATTGGCCTAATTTGTCAAATGAAGGAAACACAATATTTAATTACTAAAGTTTCAAATTAAAATGTTCATATTTAATGAAGTGTATTAAAAAATATATTTTAAAATATTAGTCTGACATGTTTACGACAAAATATTGGCATAATGGACGTTTAAACGAAATTTTGCTCTATTTTGCCATGTTAAAAAGAAAACGTAAATTTTGAATAACATGTGAAGTTTACAACTTACATTGTTCCAAAGCAATATTGTCCTTATCAATGACATAAGTGATATTTAAAAACTGATGCATCCATTTTACAAACTCAATATCTGTAATACACACAGACAAGTCACATAAACCAACCACTAAAAACATAATTTTTGGATTCAGGAAACCTCAAAACATATAAATGTAACAAAAATTCAATTTCGAAAACGTGATCCGAAAACAATACTTTCGCGATCTTTTACGGATAAGATAAAGTAAATTAGAATAAGAGAATAATTTTAAATTAATTAAACTTTAATTGCATTTATTACATTGATTTTTATTTATAAAAAGAAATGCTTTTATTTAATTTGGGGTAGACCTGTATATTTACTATATATTTTACAAACACAATATAGTGTACTAATTTAGCACAGAATTTAAAACACATAGCACGACATGAAATGACCTTTCAGCAATTCCATTGTATGAATATATCTGAATTCTTTTGTGGGGTTCTGTGTAAACTTCTAATAAAGGATATACATTCTACATTGTATACGAAACATTCTTTCATGCACATAAAATAAATGTTCAATTTTTTTTTTTTTTTTTTTTTTTTTTTTTTTGTTTCATCCAAAAATATTAAATTGTATTTACCAGAAAATTCACACATAGGCTTAATGAATTTGAATTCTTTTCTTAGTCACTGCACACGAATTACTTAATATTTCATCCGAGTCCCAATATCTATTCTTGAGGTATGGTGATAACAAACACACAGACACACACATTCAGGCAACCGCTAAAAACCTAATTTTTTGTTTCATGATATTTAAGCAAATGTAGCAAAAACTCAATTTCGAAAATCTGAATCAAAAATAAAACTTTTCTTACAATATATGGGTAAAATAAACTAAATAATGATGCGTAATAATGATAATCTGGTGTGTCACTCACACGACTTTCTTTTTCACCCTGCATTTCAATATTATAATGACAGATTGCACATTAAAGCTTAAGATCAATAGCGTAAGAATGTAAAGTTTAATGTACTTTTCAAATAATCTAAAATAGGTTTAGAAACAATTTTATTTGACGAAGAGAAAGTAAATAATAATAATAATAAAAATAATAATAAAACAGAATAAAATAAAATAAAATAAATGTATTTCAAGGATAATTTTAAAAGCTTTAAAATCATAATATTACAAATATACTTCTTCATTAATCTTGATAAAATAAATTTAAAGGGTTTTCTAATAAATTTTGGCATTAAATTATATTATCTAAAAATAACGATACAAAGACTCCATTGACACATTTTTAACAATTATGATTCAGGGAGCCTCAAAACGTGTATATATAACAAAAATTCAATTTCGAAAATTTGACCCCAAAACAATACTTTCTCTACCATATATGTTGGTAAGAGAAAGTAAAATAAATAAATAAATAAATAAATGTATTTCAAGAACAATTTTAAAAGCTTTAAAATTAGAATATTACAATTTTATTTCTTCATTAATCTTGCTAAATTAAATTTAAAGGGTGGAGGATTTCTAATAAATTTTTGCATTAAATATATTATTTTAGAATTACGATACTAAAACTCCACTGACACATTTTTAATAGTTTATTCTCTTGGGAAAAAAAGAAAAAAGATTGCTCGAATCCTTAACGAATCATGAATGAAGTGGAAAGAAGGGTTGCTTTGCGACAGAGAGGGTTTTGGCGCGAGCTACAAAAATTCGCCAGGTTGACCTGTATGCGCCAACATTTCGGAGATACGCCCCCGGGAGGGGAGGCGAGGCTCCTACATGCACAATTTTTTTCCCAGTTGGCTATCTCTATTACAAATAATTCTTTTAAATTTCGTAATGATTATTGAAAAATAATTCTTTTTATGCACATTTATACAAAATTTTGTCCTATACCACCATGTTAAAAATTTAGAAAAAGCGGGATGGCAACGCAAGCTGTTGCTCAATTTTTACCAAAAGTTGATAGACATTAATTTATGTCAATGTGTAACGACATACCAATTTGTATGAAATTCTGCATAGAAATACCTGAGATACAGTTGTCCCAAAATTTTGTGACACACACAGACATTTTCTAAAAATGGTCAAATCGTGTTCTACAGCTCTCAAAACGTGTAAATCTATCAAAAACCCAGGTCGAAAATTTTTACGAATCCAATACTTTCTTCTATTGAATACTAGCCACCTTCGGCGACCAGCTGGTTCGCGATCCTTGAAAAATCCGACCGTTTGAAACCCCCGCTCGGTGGAGCCTGCGGCGCCTTTTTCCCGTTTTGGGACCTACAACAGCTTATTGACATATAGTACAAATAGCTTTATTGAAAATTGTAACTGCAATAAATACCCGCTCGTTAGCGCCCTCTTCTTGTTTCAGTGTCTGAAACAACCTGTTCGCTCACCATGTTAAGATATTTAGAAATTCTAACCTTAGCTGGGTGGCGCCCCCGTTTTAGAACTTACAACAGCTTGCTCGCTCATAGTGCAAATAGCTTTGAAAATTTTAAATGCAGCAAATTTCAGCTCTGTGGTGACTACGGCGCCCCTTTACGTATCATGATTTGAAACAGCCTGTTAGCTCACTGTGTAAAGGAACATTGAAAATTCTGATCGCGGCAAATCCCCAATCCGGTGTGGCTTACGGACTCCTAATCGACTCCCAAATAATTTATACTTAATTGGAGATATTAAATTATTAAAATATCAAAAATCTGTCTGGCGACAGAGAATTGTGACACATACTCTTCAATTCCAATTCAAAAAACATTTAAAATGATACATTACTTATGAAATTATGTTAATTAGAAGCTGAGATACAAATGTAATATTTATATTGTTATAAAAAGATTTGTGGCTGAGGTTTCCGTGGTTTTCTTCGAAACTTGCGTAATTGAGGGCTAAATAATGCTAAAAATCCTTAAAAAGAAATGTGAACGGAGTATTGGAATTCGAAAGTCCGCAAAATAAAAAACGATAAAGGTGTTCCGGGTTTTCTGTGATTTTCTCTGAAACTCCCGTACTGAATTTAATGGTTTATATCAGTTTAAAAGTTTGCAATAAAATTACTGTAAAATAAATTTCGAATGGTATAAGTAATTTAATCATAATCAAAAATGGATATATTGGAATAAAGGTGTTCTGGATTTTCCGTGGTTTTTGCTGAAACTTCCTCACAGAATTTAACGGCTTATATCAGTTTAAAAGTCATCTATAAAATATATTGCAAATGGTGTATTATAAGTAACTTAATCATAATTATAATTGGAGATATTAAAATTTTAACATATTAAAGTGCCATCTGGCGGCAGAGATTTGCGATCCCTACTTTTTATATTAAAATTCAAATAAGTTTTTAAATAACATATTATTTATGAAATTGTACTAATCAGAAGCTGAGATACAAAAGTAATGCAAACATTTTTATAAAAAGATTTGTGTCTGACTTATCTGTGGTTTTCTCCAAAACTTACATAATTCCGGGCTATATACCGTTAACAATTATTAGTAAGAAATGTGAGCGGAAATCTGAATTCGAAACTCTGTAAAATATGAAAGAATAAAAACGTTCTGGTTTTTCCATAGTTTTCTCCGAAAGTTTCGTACAGAGGTACAGAATTTGAACGGGTTATATCACTTCAATAATCTGTAATAAAAATACTTTAAAATATCTTTTGAATGATGTATTATGTATTAATATTTTAGACTCAAAAGGGCTAATCTATCAAGGGCGATTAACGATTTCTGTTGAAATCCGTCTAAAATTTAAGAATTCCAAAACTGCTTTTTTACAGCCGAATTCAGAAAAGAAAAAAAAAATCATTATTATTTCTTCAAAAGTAACTTTAGGTTTCATTAACAGATTAAATAAAAATGAATTTAAATAAATGTAATATGTCTATTTATTTTAATTTTAAAGCTATACTTTAGATTTTTTAACTGCAGACAGGTGAGCCATATGACGGGCGATTTCGAATTTCTGCTTAAATCGATTTAAAATTGAAAAAATTCAAAAACTGCTTTTTTATTTCCAGTACTTGTCATGTGGACGAAAAGCAATTTCTCCCGACCGGAAGAATAGTCAGCCAGCATGTCTGGCACCTGGCACTCGAGAATCTTTGATAAATGAAATAATTAAGTGTTGTCAGCTAAATTTCATGCTTTAGTTAATTTTAAAAAATCTAATTGTCGTGTTGAAATGCTGCTTACACCCCTGGATTAAAAAAAATCGCCCCTTTCATTTGGTACCATATTCGTAACAATTGGACAGTCATTTCTAATTTATTTAGCCATTTAACTCTCCTTAAACCCATTTTAAGCTCAAAATTGAGTCGTTTATTAATTGACATAGGTTGACGTTTTAATTAATATCCCCGCAACTAATTAAAATTTTTAAATTCTGTTTTCAGTATCCCCTCCGGAAGGCTTCTGAGCACTCGTATGCCAAATTTTATACTTCTATGTTCAGACAGACAAAGATCTTCTTTTATATTAGTTTTTTAAGTATTGGATTCGTAAAAATTTTCGACTTTCGGTTTTAGATGGATTTACATGTTTTGAGAGGTCCAGAACACGATTTGACCACGTTTAGAAAATATCCGTCTGCCTGCATGTGTGACAAAAATTTTGTGGCGACTGTATCTCAGGAACTAGTGCAAAGAATTGCATATACATTTACATGCAGATGCATCTTGACATAAACTAGTACTTATCAACTTTTGGTGCTAATCGCTCAACAAATGGCGCTGCTATATATCCTGAAGCTTCGACTTCCGCAGCTTCAGGGAAGGCTATATCTCAGGAACTACAGAACATAATTGCATATATGTAGATGCCCCTTGACATATCAACTTTTGGTGCCAATCGGGCATTGGGTGGCGTTGTTATACAGCGATTTCCGCAATTTTAGGGAAGCTATATCTTCAGTTCTATAACGTATAGTCGAACGAAATTCGATAAATGAAAAGGCCATTATGAGGCATATGCTGATTAAATTAAGTGCATATCCGCCGATAAATGGGGCTGCAATATTGTATTTATTATTATTATTTGAGAACGAGAATGATGTCATCTGCATGGTAAAAATTCACTTCCGTTGGACATTTAGTGTACTACCACTATCTGAGATGAAAATCGTCTCATTATGGATTTAAAAAAACAACAACAATAATTAACGATTTAGAGTCTAGAGTTTGAAGATCTTCTCACTCTGTTAAGAAATAAGAGTTTCAGACAAAAAAGGATTTATTTAAAGATTAATATTTTCAGTAAAACCTCTCTAAGTTGGACACCTACGGTTCCAAGAAAAAGTGTCCAACTTAGAGAGGTGTCCAACTTATAAGGGGTTAGACATAATGTTAATGGATACATTCCGTTCCGAGAAAAAGCGTCCAACTTAGAGGGGTGTCCAACTTATAGGGGTGTCCAACTTGAGAGGTTTCACTGTATATTTCTATATATATACATATACATACTATAGAAATATTTTGGTTGTATTGTTCTGAGATGAACTAAAAACGAAAAGGTCTACACTGAGTCTGATTTTATTAAAGTTTATAGTTTGAATCAAAAAATCTTTATATATATCCATAAATATAAGTTCTATTCTCATACATATGAATATTATACATTAAAAGTAGTATGTTCTGTATTATGGTATTCGTATGCTAGCTATATTGTTATTCTGACACCGCATCTCCGATCTCCGCCTTGTCCCGTCTCCCGTGGTGGTCAATGTTAGTAAAATGGACACACCGCGGGGTATCTCTCCCTAGTTGTTTCTCGACTTATTTGCTTGTTATTTGGGGTACAGTCCTGCATCGAGTCGGGTCGACTAAATATTTTTCTTGCGGGTCCGGTTCGGGTAGGGTTGACTGATTTATTTTTACATCGGGTTCGGGTTTAGTTTTCAGTAGTCGGGTCTACTTGAGAACATCTTTCAAAGAACTTTTACTTTAATAAGTAGAAACGTGTTTGCGATATATACCATTTACCATACCATTGTGAATACAGGCTTACCCAAATTATTATAGTAAAATAAACATCCATATCGCACTAGACTGAAACAATTAACAAAATACATCAAATATATCATTATTATCTTTTAGAATAGAAGCTGTGAAAAACAGGCTCGCTCTTGGAGGATAATCAGATGTGTGATTCATCTATTTTGATTACTCACATCCTTTTGAAAGAGACTGTGAATGTAAACTAATAATTATTTTTTTTTCTCTTGCAGATGTTTTTGAGAAGGTATTAAAATATAATGTACGTAGATTTAGATGAGAACTGTTGTTTAGTGGGCGTCGCAGAGCTGTATTATTTTATCATGAATAAAATTTCTTTCTTTTTTTTTTTTTTTTTTTTTTTTTTTTTGAGAGCACTTTTAGTAATGCCATAATAGTCATGATGGGTTATAAATCACAAAATAATCTTGCAAACCTTAGTAGCTTTGACTTTCTTTTTTTTAAATAGAACTTTTTTTTTCAACGGGATGCATATTATGTTATATTGTTTACAGTAATCCTTCCGTTATATTGGGCCTCATTACATCACTCATTCGGATAAATTTTTTATCCCCCGACAGGCGCGTTATAAATAATGGGCTGCACTATAAATATATATTATATAAATATATACATGTATACAGAGACACAGACATTATAAATTGTTATAATTACATTTATAGTTATTTAAATTGAGGATTGATAATAAGGAAATGAATTTGAAAATGAAAACGGTATTTAATTTTACTATTGTGTATGCGTTGCATAGCGTACCACTTCAATATCGGGCTCGGGCTTTGATCACACAAAATTTTTCGGACTCGGGCGAGCTCAGTTCAAAAATGTCTCGGGCCCGGGCGGGCTCGAATTGCCAAAATAGAGCCCGAACTCACCTCTAGTACCTGTCCGAAGTCCGTGCAACCATTAGCGGTTGAGCTTTAGCTGCTTCAAGCCGTTTCTCACAGACAGACACACACACGCGCACAGATTTTAATAATATAAGAGACTAGTTGGTTCGCGATCCTAGAAAAGTCTGACCGTGTTAAACTCCCGCTAGGTGGCGCCTACGGAGTCCTCTATCCATTTCAGAACCTACAGCATCCTGTCAGTATTTTAAAAATAAAGCGCTATTTTACCATGTTTTTATTAACTTCGATTCTTGTGTGTTTGTGTGTTTGCGTGTTTGTCAGGGACAAATCTTGCAATCGATTTTTAACTAACTTCCCGACTAGCTAGATATTTGAAATTTTCAGGACAGCTCACAACACGGTGACAATACATTTTTCTAATAATTTTAGTCAACTGCTTCAAGTTCCGCTGCCTTCGGCAGCGTTTATATGATTCGACAGAAAATTTATTTAACTAACTTCCTGACTAGCTAGACATTTGAAACTTTCAGAATAGTTCAGAATAAGGTTAAAATGCATATTTTTAATACCTTTAGCCAACTGTTTCGGGTTCCCGCTGCCTTCGGCAGCGTTATCAGTACAAAGATTGCAATCGATTTTTTCCTAACTTTCCGACTAGCTAGACATTTGAAACTTTCAGGATAGCTCAAAAACCGGTGACAATACATTTTTTTATTACTTTTAGTCAACTGTTTCAGGTCCCCACAGCCTTCGGCAGCGTTTATATGATTCAACAGAAAATTTATTTAACTAACTTCCCGACTAGCTAGACATGGGAAACTTTCAGAATAGTTCAGAACACGGTGAAAATGCATTTTTTAAATATTTTTAACCAACTACTCCGGGTTCCTGCTGCCTTAGCTCAGAATACAGTGACAATACATTTTTTTTTAATACTTTTAGTCAACTGATTCAGGTCCCTACTGCCTTCGGCAGCGTTTATATGATTCGAACGAAAATTTATTTAACAAACTTCCCGACTAGCTAGACATTTGAAACTTTCAGAATAGTTCAGAATACGGTTAAAATGCATTTTTTTAATACCTTTAGTCAAATGTTTCGGGTTCTTGCTGCCTTCGGCAGCGTTATCAGTACAAAGATTGCAATCGATTTTTCCGTAACTTCTCGACTAGCTAGACATTTGAAACTTTCAGGATAGCTCAGAATACAGTGACAATACATATTTTTTTTTATAGTTTTAGTCAACTGTTTCAGGTCCCTACTGCCTTCAGCAGCGTTTATATGATTCAACAGAAAATTTATTTAACTAACTTCCCGACTAGCTAGACATTTGAAACTTTCAGGACAGCTCACAATACGGTGACAATGCATTTTCTTAATACCTTTAGCCAAATGTTTCGGGTTCCTGCTGCCTTCGGCAGCGTTACCAGTACAAAGCTTGCAATCGATTTTTCACTAACTTCCCAACTAGCTAGACATTTGAAACTTTTATAATAGCTCAAAACACGAGAGCAATGAATTTTTTTAAAAATTTATCCAATTGCTCCGGGTTCCCGCTGCCTTCGGTAGCGTTTATATGATTGAACAGAAAATTTAAAAACATGGTATATAAAAAGATCTTTTTATCTTGTAATTATTTATCAGTCAGAAAAGATTAAAAATTTATTTTTAAAATATCTTTAATGATCGGGCAAAAATTTGCTCCTGTCCCCACTACCTTCGGCAGCGCAGCCACATGCATGCTAAGTTCGATTCTTAAGATATTTTCATAAATAAAAAAGCATACGGGAAAACGAAAAAAATCTTTTGTACTTGCTGAAATCATCCGTTCGGACACCAATTGCCCGTGATAGCGGATATTCCTGCGAGCTACACGCGCCCGACACCATGCATGTTATAATTTTACACTTTCGAAAGTATTCTCAATCGATTTCTCACCTCAGGACCTAATACGAATTTTCAAAGCTCTATCTCTATTTCAACATTTTTACCCCCCCCCCTTCTTCCTCCAATAATTTGACACATTTAGGTATATCTGTAATCGATTCATACATCCCAAAAACAGAATAATGGCAATTTTGAACACACTAACTTTATTTCTACAGTTTTCGCCCCGTATCTCTCTTACTCCCCCCCCCCACACACACGCACACAAAGACACTTTAGAAAGTGTCCGCAATCGATACCTCTCACTCAAAAAATATAATAATGCCATTTTTCAAGAAACTCTTTGTTTTAAAATTTTTACCCTTACAAGTAATGCTCTTCCTGGAATAATTTTACATATTCGAAAATATCTTTAATCGATTCCTTACACCCAAACACCTAGAAATACCAATCTTTGAGGTTTTATCTCTATTACAAAAAATTTGCCCCCCCCCCTCTCTCTCCCTATTAATTTTACACTTTCGAAAGTCTTGACATCCAAAAACCTAATTATACGAATTTTCAAGTCACTTTCTATATTTTAAAAATTTGGAACTCCCAATGTCCCCCCACTACTACCGTAGGTAATGGAAGTATTGTATTCGGTCCAAAAATTTGATATCGAGTTTTCACCTGATTTACACGTTTTAAGGGCTCCTGATTGCAAAAAAGTAGTTTTAGCAATTGGTCAGTGTGCGTGGGCGTGGGCGCGCGCCCGCGGAATCTTTTGGCTATCATATCTCCGAAACCAATAAAGATAGAACTATGAAACTTCAGAATTGATACAGGTCTGGTGTACAGGTGAATTTTCCAAATTTTGGCGAAAACTGGAAAACCGGAAGTGGATTATCGGAAACCGGAAGAGGGACCGTAAGTGCGTATCTCAAAAACGACTCTAACGATTTTCTTCAGAGTTGCTGTATAAACCCTCTTTTTGATGTCCTTTCGAATGATATAGTTTATTAGTTCAGGATAATTGATAGGCACACTGTATGAAAGCTCAATTTCAGGTTTCGCAAGTGCGTTCCTTTAAAAACGGTTGTACGGATTTTTTATTTTTATTTTTTTTTTTTTAATTCACCATATTAACTCCTTTTTAAATATCCTTTTGTCTGCGGTTCTTGTTTACCGGTCAATAATTGAGTATGCTAAGTTTTGGTAAAGGTTAGTATCTCAAAAGCGGCTCTAATGATTTTCTTGGAAGTTGTTACAGAAATCCATTTTAGATACTCTTTTTCATATATTACGTGATTATTACAGTAAAATTAACGATTATCCTGATTAGGTGTTCAGCTTTAGATCTCGAAAATTCGTGTTTTAAAAAAATAACTCTATCATTTTTTCTTTTTTTTATGTTTAACTCGCTATGTTAATATATATAAGATAATAATATATAATATATAATCCTTTATACGCACGTGCATGTATATCTATATACTCAATACTCTTTACTGGAAAATTCCAAAAAATTACATATAATACGTGTAATAGTGGGTAATAAAAGTCGTGTGGTTGTTTCACACCAGATTTTGTGTGTGTGTGTGTGTGCTCAAAAACAGAAAGGGGGGGGGGGCAGGAAAGAGGGTTAAAAAAAAAAAAAAAAAAAAAAAAAAAATCTGTTTTTTCTTTAGAACAACTCTTTTCTAATTTTTTTCTCCAGCATGCTGAAAAACAGGAAAAGGGAAAAAAAAACAGAAAAAAAAGGGGAGGGGGAGAAACAGAAAAGGGGATAAAAAACAAAAACAAAGAAAATCTGTTTTTTCTTTAAAACAACTCTTTTCTATAAAAAATACAGATTTTTCCTATAAAAATTACAGAATTTTTTCCCCCAGCATGCTGAAAAACAGAAAAGGGGAAAATACAGAAAAAAGGGGGGGAGGAAAACAGAAAACAATATAAAAAACAGAACAAATCTGTTTTTCCTTTAAAACAGCTCTATTCTGTAAAAAATACAGATTTTTTCTCTAAAAAGTACAGAAATTTTTTACAGTGTAGTTATTTGTAAAGTACCATGTAAACACTGTTAAACAAAAATTTCCGGTTTCATTTTATTAATTCAAAACGACATAACTTTCCGGTACACCTAATATATAATTTTTCATCTTTCCCCTTTAAAGTTATGCAATAATTTTGAATAATTTTGAATTTTTGCCCTTTTCTTTTTCCTCTATTTAGAACGCAAACGTAACAAATGTGTAAGTAGAATATAAAATGTGTAACTTTTTCACTTATATATATATATATATATACATATTATATAAATATATTTGGATTTAGAGTGCTTTGAAAGTAAAAAAAAAAAAAAAAAAAAAAAAAAAACTTATCTTACCTTAAACCTTTATTTATATTATCGATAAGCTTTTTACGTAAATTCATGGCAGCTTCTACTCGCCCCGTCTTGCTAATTGTTAGTAAATGCAGGAGAGCAATCAATTTTAAAACTCAGAATTAAGATTTATTAAATTTAAAAAATATTTGTTTTCCTTTATAGAAACAAAATAGTTTCTTATCGATCATTGCTTTTTACAATTCCCTTAATTTTTTACTTGTTGCGATGCAAATCTAAAAAAAAATCTGATTAAAAGTGCAAAATGCATGTTTTCTTCTACAATCATATATTGATGTTTGTTAATTATTATTTTTTTTTTTTTTCAATGAAGGATTATTTACAGTGTTATCCAAATAAAAATTTTACAAATCGCTTCGTCTTCAAATTTTATCATAGATCTCTATAATATAGTTATATAAATTCAATATGGGATTTTTTTTCTTTTCTTTTAAGTTATAAGCTTTTATTAATAATACCAGCTAATACTTCCTTTAACTTTTGGTACATCTCCGTTATTATATTTTTACTTCATCTTTCGTCTTTGATCTTTTTAATACCTTCCTTTTAGTTTTGGTTATTTCAAATTATTTATTTATTTGTTCCATTTAGCTTATTACATTTATATTTTTCTTTTCTTCTTCGTACGTGCATATACTTACACCCAAAGTTTATATTTTTATAAGTTACAAATATAAAATTATGGAACAAGCGATTTTTTAACGATTATTCTTCATGTCAGCTTACGAGCTTAGTTAAGTTTCAGAATAATGCATAGTGGTATTGTATTAGTCAATAAATGTATATATATATGTACTTGTGGGCCACTGCTAAGGAAGTATGTTAATAGCATTGAAATCAACAACAACAAAAACAACAACAACAACAAACACAACAACAACAACAAAAATGTAACCGTAAAACACAAGGTTTGGTAGGAAAATCTAAGTACATCCTAAAAATAGATATAAAAATAAGATATTTTTACAAATAAAAAAATGCCGTAATTTTTATTTCTTTCTTAGTTAGCTCTTTATTGTAGTTACAAGCGTATTTCTATGACTTATATTTGTGAAGATAATCACAGATAAGAAATTGTGTTTAATTCCTGTATATAACATATATTGCTGAGGAAAATAGGAGCCATAATCTTTAAAACGCCTATACTTTTTTATGCGATACAAAAGTAGAAGAAACAGAAGAAGTAATTTAATTTAGATATTTTAATAAAATTAAAATTAAACTATTCCTTTTAAAAATTCTAAACCATATAGTATGAATCGAAGTAAAGAAATTTAAGAAATACTATTACACCAAATATCAAATCCGCTGTTTTTAGATCATTGAGACTAATTAAATATTTAAAACACCTCTGTTTTCTTTTGAAAGATACTTTTCTACTAAATTATGTATTTACTTCGGAAAGTTCTTTATGAAATTTTCTGCATCATCTAACTGAGATTTAACAAATCTTTATTAAACTATTTAAAGTGATGTATTCCTTTGTTAAATCCTAATTAATGCAGTTAATAGTTTATTTTACCTGAAACCATTAGAATTCGGAATTTTATCATTTAACTCTTAATCACGATTTTCTCTTCATTAGTTTAAAATTATAGTTCTTTACATTTAAGGTGCAACATATCGAGAGAAAATTTTAATGAAATGTTTAGAGACCTTTTCGAAGGGTGGGATTTTCTTATCAAAAATATTATATCTATTATACAACGACGAAAATATTATCTGATGACACACACAATTCTCGACTAATTAGGTTTATTAAATAAAACAATAAAATTAAATTAAATTAATATACATAAAAAAAAAAAAACTTAAATCAAAGATGTATTTAAAAAGACACTCTATTCGCAACGTAAGAAAACATACAAAAATGATTAAAATTGTTTGCATCCAATGATACAAATTTATTTAAAAATTGTTTTAGAAACAAATTATATCGATATAAGCAACAAAAACCATGCCAATCCCAGAACTATAGCAAAAAACTACGACTTAATCAGGTTGTACTTCATAGTACCATTATTATATAGAATTAAAAACAAAATATATACTGATCAGGATTATGAATAAACGTAAAACGTATCCTCTTCTCCATTGATCGCTGTAATCAGTGGGAGACAACTTGGTCCCTACAACCCACTAGTGCGCGGTTTAGCATTTATAGTGGGATGTAGGAATTTACCTGATGCCGAAGCTCTTTCTTTCCTAAATTTGACCAATTTTCTTAAAAACATTGAGTAAGAAATATTCTTTATTATTATATATTTTAACTTGCAAGAATTCTGCTTTATAAATTTTATAAAGAAACGTTACTCCCCTACTTTATAAATCCCCATTACTATGAGATTAGCCAGCGGTTAGAGATTAAAAAAAAAAAAAAAAGAAAAAAAAAAAAAAAAAAAAAGAAAGAAAGAAAAAGAGAGAAAAGAAAAGAAAAAGTGGGCGGTTGGTATAAAATGGTTGACTAAAAAGTTGACCTCTGGTACAAATCATGACATGACTAAAATTAAGTAATATTTTTCAGAAACTATCAGTACATCACATAAAATCCATGAAAAATGACTTAATGCGAATGACTTTGAGATACTTGAATATTCCCTGAAAAAAAAAAAAAAAAATGTTTGAAATTATTAAAATGTAAATAAATTACAAATAAGAAGAGAGAATATATAAAATAATTTAAAAGAAGTAATAAAGAAAGGAGTAAGTCAGGAAAATAACTTGAATATATTTGTTTTATTATTTTATTAATAATTAAAAATTTTAAAATATGAATTTTTGGAAAAAATAATATTTTATGTTATTATATAATTTTTTTTTTTTTAAAATTTGTAAAACTGATGTATTATTAAATATCTAGCAAACACGATCTAATTTCTAAATGTTATCCTTTCCACTCTATGAGGTATACACGTGTCATTCTATAAAACATGTCAAAATCATTGTATTTTTTAATGTTTAAAATATGCAGTCACATAATTATAAATAAATAAGCTTTACTAAAAATTAAAACAAGTATAGTTAACTTCCGTTTCATTTCTGTCCTGGTACATTCAATTTTTTTTTTTTTTTTTAAACACGAGGGAAGATTGCCATGAGGACTGGATTAAGACTATTTTGCAAAAATATTACAAGCAAAAGAGATTCTAGATGCGTTTGTATGATTTACGATAAATGTATTATGATCTAAATATAAATAATTTCCAAACATTGGATTTTTTAAAAATATATCAAAAATATTAGATTTGTATTTTTTTTTTTTTTAATGCATAGCATTGCTTTATATTTTTAAAAATAAACAAGCTTATTCATATACCTGAATGAGCTTTTATTAATAACAAAAATTATCTGCTCTAATGAATTATATTGCATGAAATATTAAATTTAATTCACTAATAAATCATTTCTTTGATAATTTTATAATTTCATGGAAAACTACTTCTTGAAACTTTAGCTCATATCTAAAATTTCAACCGAGCTGACTTAATGTTCCTGATTAAATTTTAAAAGTCACGCAAGAGAAATGGCGAATTAAGTATTCAGGCTGCTCTTTAGATGGTAATCTTGGAATCAAGATTTGTGTTTTAATATATAAGTTACTTTGAAAGATTCTCCATTAAAGTTTGATATTTTAACTAGCTCAAAAGATTATAGTTAAATTGCATATATCTATAAATTAAATTCAAAATATATATGTATAAATTAAATTTAAAATAAAGTACCTTCAAAAATTTCTTTTATAAAAAAAATTCTAATTATTTAAAATGAAGCATATAAAGTGTTTAAATAAAATATGTTAAACTTGTTTTGTTGCTGAGGCTGATACTGAGGTGTTGTCGCCTGGTTTTATTTATTTTTATAAATTTATAAATATTATTCATAGAAACAAATGTT
The DNA here is from genome assembly GCA_963930645.1 of Salticus scenicus. NCBI lineage: Eukaryota > Metazoa > Arthropoda > Arachnida > Araneae > Salticidae > Salticus > Salticus scenicus. Next base: position 123,873,057 of record OZ005648.1, on the reverse strand, counting down.
TCAAATGTTTTCAAAGTAATATTGGTCAAACCTCAATTGAATTACGTATTAGAATTAATAATCATGGATCATAAATTAGTAAATCTAAATTTCCCTGTTTTGATCTCGCACATTTTAAATTACATTCTTTTGAAACATATAAATTGAAATCCTAGAGCATGTTACAGATGAAAATGAAAGACGTTTTAGGGAAAATGATTATATTTTGAAATGTAAAACTTTATATTCATATGGCTTAAAAGCTGAAATTAATAATTTAAATGTAAACAAAATTTCTAATGTATATAATTTGTTCTATAAAGTAAATAATTTAGTTTCAATCCAATGAGGTAAAAGGGGTTTCCATATATGCAGTAAAAAATTGAATAATATTATCCTTTTATTTTGGCCTACTGAACAAGAGAAAATAATTTCAGACTCTATATGCTAATAAGTTAAAGTTAATAGTCTTTTTTTTTTTTTTTTTTTTCCTTATAAGAATTATTAGAAAAAATTTCTTTATTTCTTTCAAACAAGGAAATAATACAAAAAGTGTCCTCTTAAAAAAATATTGAAAAAAAAAATAAATTAAGCATATTTGGCGATTTCACACGGTTAGGCGATTGATTTTGAGTACTTGGCTGAGAGACAAAACATGGTTCTGTTCGTACACGGCAATCTCGGTGCTATCGAACTGAACGCCTAACAACGCTAAATCGCCAAATATGCTTAATATTGATAATTTTTTTTTTGGTCGCTGTAATTCATTTCAGCCGATATTTTTTTCACTTCCTGGTATTTTATGAAGAGTAGAATCACATTTTTTTTTTCAACATTTTTTGAAGACGACACCTTTGGAATGTTTCCTTGTAAGTATGATTTTGTCAATAATCAATTTAAAGATTTAGTTACAGATTTAATAGGTTTAAAGCTTTTAAACAATAATATAAATAAAGCAGCAAATGAATAGTTTATAATTTCCTTTTTAAAAAATTGTTTGATAATTTGAAATTAAATGCAACCATCCATAATAATAGTTTTCTTTTTCCATTAAAAAATATACATATTAATACTGCTTTTAAATATAATAAACCTTTCAGTAAAAAATAAATAAATAAATAAATAAATAATAATTGTTATACAAATTTTGCTTTGCTGGTGACTCCCCCAATTAAAAAATTAAATGTTAAGAAATCTTTTTTAAAAAGTATGCATAAATATATTTTGAAGATTTGTTATAAATATAATACTCCTTGTGAGGCCTTTCATGAATGAACATATAATTTAATATGTTAGTTTCGAGTACGCCATATTTCTCTGTGCTCTAGATTTTGCGATATTTAATGATCCTAGTGAAGGTTATAGATATGCCCTTGAGGTCTGTTTTTAGCTTCTTTACTGTGGTTGCATATACGGCGCCAATACCCTTCCTCGCTGAAAATTTGATAGTCTGAATGTCTGTCAGTCCTAGGTCCTCGCCTATTGCACTAGGCAAAATATTTCTTAGGAAGTATTTCTTTTTGACAATAGCTAGTGTGGATGGAAGTGGTGTCCTTGCGAATGTATTTTTCAGTTTTCGATCTTCTTGAGTTATTGTTAAAGGTGGTTCGTTATCAGAATCGCTATTATAGCTTTCATTTCTAGATAGTCCCATTGTTATTGGTATGACGAGTTAATGCAAAATATGTTTACATAATAATTAACAGGGAAGAGGTGCCGCTCACCGCTCTAGGAGCAGTGTCGAGCGATTCCAGCTATGCTAGGCCCCTCTTCCGGAGTTTATTTAAACTCTAAAAAAAAAAAAAAAAAAAAAAATTACAAAAGCCGCTAGAGACAGGTCTCCCACACGACAAGGAGCGGCATGTTCTATGCTGGTTACATAATAATTATATCATTTTTGATGATGTGATTTTTGACACGTTCATCGCCCAGCATGATTCGGTTGAGTTTCTCGCCGGGCGCAAATCCGACCGCCGGAGATAACGTGTACCAGAGAGTCACAAATAAAAAATAGAAATAAGAAAATTTCGGGAACTTCTCGTTACCGAATGGTTGTCCTCGGCAAATGCTAAACCAGACAATGATAGAAATAAAACAAGGACCGTGTCCCACCATTTAGAGATCCGTAAAAATCAGCAGGGTAAGCCTATAAGAAGGAAGTGCACCAACTGCCAAATACAAACGAGACAAATGTAAAAAAAAAAAAAAAAAAAAAGCAACCTAATGTTTAAATTGTCCAAAATCCTCTCAAATAAGTTTAGAGTGTTTTAACGACCGCAATGCGTTATCCTAAATATAAATTACTCAAAGGTATAGTATATGAGTATATTTTTAGTAATTTTATTTTGTATATATACTATATTGAAATTTCATTGCTTATTCCATTAAAATGCTTTAAAAAATCCAACTGAAAATCTTATTAACTTCAATAAGAAGAGCGTCAACCATATTTGTGTGACGGGGCCCACACGGAGGCATACCTGTCACCCAGATATGGTACACGTGACGACGCACGTGTTAAACAGTCACATGATATTGGCATGAGGAAAGATTATTCTACCAGTGCGGCTAATCTTGTCTTATTCTTCTTCGAATATAATTTTACTGTAACTCATAATATTAGTTTACATGCTTATCGTTACATAGATGACTTGATGGTTCGTAAAACAGATTTTAATAATATTTTAAATTTAATATATCCAGATATTTTAAAAATAATAGAGTCAATACTACCAATTTTGAAGCTGATTTCTTAAATATTTCTTTCGTTTTAAAAAATAATATTCTATGCATTGATGTATGTGGAAAAAAAAATCTTTAACACTAACTGTATGCCGCACTAGCATTCTAATCTGAGCCATAAAATTTATATAAATATAATAGGTAATCAGCTTTTAAGAATTAAGATATTGTGCAGTTCGAAATTTGATTTTAATGAATAAATATATAATTTTCAAGCACTTTTAATTTATAAAAAAATATATTCCTTGAAGTTTATTTCACATTATACTAGTGATGCAAATTTTTTATTTATTCTACGTGACAGCTCCGCAGCTTTGGACATTGCATTGATTGGGTAGTCCTTGTAGATGTCCTATTTGATGCTGACAACTCCAAGCCTATTTTTAGGAATGTTGTTTGATTGATGTTTGGAGATATTTGATGAACTGTTAGACCTGGAATTGTACTGGGCATCTAGGGACTTGGAACAAGCATTAAGTGTTCTATTTTCATAAATTTTTCAAGCCGGAACTCCAATTTTGCCAACTTAGACTTTAGCAAGTGGTGAGTTGTTCCATTTTTTCCAACAGGTAAAGGTGGGGGTATGTCATTGCTAGCATGCCATTCCATGAATTTATATAAATAAATACTTTAATTAATTCTCAATAAAAAATCTTTTTTATCTGTTATTGAAATTTAAAATTTAAATATACAACAATATTTATTAAATAAATCATATTTTAGTTGTTATAATTTCAAATGCATATACTAATCTGTTGTTTGAATTATAATTTGGAGTATGCTAGCTTGACATATCTTCAGAAACCTGTTAAGATTACACAGTTTTTAATAGCTGTATTCCCACCTGCTGATGAAGAAAGTACAGCTCTGTTTAAATTTTAGCTTTAATAGTGTTGAAATTAAACCTTTTCTTGTTTTTTAAAACCGTTAAAAGAAATTGTTTTGGCTGTCTATATATTCCACTTTCATTTTTCCCTTACCATAATTGAAATTTAATAATATATATATATATGTGTGTGTGTGTGTGTGTGTGTAACAGTTATTTTATCTTTAATATAAGATATAAATGATTTTTTTTTAATATGTATATATATATAGCTTTGACGTAGAATGAAAATCTGTTATTAATATTTTTATTATTATTTTCAAACTTTCATTTTTCACATTGCATTATTGGTATTTAATTACTGAATCCAGTAATCAACATTGGAACAAATATAATATTGATATAAGAAGTAGCAGAAATGTACCTGTATTTAACATTTTAATGAAAAATACTTTTTTTTTAGTTTATAAAAATTACACACATACGCATATTTTGTTTTTATTTATTATTACTATTATTATTATTATTGTTGAATTATTAAACTGAATAAATATGTATCTTTTAACTTTAAAGTTCTAATGTTAATTCTTTCCCCAAATCTGTCCCTTCTATCTGTATATATGTTTATCTATCTATCAATCTATACATTTTTCTGTCTATATATATATATATAAGTTTCGGAATTAAACAATTTAATTTCTCTTCGATTGAAACATGTTTTAACTTAACGTTTACAGTAACCAATTACCAACCCTCGGGAACAAGGCCTAGGCTGATCCAAGTGCGATACACTAGGAACTTAGATGATCTATGCCGGTATTTCTAAGGAGTACTAACCAGTATTTAGTACTTTTCGATGAAATTAATAGAAAATACATAATGAACAGACTGTAGAGCGTGATGTGATTTCGAAACCAAACCCATCCACCTGCCAGTTTAAAATCAAAACTTCTAGTCAAACACAACTTCTTTAAGATATAAACAAATTATTAAAATCAATTTCGAATTTCATTTATCAAATGGTAAATTTCCAAGGCCTGACACAAAAATCTGTAAATATTTTTAAAATTTCTGCAAGCTTCTATTTATGTTTTCTATAGAATTAGCTTTATTGAAAATGGTATAAAACCAATTCTGATTTGTGTACAAGGTCTCCTGAATAAGTGCTAATACCTTGTATTCTTTGAAAGGTGTTTGTATAAATCATATTTAAGTAATTTAAATTGCAGAAATCATAATATATTTGATATTTATTATTTGAATGCTCAAAAAATGCGTATATCCTATGATTTTTATTAAGGCTTACAGGACCACACATTAATATTCAGATACATTACGGCTTTTTTTTTTTTTTTTTTTTTAAGTTGTTGGAATTACATTTTCTGTCAAACTTTTCGAATACTTTCAAAAATGTTATAACGTGAGTATCACTTAAATTATTCTATCTGTCTGCATTTCTTTTTGCATGGATGTCAGCGCTCTAATTACAGTAATTATTTATAGATTGGCATATATTTATGTCTTTTAATCGCATTAATACATATTTGCTATTTAATATGAGGAAATAACGCAACTGATTTGAGGTATAATGAGAGGTATGCTGCAAAGCACATTTTGACATCTTTGCAATGAAGTTAATATATGATTCCCGATACATAAAACGGTTTTTACAGTAACATAAGGTGTAATTATTCCTTTAAAATTTGATGTTGATTGGTTTATAAGGCCTCGGAATGTTGTTTTGATTCGTTGTGTGTTATAAGGAACCATAATTAATCAAATTAAATTTCCAGTGAGACTTTTAGCAAATCATATTGTTCATATGTATAGTTTAGAATTTATACAAGTTACATAACAGAATTTCTTTTAGTTATTTATATTTATAAGGAAAACTATAAAGATACATGATTAGGACTTTTTACTATCATAGCTAACGCAAAATATACTTACGTAGGCTAATTGTTTTCTAGAAAATGTATTAGAAACGCAACCAAAACAGTAATTAGTTTTTATTAATTAATAACTGTAAAAGTAAATACTAAAAATTAATAAAGATTTCAACAATTGTTACAAGTTAAAATAATTGTACAACTTTTCATCCGGTAGAAAATTATGTACTAGAGCATCATCAAAGCAGCAAGGTACACTCGTGCCTATTAAGATGATTGAAATGACTTCTGCATATGGCTTCTTCTGGAATGTCATGATGTTAAATTTCAGAGTAGGGTTTCTATCTACCGGGCAGAGGAGAAACGAGTTAAAAAACCGATTTAAATAAAGAATACATTTTGAAAAAAAAAAATGTTGCAAAAATTGTTAAATGTTATATATATATATATATATAAATTGTTCATTAATCATATGTTAATCATATCTGATTGTAGGTGTAAAAAATATAAGAATATTTAACTTTAACTAAGGTGAACAAAGAAGTAAATGACTGTTTCGCGCAAATTTCTTAAAGTTTCCTCCTATTTTCTAATGTTCTTGAAAGTATTTTTGGAGAAAAAAAAATCATATATATATATATATATATATATATAAAGATTAATAAATGAGAAAATCATTTATTTATTCTCTTTCTACAATTCATGTTATTTACAATAATGGTTTCAAAAGGATATTTTGCTGAAAATTGAACATTTCAAATACATTTTTTTTTTTTTTTATAAAAGCTAATTGTAAATATATATTTATTTCAATTTGTTTAAATTATATTTCAATAAAAATATGTAAAATAGATTAATCTATAATGGGAATTAACAGTAATCGAATTACTAATCAATACCGTTTTTGCAGACCCCTATACGTGATTCTCAGACAATCGCCTCTATAGACAATCCCATACAATACTATTTTCTCTTTCGACGATTTTGTCCATAAATGAATTTATATCCTTCTTAAATTACTTAAAGTATATGATCTGAACGTACTATCCATATTAAATACTAGAAACTTTCACAAATTTAAAAAAACCGCTGCGAAAACTTAACATCTCACACATTTAGAAATTAACTACATTGGTCAAATAGTGAAAAAAATCAAAATAAACAGAAATTCTGTGGTTATTTTACTAGCACTGATAATATTTTAGATATCTAGTAATTCACTATTCCTTATTTTCAATAAATATACTAAGCTTATTAATAAAAATACATTTATTTTTTTAAAACAAATATAAATATATTACATACATGAATAATTAAATTTTTTGAGTCAAATTCAATTTACTGTTCTTTAAGATTAAAATAAAAATCTTATAGCCACTAGTTAATACTGGCAGCTACTTACTTTAAGCTTTGTGGATAGTTTTGAATTTGTCCCCTGTTAACCCGTTAGTAGTCGCTTTAGACAGCGGCATCTATTACAGATTGCGCACTTTTTATTTAAATACCACCAATAATTTTAAGAAGTGATGTGATCGACGTTTCATCGATTTTATTCGTGTATTATGTAATGTGTATATTAAATACCGCTTCTAAATATTTTTGGTGGCTTATGAATAAAAAATCTGGCAACACTGAAAGATGGGCGGCAAATCGACCAACTAGCGACTACTAACAGCTTAATATCGAATCAAAGCAACAATTGCTATTGGAAAAATTACATAATTAACATGTATTATACCGATAACAATAATTTAATGGTGAATCATAATTTTTGCAATTGTTTATGAAAAATGGGGCATTTATTTATCTTCGTATTTAAACATAAATTCACTTAAATAATTTTCAATTACAAACGAATACACGACCTAAAATTTGAACACGGTATTATATGTAGATTAATTCCGAGTATTCCTTTTACTAAATTCAACACTACAAATCTGATGTTTTACTTCAAACAATTTACGATAAGAAAACTCAAGTATCAAGCTTTCTGTGTTATTGTTCTCATTTAAACGTTTTCCATACTCCAAATACCCAGCTAGACAAAATGAAGAAGTTTCAAATACCTTCAGACTGTCTGCATTTGTTTGTAGTTTGTCTGCAGGTTTTTTCTTCTTCTTTTTTTTTAGCTGGATATACATTATCATAAAATACTCAAACAATGGATTACTAATATTAAAATAATGATTTTGTTTTCTTCAATTATAAATTTCATTTTTTCTCACACACACACACACACACACACACACACACACACACACACACACACACACACATATATATATATATATATATTTAGATGACTTAAATTAAAAACAAAAACAATATTTTTCAATGTCAAAATTTTTGTTAAAAATTAAATAAATTTAAAAGATTAATGTGCAACCTTACAACATTAAAATAGTTTTGTTTTTATTTACATGGAGATTAAAATAATAATTTAAAAAGCCTAGTAAATATTTTATTTTGATTTCTTCATCATATACTAGTTTTGCATTTGTACATGTATATACAAATAAACAAAAATCACAATTTGTGTTATTATAAGCCATATTTAATGAATCTGATGTATATTGTTTGATAAAAAAAAAAAAAAAAGAAAGAAAACGAAAAGAAAAACATTTACTTCCAATCGAATTTTATACTTTTGTATTTATATTCGCATTTTAATTTGCCTATGAAACAATTTTTTTTTTCTTTGATCAGAATCTTTATTTATCTCCTGCGATTTGTAAAATTTCATGTTTTCATTTTGGTTAAAAAATCTGTGTAAACTAAGCATATAACAGGGAATCGTTTTAAATTAACTTTCGGATATTAAAAATAAGTATTATAATATTTTTAAATCAAAGGCTTGTTTAAATGAATTTTTTTTTGTTGAATATTTAAACGGATAATAATGTTGATATTATTTTCTTGATGTCAGTTAAATAAGCTCTCTCCACTTCTCCTTCTACATATAGACCAATGAATTTTATAGAGTGTTACTCATAATATTAAAAAATATGCCTGAAACTCCAAATTTCCTTAATTAATATGAAATTCAACAAATATTTATTAAATTAATTAAAGAGCAGTAATATTCTGTAGGAACTAATTTATGCAGATTTATTTTTGCTTTGTTTATAACGTAAATAAATCCTTAATTACAACGCTAAATACCGATATTGATGGAATATTTTAATATATATTATAAAAATGCGATTTTATTTCAAGATATTCTTTCATTACGGGGTATTTATATCAAGGCTTCTAAAATAGGAGTATTAAAATATCTTCGATTTCTCAAATTCTAAACAAATAAAAATATATTGGAAAACTCTTGTAATAGAATTGTAATGTAATAAAAAATTTCATTTATACTAAGAAAAAAGGTTACGTTTAAGGCCGTACAAATATAAATGTTTTAAATTATATATATATATATATATGTGTGTGTGTGTGTGTGTGTGCGCGCGCGTGTGTGTGTGTGTGTGTATACAGGGCATTTCTCAAAAGGTGGACGCAGAACACACACCATAACTTTAAGCTTTAATAATATATATAAATGTAATTCTCGTTGACTTGAATTTTTTTCACTGGAATTCTATTTCTATGTAAAGACAAGAATTGGTACAATTTATTGTAAAAGATTTGTATAAATATCTTAATATTTTATTATTTTGGACTCAAAGGGTAAATTTTGGACATCCAAATCGTTAACTGGTTCAAAATGAAACACCAGAAAAAGTTATAACTTATCTTCATGTGATTTTAATAAAAACAATCAGTAGGCACAGGAAAGTGATGATTGTCTGATAACACAGACCTACAAAATTGAAGTTGACAAAATTTGATTTCATGATTTTAGCTGAACTTTTGAGTTCAGCCAATGAAGGGTGCTTACCGACACACTTTCTTACATATACCATCAAAACAATAGGTTGGTTGGTTGGTTAGTATGGTTTTACGTCGCACTAGTGCTATTACAACAATAGGTATCCATGATTAATTAATCATGAAAACATATTATAAAACTTACCATATAATTACATTGGGGAAGAGTAATGGAAGAAATTAAATTGGTAGGCACCCTGTATTCACAAAAATCTATACGTGATAGAGAAGAACTGACTTCATTTTCGGTTTTAGCACACCAGAAAACATAAAGGTCAGTCAAAATTATAAAATCAAAATTTTATATACCAACCTGTGTAATGTTTTCATCAGAAACTAATATTGGTTTAATAATTTTTGAAAATAAACAGAACTTGTACAAAAGGAAGTATTTCACATTTTGTTATGTCCAAATGTAACGATCTAAACAATGCTATTTTAACACAAACTATGTTAAGTAAATAAGTAATCTAAACACACTCTTATCTTTCTATAAATGATTTCTAAAATATATCTAAATATTTGCATGTGTCTGCAATGGTCTGAATCATGCTACTCAAATGGTAATGATTTTTTTTCTTTAAATATTAAATAACAATGATCTGGTATCTGATGATCTGATATATTAAAACGTATAAATATATTTAGTGGGTTTTTTTTTTTTTTTTTTTTTTTTTTTTTTTTTTTTTTATATATATATATATAATTTGTTGTTTTCTCTAAATAAAGCGTATTTAATACATTGATTGTTAACGTTAATGTTTTTACATTTTGAGAATCGCCCACAGAGAGATGGAGAGAAAATAAGAGTTATTGAATTTCGTGAAATAAATTATACTTCAAGACTCGTGTATACTTCAATATACGGAAAACAAAAATCATATAGATATATTTTTTATTATTTTACATAACGAGTTATTTATTTTTTCAATTTATAAAACGTGATTAGCTAATTAAATAGAATAAAATACAATTGTAAAGACTTGAATTGATCGAAATGCAGTTACCTACAAGGGAAAAAAACTACAGAAAGAACTATTATACAAATACTAGACATTACACATACACACACTTCCTCATTATAAAGGAAATATTCCTTTTTAAACGATTCTTTGCACGCATACACACACACACACAAAAAAAAAAAAAAAAAAAAACGCTCTGTACCAAATATATTTTAGACGATGGTTATGTGGTAAATTTAATCATTGATCATACATTAATACCCACATTTAAGTCTTCTTCAACATAGAAGTAATGACACTGATTCCAGTTTTCAATATTTGGACCAATATTTCAATCAATATCAACCTTGGTTCAATATTTGGACTTTATCAAATACTTTAAAAAGTTATGGGACTTAATTTTATATCAGCTACGTATTTTTTAAGTAAAAGGAAACTAAAATAAAACTTTTTTTTTTTTTTTTTTTTTTTTTTTTTTAATCAAGTTGATAAGAGAATGCTTCATTTACACGCAGACACACACACAAAAGAAAAAAAAAGAAAAATAACTGTTACAATTTATAAGTAATATAACATTAAAAACTCATGCTGTATGCAAAATTAAGACTTACAGAATTCAAGATACAAACAAGAAATGTAACATGACATTCTTCTCTTTAAATATATGCAGTTTCAATTGGAGAAGTTATGATACAAATAGATAAATCAAAGATAAAATCAAATAAAATATTCACCATTCTTATTTATCAATATACTAATTAAAACACATGTTGTGTACACAGCTAAACACTTAATTCTTTTTTTATAATATTAAAATAATTTTATTAAATTTTTAGGAAGAAAATATGCAATGGAATTTCCTTATAATCATGAGTAGTATACATCTTGAATTTATTCAACATACAATAAAAGAAGTACTAGATTTGTGTCTTGCAGTCTTACGATTTTCAAAGAAATCGCACATTTTGAAACGTTCTTAACATCATCTGTCAATTTTTAGTAAGTGTTTATCTGTGTTGCTCTTTGTAAAGAGATATTGGACTAGTAAATGTTTGTCTGTGTTACTCTTTGTAAACAGATATTGGACAGTGGTCTTATCTTGCAAGTATCGTGGATATTTCCGATAATCAAGGTGCCCCTTTATATTGCTTCCAAATAGCGTCCAGTTGAAAATTTTAAATCCACATAGTGAATAAAACACGTTTTTTAAAATCAGATTTGCTGAAATTTCATTGCATACAGTCGATAACAAAAGTCTCCGAACACTACCAAAAATCCCTATATAAAAAAGTACACTTAATACAGTTTTATTAAATAAATCCTTCGCGAATCCTGTTCTTAGTCTAAAAACAGTATTCGACAAGGATTTATTTAACAAAACTGTATTAAGTGTATTTTTTTATACAGGAAATTTTGCTAGTGTTCGGAGACTTTTGTTACAGACTGTACATAGAAATAAAGTGGTTCCCACAAAGTTTTTTAAAAATAACATTTATTTTTGGTTAAATTATTAAAAATAACTTAATTTTAACTATCATATAAAATATATAACTTAATCAAAAAATATTTCGAAGAAACAATTTATAGCATCGCACTTGACCTAAATCATTGTTTAAAAATTGATTCCGATTAACATATTTTTTTAATCTTCAAACTTTTGTGTGTACAGTGATATAAAAATGAATTTACAAAACACATAAACACATTAGAAATTTTATTATTTAAAATTCTGAAGGCAAATTCAATTTCAAAATTGATGGTATTCCCCCTTTAAAGAAAAAAAAAAAAAAAAAACAGTTTTTCTTTCTTTCTTTCATTTTTATCTTTTAATCTTCTCAAAAATCATACATTTCCTTGCTCTATTTTGCAAATTAAAATAACCTTCACAAAACTAAAAGAATGTAAACAGTATAACTCTTTTTCGCATATTTATTATTTCCATTATTTTCATCACCTTATCGAGGAAATGAGAAATAGTACAGCAATAACAAACAGCATAAAATAAACCCATTTAAAACAATTGCGATGGAAAATAAAAAACATTATTTTTCGTCTTTTAGTGGAAAAAGTAATTTAGTTTCTTAATAATATTTTGTTTCAAAGAAAGAGACAAGAAAGTCTTGTTTTCTCGCTTTTAAATGCTTCTAGAAATTGGTCTCCAAAACAAATTTACTCTTACAAACGTTTTCTTATAAAGAATGGAAAAGAAATTAAATTTACATTTTATATAAAAAATAAAAATAAATAAATCTATACATAAAGTTAGGTTGTTTTCTGAAAGTTTTATTATTTTATATTATATTAATACAATAGTTTTTTTGATTAATGAAAAGACTGTTGTGCAAGGTTTATTATATATATATGTATATATATATATATATATATTATTTACCAAAATTAAAAGTTACAAAGAAGAATGGACGAACTTGATTTTTTAGATTTCTTTTTATTTGTTTATTTATTTTGATCCATTTGGTCTGTTTTAAAATCTATGTTTTTAAATACTTTATATAAATATATGGTTTGTATGAAAAATATACCTCTCTATTTTTAGAAATGTTTGATCTTTATTTTTATTTTTTTTAATATTTTCGACTAAGATGCATTTTAATTTAATAGAAAACTTATAAAATGCAACATATCATGGTACGTTGCATTCAGCATATAAATATATAAATATATATATATATATATATATATTCATTTAATAATTTATATTAGGTTCATTATTTTATGAATCAACCTATGGCAATATATCCCTCTATTTATCCCTCTATCTGTGTATCGTCTATCTGACTATAGTGGAAAATTTACCATCATGATAACTTCCGAAATAATGAACTAAACCGAACCAAAGTCAAACAAGGACTTATCTTAGAAATACTCTGGATTACTTCGTTGACTCCTTCATATTTTTATTTTTTTTCCGAATAGTGACACTAGAAAATTTAAAATTATCTTTCTAAAAATGTATTTTAAACCATATTATATGTTTGAATTTCTATACCATATAAGGATCATACATAGACCACATAAGGATTTCTAAATAAAAATTAATAAATTTGATCCAGTATCCTTTTTCAAAATTACAGATAGCTTAAATTAAAACACTATTTGAAATCAGGTTACCACTTAAAAATTTCTCATCACCATAACTTCCGAAATTAGCAACCAAATCGAAACAAAGTTAGACATTAGACCTATCTTCGAAATATCTTTGATGAGTTCGTTAACCTTGTTTCTCCGCCAGTGCATATTCCAGTGTCAGTCACTTGAAATCTGACTGTAAGTTTGAAATTTGTCACTACACTAAATTTTTAAGGGCTCACTTATTTCGAACTAAAGTTGGACAGTGGTCTTTTCTGGCAAATATCTTGGATGATTTTCTTGAGCAACTTTCTACATCATTTTGTTTCCGAATGACGGTGAACCCAATATTTGTCATGGCGAAAACCTTTGAAATACTGAATAATTTCAAACCGAACTGGGAACAGTGGACTTACATCGAACATCTTGGATGAGTTTAATGAAAGAATTGCACCATAATTTTGTCTTAAATTGGCGGCCTCTTGAAATCAGGCTGCAATTTAAAAAATTGTCATAATTTATGAATACTGAGTTGTTAGGTGAGTGAAAAAGTTCTACCCGTTTTTACTCCCCACAAAGAAGAGCAAATAAACGCAAAATGAACAGTACCTATCATTGTATATAATCCCCATTGCTATCTATGATTTTTTTGTCATCTTTCTGGTTGAAGATCAATCCCACGGCGGTAAAATTTCGGCGGTTTCGAGTCAAAAATTTCTCGGATGACAGTTTTTCCTGCATCAAGATCATCAAAGAATTTCTGACTGAAGGAATTGTGCAACGCTCGAAATAGGTGATAGTCAGTTGGTGCCAAGTCAGGGGAATATATTGTTGACATATTGAAAACACATTTTTACAAGGAAAAATAAAACATTAGGGCATTGCATTTTACGAAAATGATACAGAAAAAGAACTTTTTGTAAAAACGCAGTTATTTAAGTCACCAGTTGAATCTAGCGTTAGGTGGCGATGGTCTCAGAGAAAGTATCGAGTTGATCACAGAAGGTTTGGGTTGGTGCAAAAAATGGTTGCTAGTTACTAGAATTAAACTGGTCGTTTATCTTCAGTGAACACAGAGAAAAAAATTAAGGGAAGTTGTGAAGCTTTTCGTGTTCAGTTGGACATAGGTATTTATAGGAAGAATATTTCAGAGAAAATGAAGTGAATCGTTCTCAGTCTTATTTCTTCAAAATGAGACTACCAAATCAAGGAGGTTTTGTTTTTTGTGATGATATAATCTGACAATATTTTTAAGTTTCTATATGTTACTAAGTGATTCAGAAAAAGCTTCAGTGATAATGTTTACAAATGTAATTTTCGTACGAAGTCAGTTGTAAGGCTAATTTAAGCACGAAAGTTAAATCCAAGTCTGGTAAGTTCATTACACTATAGTTTCTTGAGATTTAAAACCTGTTTAAGTTAATTAAGCTCCAAATCTGTGAAATATTCTTAGTATTTCCATTATAAAATATAAGAAAAAGAAATATATGTGTTATATGACGCGTCTTCATTTGCATCATACAGACATTTTTTGTACTTAAAATAGGAAATATTAAGGAAGTTGTAAACCAGCTGTTACAACGTTAATTATTAATAGAGATATCTAAATAATTCCATTTTTTTTCCTTGTAAATTTTGAGCAGTGTATAAAAATATATAATTCAATTTATCAATTAACTAACTGGTAGAATGGAAATGACGTAATATAGATCAAAAATGAGTTAATGTAATAAAACACGAAGCAGAATTTATTAAAATTATAAATCCTATATTAATTCCTCATTTTGTACAAAGAAAGGAAAAATAGTTTGTATAAAAATATAACGCATATTTTATATGAATTTAAAGTTTAGATTATAATTTGTGTCTGTAATTGATAAATAAAGATTTACCTGTAATTCTTCCTGATTTTTTGCATTAATATTCGTATTTTTTAATTTTTCAATTCTCAAATTAATTCCTCGGACGTCCATAAATAGATTAACAAACATTGATTAATAATACGCATGCATACACACACAGAAGTATATGATTGGCTTTTTTCGCATGAAACACAACTTTGCGTTCTCTTTAGGTTATTATATGAATATCTGCTTTTAAATTATTAATATTATGTTGTAGTAATTTTAGACACAAATTAAAAAAAAAAAAAAAAAAAAGAAAAGAAAAAAAAAAGAAATATTGCAATAATAATAATAATTATTATTATTATTCGTTTAGTTCTATATGAAAAAAATATTTTGGACATTATTATTTTTTATCATCATCTAACATTAGGGAGTCTCTTGCATAATAACTATTCCAAAGACTATTTACTTAGCCGATATCTTCGGAAGACATATCAGAAATTATTCCGACATTCAACTTACGTTTTACCGCTTTCTTTAATGGAAAAGTTTTGTAAAGTTTCAAGAAACTCCGGAATGTATTATCATGCCTTATCGTTATCGTTTTGATCACTTATCTAAGTCCGAGAGAACAATTTTAATATTCCACTCAAGATCTAAATAATGGATTTTAAAAGCGCAATAAGGACATACAAAAGTTCAGATTTTATGAAAGATTTTCAATATATATATAATTCAACTGTTCCTTAGGAGTATTTTATAAAAATAAAATTTAGTGAATATTTTTGATGTGACACTTTTTTTTTTTTTTTTTTTTTTTAAGCGAAAAATATTTTTTTAATTTATCATTTAGAGCTTGATTTTAAAATTTTACTTTTAAATGGCTTAAATACCACATTTTATAATTTTACTGCCTCTGGTATTTGTTGGTATACTTTCTTTTTTTTAATACTTCTGTAATACATCTTCTAAAAATTCTGATTTGTACTCAAGTATACCTCATTAGTAAATTTTGTTATGATTACGTTGAAATGTAAGTTAGTTTTATATTCTGATTACTATAATATTCTCACTTTTATTAAACTGCAAACTTCTGCCACATCAACTGGTTTTTCTTTGTCAGAATTTACTTTGTTGTTGCAACTCTATCAGTGATTCTTGATCACAATTTACTTTTGCGGCGACTCTCAGTCTCCATTGTTTTGACTCGATATGATATCACGACTTATTTCTGTTAGATTTACATGAAACTGTGTAAGGATATGAAGCCTCATCCACTCGCTCGAAATCGCGCTGAGATTTTTAATCGAAATAATCCATGGAGATTTTGGTTCGAGAGGGCAAGGATTTCATTAGAGTTTTGTTTAGTGGGAGATTAAGTGCAAAAAATTTCGTAGAGAAATGTAACGGAAGTTAGGAAGTCCTGGAGTTCCCTTAAATGTTAGTAATTTTTTCATTAAAATTTTTTAAGATGAAAGAAGTTAAGTATTTCTCCAGTTAAAATAACTGAGTGAGCTTCAATGAGACTTCGTGGGTGCTCTTAGCAAGAGTAAATACGCTCCTTCTTTTAAGTGAATGTATTCTAGCTGACATGTTATCAAGAATTTTCTTGGTGGATTTAAATTAACATTCACATAAATCGACACTTTGTCATGCTCTATATTATATTTAACACGTTCACGCCTGCGGGACCCAACGGTGGGCCATAGCAATAATCCCTGTCCAGAAAAAGTACACTTAATACTGCTTTGTTAAGTAAATCCTTGTCGATTCATGTTCTTAGTCAGTCTAAGAACATGATTCAACAAGGATTTATCGAACAAAACAGTTTTAAGTGTACTTTTTTGATATCGGAATTATTGGCTAGTGCTCGGATACATTTGAGTAGACTATGTAAACAAAATGCGCCGGCGTGAACGTGTTAAGTAAATTTCGAATAAATTAAGGAATACGAAATTTCTTCCTGCTTTTTTATCTTCAGTAAAATATATTTATTTTATGAAATTCTTATGTTTTATCAACTTTAAAGACAGTTATTTAAATCCACATAGGGGAAAATAAAGGAATTGCTGTAATGGGATACAACTGAAAAATCTGTACAATATTTAAGATTACGAAATGTAATATGATACACCTTTTCATAACAATTAGATTTTATTAGTTTAAATAAGCGTGGAATTTAATCTCTCTGTAGTATGTAAAAAACTATATAACAAACCGATAAGAGATTTTTGCAACAGATATGATCAAGTATCTACTTCCACTCAAAATTTGTATGGAATCAGATTTAATGAAAGTTGCGTGTTATGCTAGCAAATCTTGAGAAGATTTGCAAGGTTTGCTCTCACCAACATACATATTACACCAACATAAATATTACTGTGACACCAACATACATATTACTGTGAAATTTGCATTCCATGTTCGAAAATGTACCTTCGATACTGAATTATAAATCATCATACAAAGCAACAAAACGAAACTTAACGTTTAACAAGTTATGTTTTAAGTTAATAATCTACATACATTATTTAAAAAATATAAAAATCATGAAAAACGATAGTTTTTTGAGTGACGCAGCAAAGTAAATATACACTAATTTGTGTGTGCAGTTGTCTTCTTGTCTTCTTTATTTCTCTTTTCTCATGTAATACAATAGATTTTTTGTTGCTTCGTATTTAAGGCATCTCATTAAACGTTTTCTGAACTCTACTTCTGGAATTCTACTCTTTGAACAATTTGGGAAGCATTTTTAAAATTTAATTAATTTATTTTATTAAAGAAGTTAATGCTTTTAAATTTCAATCTCGAAAAGAGATTTAAAAACTTATTTATTTATTTATTTTTAATTGCTTCCTAGGTCAGGTTGAAAGTGTGAAATTCAAAAAACTGAATTAAAAAATAAAAATAAGTTTTGAATAACTTATTCTTATAATACTTTGAAGCAAAAATCCAATTGTATTATGTGGGAAAGGAAAAAATATATATATACCATCTGCAGCTTTAAAGTCAAATAAGCTCTAGATTGTCAGATAAAAGTGGTAGAATAATGAAGATGGTATATCAGCTAATACATCTTTAAAGAATGCTTTTTTTTTTTTGGTCCATTTAAATATTTTCGTCAAATTATGCAATTCTTATAGCATTTAGCTACATTTGCTTATAAATAACTAAACTGGTAAATGTTATTACTTTCGAAAATTGATACTTTTTTATACCATTTCTATGATTAAATAAAGTGAAATTTTATAAAAAAAAAAAATACTGATTTGAAAATTCACAACACTTGGTGGCCCACCAGCATGCCAGCGGTTCTGTGCTCAAAGCTGGTAGACGTGGGGTGCCAGAATCGATACCAGGTAGCACTCGTCGGCATAGCCGTTCGGAGTTTTCTTTCGCTTTCACCGAAACTTTCATAAATACGGGCTAGGAGCCCTTAGAAAGACCCCCCACGGTGGTTAATCCTCCTCGGGATTTTGACTCTAGTGCATTTAATAGGCCTAAATTCCCATAACCGAACCCAACACGTAACACTTGGCAGAAATGACACTGTAATTATATATAGATAGATAGATGTATATAATATAGATAGATAGATAGATAGATAGAAAGATAGATTTCATATTAATTTTTAAATTCGATTAACTTATATATGGCAATTTCAGTGTAGTTACCTATTTTCATTTTTTAGTATTATAGAAGAAATGCTGATGATAATACTCTTTTGAATTCAAATATTTATGATTATTTATAGATATATTAATGTTTATGCTTTATTTATTTTTATACATTTTCTGAATATATGTAAACATCCCACGTGTTTCTAATTTTAACTTATTTAATATATTTCGTCTTATATGAGATTATGACATATTTGTAAATAGAAATATATTACATATGAATACTCAATATGTTACTAAATATATTTAATTATAGCTTATGAAGAATTGTTTATTTGGAGCAAGTAATATTTTCTATTAAGGGATTAGAATAAATTCATATGAGTGTATAAAGTGGGTAATTATGGGCAAATTTTAAAATAAACTCCTTTATTTAAAACTTAAATTAGCTTATCGTTTTTGGTAAATGGAGATAAACAGATCAATATATGATATGGATAATTTCCATATTACAAAATATTATTGAAGTTGGTTTCGAAATATATTTCTATTGAAGAAATGTATGAAATATTTTATTCTGGTTTACTTTGTTACGCTCTGCTATTTTAATAATATTACGAATTGAGAAAGCTTAATGGAAATTTGGATTATTTTCACAAACTTTCAAAATTGCTTAATGTCCTAAAAAATAATAAAAGAAGTACGCTTTATATAAATATAATCCATTAAAATATTTACAGTGTTGTCAAATTTAGTTACTTTTTATATGAAATAATCACCAAGAATTTTGAGGAGTAATGTTTGATATTCAAAATAGGCGAATAAACTTCGATGTGATTAAGAAAACAATACAATTAAAAAACTAATGGAGGATATTTAATAAAAATGTCCCTAAAAGTGGAAACACTGTGCATTTTTAAAAAAGAAATGTTATTTTTGCAAATTTGATTTAAATGTATAGAAATCTGAAATTTTTGTTTTTGCCCTTTATTGTACTTCCTTTTTTTGTTCTGATCTTATACCATAGTTTCAGTAGTTTTCAATAACATTTTTATAGGTACCTTAGTGTTATTTAATTGCAGAAATTGCGCTTTTAATACACCAAAACTGTTTATAAAGAGGATATGCTATGCAAAATATGGAGGAATTTCAAGCTATGATGTATTATGTAAAAATATAATCATGAAAATTTCGACTATCAGACATTTGTACAGCTGTACGTTTTCAGGTGTTTCTGCACTAAGTATTAGGGTGAGAGTGGACAAGATAATGTCCAAACTCTTTATTGGATTAATCTCATATTTTATTTGGAATGTTATGTGTCACCTTCATACGAAATACACAAATATTAGTGAGTGTAGGATTTATATTCCTTTTACAGTTACACAAAGAAAACTATTTTTAATTACAGTCTAATTGTTCAAGTTGTCTGAAGTGCAGTAGCATGTAAACGCTATATTCAGCTGAGAACAAATACTACAAGCTAGTGATTAAATGAATCATAAATAAATCTCAAATGAATTTACTTAAATATGTTTATATGTATCGATTTTATTAAATTCTAAGCAAATAATTATCCCAGTTCCGTTATTCTTGGAAGTAGTTAAAATCTCGTTATTAGGTTTCTCTGTTTTCAGATTAATAGGTAAAATTTCCTCTGGGCAAAAACTGCCTCGACACATTTATTTAGAAGTACAACAAAATTTCTTTGGAATAATAATTAACTAAAAGAATTTACATGTATTGTGATGTATCGTAGGCTTGAAATCATCAAGAGAAGATTGCTTTTCTTTAGAGAAATATTTTTTTTATTTCTCATTTACAAACACTATACGACACAAACACACATACATAAAAGGTAAACGAAAACACGTAACACATATTGCATAAAATGGTCGATAATCTTTGGACCAAAAATAATAAACATGAACGGCACTCAAGCCAGGCACCCGCTATTCTCAGCGTTGCATCATTCCCTTCTAAAACCAAACTAAAAACTCAAGTCTCTCTTCAATTCGAAAGTCT
Organism: Salticus scenicus; assembly: GCA_963930645.1. Lineage (NCBI taxonomy): Eukaryota > Metazoa > Arthropoda > Arachnida > Araneae > Salticidae > Salticus > Salticus scenicus. The sequence goes on along the minus strand of OZ005648.1, from coordinate 123,852,201 downwards.
TTTCACCGTGCTGAACAAACAGCGCCCTCTCGTGAGTCTTAAAGTCATTAGTCTGAAGTCATTACAGTATCGTAATAAACCTATTTTGAAAAAAAAAAAAAAATACTACAAATGATACTTCAATTTGTAAGTTTTGTCACCCATCTTCCATTTATGTATACTTGGTGAACTACCCATTAATATAGAGAGAAATAAATCAAAACTTGCTAGTGAATATAAAATCAATCTCTTTCAATATTACTCTACTACTAAGTAACATGTAGTTTTAATTAACAGTCGAATGACGAAATCTCCTGATCTCGATGTGTGTTGTTGAAATGAATTCTTCTTGAAAAAACAAAATATGCGCCATGCTTTCCTGGTTATAATACTTGTTATTAATTTGTTTTCTCTCTCAGCAGACTTATCTATTTTTAGGACATATATTTTAGTAGTTCTTTTTTCCAATGATTTCAGTGAAAGAAAACTAAACGTTTTTTATTACGCTATTTTTCTGCAATAAATGATTGAACTTTATTCACATCGAAAAGCCAAATCCGGTTAATTGTTTCCTGCATATAATACTTGATATTGATACCTTTATCTTTTAGCAGCATTGTCTGTTTCAGAAAATTTGTGATTCATGTCTTACTCCAACAACTTTTCCAAAATATATCTACCAATATATATATATATATAAAGAGAGATAGAAATAGATAGAGAGATATTACTTGCATCAAATTACTACATTAAAAACATATAATATGTGTTTAAATATTAAATTTCGTTATCATTTAAAAAAAAATTATGTGCTATATGATAATTATGTCATTAAAAATATAATTAAGTATAAGTTTTCATTCATAATTTTTTTAATTTTAAAAATATATTTTAAAAACTATTTCTAAATCCCTAATTTCTATTTAAAAAAAATAACTTCTCATGTATTGCTTTATATAAGATCTATTTATCTTACTCTTATTTCTAAAACAAGTTGAAATTTTTATTGTTATTTGGAAAATTTTATCGAACATGGGACATTAGAAAGGACGAAACTTTTCTCCTTAAAAAAATTGCTCTTTCTAAACTTTTTCTGCTACATATCTATTTTTTTTATTTTTATTATTAAAAAAAAATCATGATAATGATCATAATACCTAAAACAAAAGCAATATGCCAGAAGAAACAATTTTCTTCTTCATGCAATTCTTCCTGATAATGTTCCGTCTACACACAGACCGTGACAGATCTAACATCTGTTTCTGATTGTTTTGCCATCAGATAGATACGATTAATTGACTATAACTCGATCCATGCTTTGGGAATGAGAGATACACAATTCTTTCATACGATATTAAGAGAATAATTTATTTATAAGAATTAATTCTCTAAGAGTAAATGGAATTTTCTCTATTAATTCTAAATTAATATTAGATATTAAAAGTTTATATCTGTTTTGCGTAATAGATGGTAAATTAGAAAAAAAAAATGTAAGAAGTTTAGAAATGGAATGCGCTTCTTATTTAATAAACTGAAGAATAGTATTATGCAAAAGAAATGCCCAAAATAATATTAAAACTGTATGAATTTACTTTTATTAAGTAATTGTATATTTCTGTAAGTATATTTAGAATATAATAATTGAAAATATTGTTAATAAAAAATATTAAGCTATTTCTAAGTAAAGCCGATATAGAATTTGGTAAAATTCAAAAATACATAAATTTATATATTTTTACTTCCATTACCCTACTACCGTAGGTAATGGAAGTGTTGTATTTATTTAATATTAATATTTGTGCACAATTACTCACCAAAGAAAACCAGGAAAAGTGATATAAATAGTCTTCAACGTAATACACACAAAAAACTAGAAGATATACCTCGAATATTACTGAATATCTGCATTTTTCTAATTTATTTTTTATTGTCAGTACACTTAAAATTTAGAAATGTGATAAATTAATTGAAAAAAATTAATAGATATCAAGAAAAAATTGTATTTTTCGGAATAAAAGCAAAAAAAAAAGTTTCAGATATGCAATAATTATTTTTACCCCGTTAGTAGTCGCTAGTTGGTCGATTTGCCGCCCATCTTTTAGTGTTGACATTTTTTTTTATTCAATAGCCTCCAAAAATTTTTAGAAGTGGCATTTGATATACATAAAACACGAATAAAATCGAAGGAACGTCGGTGACATCACTTCTTAAAATTATTGGTGACAGTTAAATAAAAAGTGCGCACTCTGTAATAGGTGGCGCTGTTTATAGCGATTACTAACGAGTTAACCATCTGATTGCCGCTGACGGATATATCAGGTCACTGAGCAATTCTTTTTTTTTTTTTTTTTTTTTTTTTTTTTTGCATCACACTTATGATTCAAAATTATATAGATATGAATATTTAGCTCATTTATCAAGTTTGAAGGTTATAAATATTAGCTATAAGGATTATAATGATTCGTAGAGTTAAAATTTTAATCTGAATTGGAAGTAAGCACTATTTTACTATAACGAAAAAAAATATGTGGTGAAAACAACATTACTATTTTACCCTTTGCAAAGTAGGCAGAAGGTTTAGGTAAAACAAAGCTATTATTTTTCAATAAGTTACGCTAACAACATCCTTATCTCCAGGAAAATTTTCTTTCAGTGCACTGTCAAAAAAAGTCCTGTTTGCTGCAGTTTGTTGCTAGAAATTTTCTATAATTCAGAAAAATACACTAAGCGACAAAAAAAAAAAAAAAAGCACTTGAATATTTTCCTTTTTACCTTCTACAACCACCAATTTTGTCGTTTAAAAAGCAAATTTTGGAACAGATTTTATTATGTTGTCCTCCACTTACACATTAGCATTGAGTGCAGTGTTAAAAACAAGATGCAATTGCCAGAAAAAACAGTAATTTTGGAAATTATTTCAAAAATGGTAAGAATAAGGCAGTTAACGATGCCACAAAAAGTAATAATTTTTGAATGAAAATCAAAATAAAATATTTTAATACATGAGATGACAAAATAATTAAATGTTAACGAAATATTGGTAAAATGGATTTAGCAAAATATAAAAATTTTTGGCCGTTTAAAATGGAAATTTGGCTTTATGGGGTCATGTTGCTCATCCAAGCAAGATAACCTTAAGTTAAAAAGCGAATGTTTAAAAAATGGATTTGTATCATATTCAGAACTTAAAAAAGATTTAAAAAGGTGTATAGTAAATTACTTTCGTTAAAAACAATGCTGGAACAATTAAACAAACAAGTTAAAGAACAGAATATCTGCGAAAAATGCCATTATTAAGGAAAAGAATTAGAAAAAATAATACTTTAGTTAGCCAAAAATTTAAAAACATTATCAGTTAATTAATAGGCTAAACTGTTTTTCTCTGAAGAATCAAGTTTTCTTCATTTCGAGCAGGTGTAAAAACCTAGAATGAGGACGAAAATGTGACCGACTTAATGAAAATCGCACTCTTAAAACAGTGACTTTTTCCGTACATTATGGTACGGAGGTGCACAATTTTTCAAGTAATCCTGCAAATTTTCATGCTCAAGGGATCAATTAACTCAAAATAAAACACGGTGATTATGAATGTGCCGCCTGGCCGACTATTTTGGAGGTATTTCAGACTTTCCTTCAAGCAGCATTTCATGATGTTAATGTACCTTGCTGTACGGCGTCTGTGGTGCGTCAATTTGAATCAAATTGTTAAAATCACCTATCCATTACCATTAGCACCTATAATTCTGTAAGTAAAAATATAATTTTCACTCTAAGTTAAATCCCACAAAGAATATCGTAGAATTTCTTCTTTATAAGACTTGAAAACAGTCCTAATCTGAAACCGATCGAAAATGTTTAGCCATAAAAAGGCGCGGGAAGAGAAAGGAGGATTCGAAATTTGCAGCCTACAACTTTGCAAGAACAAGAACAGTTATTTACAATATTTGGCATAGTGAAATGTTTGAGATTCATATCAAAAAACGGTATAATGGTGTGCCACTCTGCATTACAGTAGTAATTGTTATTTAAGCGTACAAAAAGAAAGTTATTTTAACTCTCTAGCTTACTAGATATAATCGCGGACGCCAAATAAATTTAAAGCATACAGAAGAAGTTATTTTAAACTTCTAAGCTTTCTAAAAAACTAAATAAATTCTAACAACAAAATCTATTTGCTGATTTTATTCCATTGAAAAATTTGAATACTCAGAAAAAACAAACTAGATGCACGCTCACGAGCATCATCTCAATAATCTTTTTTTTTTTTTTTTACAATAACAAAAATACATCACGTGAGTTAAAATATAAAAATGAGAGAAATAAATAAAACATGGACAATATCTAACAGAGAATAAAATAAAACATGGACAATATCTAACATCCTCCCACCTTTTGATTATATCTTATAATCAAAACTCTACATTTTGACATCTCTAGAAGATTTCATAAACTTCATAAAATCAGTCTATCTGGCATTTTAATTAGTCTTCCAGATCTAGTCTTTCTAAGTTCCCTGCAGGACTTATCCTCCAAAGGCTTTTCAATTTGTGCTTCCTTCACAGCTGGATTAGGAAACGTATTTTCTGCACCGTCACTAGATGATACTTCTAGAGGATAGATTCTTTGTATTGGTCGAAGTATCTCTGAATGAGATGTTTGTAACTTTACGAGGCGCACTTTTCCATCTTTGCCATGAATAAGCTCTATGATGCGTCCTAATGGCCAGTGCATCATTTTTTTATTGTCCGCTCCCACCAATACAATGTCTCCTACAGAAACTGTCGGTTGGCTTCTTCTCACATTCGGTCGCTGAATAAGTAAACCCAAATACTCTGATCTAAATCGATTTCTTAAACTTTTCTGCAGTGCTTGTCTATATTTAAGCCTTTGTTTGAAAGAGTTTCCCTCGACTGCATCAATGTCTGGTACAATATATTCATGAATATCTTTCAAAAACATGGCAGGAGAAATTGGCTTAATAGATTCTTGCTCTGACATGTAAGTCAAAGGTCGAGAATTGATAATGCTTTCGCAATCAGACAATACAGTAATCATTTCTTCATAATTCAAGCACGCTCGCCCAAGGACTCTTTTTAATAGATCTTTCATCAGTCTGATGAGCCTCTCCCACCATCCGCCCCACCACGCCGCAGTTGGCGGATTGAATTTCCATTCAATTGAATTGGTTGCTCCATCCTTTTGTATATGATTCCAGTTCAGTCGTTTCAAATAGTTGGCTGCACCAACAAAATTAGAGCCATTATCGCAATATATAATGGAACATCTTCCTCTACGAGATATAAATCTTCTTAAAGCCATCAAAAAAACCTCGGTAGATGCTTATGTAACAAGCTCAAAATGTACTGCCCGATAGATAGCACATGTGAACAAGATAACCCAACTCTTTTGATTGTCTTTCAGAAACAAAGGACCAGCCATATCAATACCAATGATCTGAAACACAGCTGCATCTTTTACTCGATTTTCTGGTAGAGAAATAGGCTAAGATTCCACGTTCTTAGAGTTGAATCTTTTACAAGTAGTACATTTAGATAAAACAGATGTCACAGTTCTTCTTCCATTCAAAATCCAATATTTTTCTCTAATCAAATTTAAAAGTATCTGAGGACCTGCGTGACAATTTTTCAGATGAAAATATGAAATTAGTCGTTTAACAACTTCATGATTAGATGGTAGAACGATAGGTGTGAGAAAATCCTTCTTGTCTTGTCTGTACAAAATTTTAGTTTTCACGCGTATTATATCTTCCTCATCTTTGAAAGTCTCAAGAGTTTTCAATTTCTCATAATCTTTAGAGGAAAAAGCTTCTTTCTGAATCATCCACGCTATTTTCATTTCTGCTTTGTGAAATTCCTGACTTGTCAAATCTCCTTTCACTTTATCCTTTGTATTACAAGTATTATGTTTAAAACGGAGAATCCATCCCATAAGGCGAACGATTTTCTCATAACATGAAAAATAGTGATAGTACCAAGTATTCTGTGAATTTTCATCTACATTTATCAGTAATTTTGTAGATTTTAACTTTTCTCTTTCAACGTCTTCTTCATTTATATTCTGGCAGATGAAATTCATATGTTTATTATACTCATATGGATTCTTAAGCCACGATGGACCCTCCCACCATTTGAGAGAGACAAGTTGTTTGGCTTTACAACCTCTAGAGGGTAGATCCGATGGGTTAATTTCACTGGGAATATATTTCCATAAAGAAGGATCAGTCAAACTCCTTATTTCTTGAACTCGGTTCCTGACGAAAACTGACCAGTTCTCTTCTCTGATTATCCATGCAAGAACTGTCGTGGAATCACTCCAAAAATATCTTTCCATATTTTCCCAACTGAATGCATCTGTTACTGATTTCGATAATCTAGCACCAATCAAAGCCGCTAAAAGCTCCATTCGAGGTATAGTTGGGCACTTTAAAGGACTGATGCGGGATTTGGCAGCCAGAAGGAATAATTTCACTTGATCAGCTTTTTCTATTCTCAAAAATACAACAGCAGCATAAGCCTGATTACTAGCATCACAAAATGTATGAAGAGTACATTTTTTTAAATTATCTGGAGTGACTTGAATGTATCGCGGAATCTCAATTTCTTCCAATATATTTAATTCACGAAACCATCCGATAAACTCGTTTTTTAGATCCCCGGTAATTTCTTCATCCCAGGTTAAACCAATTTTCCAGGTTTTCTGTAACATCATCTTGGGGCAAATCATGACTGGTGAAGTAAAACCAATTGGATCAAAAACTTTATGTGCCACTGATAACATAGTACGTTTTGTTATTTTCTCCAGATTTACATCTTTCGTCCAGGATACATTGACCTTTAAAATGTCCGAAAATCTGTTCCAGTGTAATCCAAGTACAACAGCTTCTTTACCGTGTTCCGTGTCCTTTCTCTCTTCTGTATGTTCCCATCCTCTTAGGTCGAATCCGCCTTTAGACATTAGGTTTTTAGAGCAAGTAATAAATCTCTTTAACTCTTCCTCTGTACGGACACTCGTAACAACATTGTCAACATAGAAGTTTCTCAACAATTTTTGCTTAAGTTCTGGGTCGTATTCTTCATCATTTTTAATATGGTATTCTATTACTGAAGCTAGCAAAAAAGGTGAACTCTTGACTCCAAAAACGACTCTAGCATGGCGAAATATTCTAAGCTCACTTTGTTCTGGATTGCTCCACCAGAGAAAACGTAAAAAATCCCGATCCTCTTTCCGGATGCTTATTTGCAAAAACGCTTTCTTGATATCAGCTAAGACACCGAATTTATTTTCTCTAAATCGCAAAAGTATGTCAGGAATTAATTCAATGAGATTTGGACCGCAGTGTAGACATTGATTCAAAGATGGATGGTTTTGGATTCTTGCTGATGCGTCAAATACTGGACGAATTGGAGTAGTGCTATTCTCCTTTATAACTGGTCGATGAGGTAAGTAGTGTCCATAAAAGGACCTTTCACATTCAGGGACCTCTTCAATAATTTTGTCGCCAAGCCATCCTGTGAAGGAGTTTTCACACATACTTTCACTTTTTAATTTATTTACTTTGAAATTTTGAATATTTAAATTATTTAATTTTTCATGAGAAAATTTCGTTTTAAAATTAATTTTATTTCATATTAGTTTTCCGAATCCTAATGTAGTTTACTTTTTGATTCATAAAATAAAATAAATTAATTGTATTATATAGTTAATTACGTAAACCAGATTAAGATAAACCTTTTTAAATCAAAAATTCATTTATTTTGAAATTATTAATAGTACTCATAAATTAAAGATGTCGTTTTTATTTACACTATAAATGTAATAATTTATTTAATAACTTATCATTTGAGAGATGTAAATTAGCTTAATATTCTTATAAATAAAAGTGTTCTCAGATTTTCCTAAACAAAAAGACTCTCAAATTATATGTATTTCAACATCGGATATAATAATTTATTTGTGTTTACGCAATATTAATGATTTCAGTTTAATAACGGTCATTCTCTACTTAACCTGATGCAATAGATTTTAAATTACTCATATTAAAGTAATTATCTATTTCCTGTTTCACAATACTCATAAATCACCTCATTCTCTTGGCTCTACACAAGCGCGCCAACGATAGGGTTAATATTTTCCAACCGCTTCTCAAAATTTAAAAAGTTTATATATATTTCAATGCACGAACAAAGAGTAACACTTGGCGGTTATTTGGCGACTACAGGATCATATGATTTGCAGGCTTGCCAGATTTGGCTGGGCAAGTTGGGCGCTCGCTGTAATCTCCCCGGACACTTTACGATTATCTCTTGACTTGAATACACGTTAAAAAGTTACCTCTCTCTCACAGTATTTTTAATTGTAGCATATCCCTGAAATCCATTCAATAATATTTTCTAAATGTTTAAATAAAATGATCAGTCACCTCCTAACTTTGCTTTCGAATGTTTTTTTTTTTGTATGGATTGATGTTGAACCTGATAACCACTAGTTCTTTTAAGATCATGTGCCGATTCATCAATAGTAACTAATAAACATCATTACATATAATTGGTTTACGTGCCAGTCGGGGATCCCTGCTTCAATATATGTGAGAGAGAGGGTATGTTTCTTAATGATATAAACTGTTTATTTATAATTTTGTTTCATCCGAAAGAATTGTTTTTAATAGTCAAGTGTTTCTTAGTGCAAGATTGAATATATTGTAATGGACATTGTACATCAAAGAGTTAATAAGTTGAACTTCAATGACCTTATAAAATACGGAAGAAAGGACTAAGTAATCGACATTATATTTTTCTTGTGTTGAGATGCACCTGCGTGTACAGACTTCGCTTGCCAGCTTTTGAAAAATGTCGAATCAAAACCCATCTGGAAGTCTTATCTCTTGTCCGAGTTCGTCTTTTGGATGAGAAAGGCCTCATAAGATATCGGAACTCCGTGTCAGCTGTAGAGGAAAGGCTAATGACCTCCATTCCGCCTGCTTCACTTTTGAATAGCAAAGGAGAAAAGTTCTCATCTAATGCGATTCTCTTTAAGATAACGCAGCCCTTTTTTACGATGCTTCACTCAGGCCAGTTGGAAGAAGAACAGATGGACATGCTGACTCATCGCGTCTGCCGTGCTACTTTCACCCCGAATTCTGATGATTAGCGATCCTTGATTTGGAAAACAGCTTTGTTTTTAAAATGAGAATTCTTCATATGTGCAGCTATAGGCCTCTTAATTTCTGGAAATTTCAATGATTGAGTTTAAAGACTGCTGAAACGTTTGGACAGGGATTATTTTTATAAAATTAATGTGACTCAAAGAACGTGTACAGACTTCTAAAAACAATCTAGGATTCGTCGATTAAGAACTCATCAGTGATCGTATTCTTAAACATTTTTGATTATCCTCCAGTAGCAGGTAGTGTGAGTACATTGATTTTTTTATTTCAGAATAGAGAGCAATATAGACTGCGTACATTTTTTTCATTTGATTGTATTGAACATTTTTTTAAATATCTATTAACTTCTTAGTAATTTTTCGTTTCATTTATTTAAAATGTGTGTTTTAAATGAATAATGACATATTCGTTTTTATTTATATATATATTTTTTTTTTCATAGCGTGTTTTTAAAATTTTAACGAATATTATTTAAAACAGTTGTTTTAAGATATATTGGTGTACATGTATATATATTTCAGTGTGTTTTATGTTATTTTTAAATACGTATATATTTTTGATTATTACTCAGGGATAGAGTTATTGACAGAATTTTTGATTATGTGGTCATTGTTTTAGTAGAATAATTCTAGGGTAATTTAATGTTTATCTTTGATGGTGCATGTTTACACAATTAATTCTTTTATGATGATGGAGTGGTTATAAATATATTTTTAACCCATGATGGTTCAAATTTACATATGTTATTATAATGATATTTTCATGAGGGTTTAATAAAAAAAAAAAAAAAAAAAAATATTTGAACTTACATTATTAGGTGTAATTTATAGTAATAATAATAATAATAGTTTGGATTATACCCTCATTTGACTCTTAACTGTATAGTGTCATTGCTGGTAGATATCAATACACATAATACATATATTTTTTTTTTGAGAATAGTGTAGTTGCTTAAAGAACTTGTGGATACTAACAAATTTATCATTTACACTTTAATTTCTCAAAATTTTATCACAAATACATTTTTCTTTTTCACAATTTTTATTATTCTGTTGGCAATGACATTCATTTTTCCTTAAAGTTAACAAAATAGGTTTTGGAATTATGTGTTAAATTTTATTTATATATTAATAATACTGTTGCTTTATTTATTTTTTACTTATGTTTATTGCATATTCTAAAAGGGTTTTATTTGAAAATTTATTGAAATGATAATTAATTTTTCCCTTGGTGAGATTTTTGGTTAGGGTAGATATTGACAGTTTCCTATTTAACATAAAATACGACATGCTGGTAAAGAAAAAAAAGAAAGGAATTCTTTTGTTTACATTTTCATTATCAGTTTTATCCTTTTACACAAAACACAACATTAATATAATTTTTACGGTCATGTAACATGTTGTGTAATTCTAGGTTTATTTTAATTATGAAATATGACCTTTAATTTTCTCTTACACTTACACATAGCACACAAAAGGAAGAATGGACACATAATACGAAATTATCTTTCCTGTGGTATTTTTAACACATCAATGCAGTGATATGCATTTGTATCTCATTTTTATCATATACATATTTTTTTTTATATTTTTTTTCACAAACTTGCTAGGGGTCTTCTCATAATTCTAGTTATTGAATATTTTTTTTCATTAATCTTATAAATTCTTTTTAATGCACATATTTCATTTGGTTAGTCAAAATTTAAGATAAGTTTTTTTATTCTTGTGAAGTTGTAATGTTTTGCGGAGGAATTTATGTGCTTTGCGCTCCTATGTAGTAGCATGCACCTACATGCACCTCATAGTGTTACATGAGTTTTTTTTTTACTATTTTATTATCCATTGTCCAGACAATTCTTTTCGGCTGGACCGATTTTTTTTTTAGTTTAAGGACAGTGGGTAAGGGAACATTTTTGTGAAACATTGCAGTTTCTTTCAAAAATTTTTTCAATTAATTATTTTTGGCCTTATGATTAAAATTTACTTTAATTAGATAAATTGCTTTTTGATACATCTTTAAAAGTAGTAATGGCAATGAATTATTTAAGGTAATATAGATATTTATACAAAAACAAACAAAAAAAAAAAAAATTAAACTTGTGCCAATTCATGGTAACATATTTAATCATAAGGGTTTCAAGCTAAAAAGGAAATCATATGCCATTATGTATTAGTTAGTGAATTTTGTTTTCAAATAATGGTTTTGTTCACACATACACGAGAAAACAAATAAGGTTAAAGAGTCTTTAACACATTTTTTTAATCAATGATGCAGAATGTTGATTTTAAATTTCTTGCTCTTTCATATTATGGATAAAAGAAAAATTATTATTGCACTTGAACATATTTTTATTTTACTTCTATAGTGATTTTTTTTCCTAATTTGCAAACACTGTAAATCATTTTTAAGGACTCACATGAATGTGTAATTTTTCGAGATACAGATGTTTTGGTAACTGTACATATATACACTTATATTTTATTTAATTTAGTACATACATAATACCACATACACAATTTATTACAAAAAGTTTCATAAATAAGTTTCACAAATGCTTCATTTTTTTTTTTGTTTAATATTATTGTCCATTCTTAATGTAAAATCCTTATAAAAAAATGAAACTAGTCAATTTTATACACTATAATATAAATACTTTTTGGGTAACCTTGCATGTAAATCTAGTCATTCTAGCCTTGCTATAGGGTTACTTTTGTTAAATGCACATGGGTGCACTTCACACACACATTTTTCTTCTTACACAATTTTACTCTTACATACAATTATTTGACATTAAGTTTTATTACCACTTTTTCACTTTATATGTTATACAATATTTATTTTCTAATTTTTTTTTTTATTTTTAAAATATATGAGATGCACACAAACATAGATAGGAATTTTATATTCTCTATTATAACCAAATCATGGAATTGATGCGTATATATTTTTTTTTTCGTCTTATCACAAAATACAATATGTTCAATTGTGACTATTTTCAATGTGAAATATCTACACATATTTACAATTTTTTTTGAAATATTTACATGTGGAACTAGCTTATATGCTAGCCGTGTATTTAAAATATTTCTGTTATTTACAAGAATTACACACACATTTTTACACCATATAATTAAACATTTCTCATTCAAATACTGTGTTTGAGAACTTGTAGCATTTTTATTCTTTAAATGACACTTATATATTTTTTATTTTTTTTTATTTTTGCATGTATATGAAAAATTTTGTAAATCTGATTTGAATCATCAGTCCAAATTTATACATGGATTTTTTTTGTTTCACATACATTTTTCTCACTTACACAATGTTTCAAATTTTAGGACAAAATTTTTTTTTCAAAAAAAGTTACATCACTTCAACAAAACACAGCCTATTAATTTTGGTATTCTTGTCCATCAAGTTTTTAAATTTTAGTAGTGATAATACAGAAATGTAATTAAAATTACACGAAACAAAGCCTATTTTATTTTCAGTATTTTTATGCAATTTAAAATATTCATTTTTACCTGAACACTTGTTTATACCTTATGAGATTTGAAAGTTTATTTTTGTTGTTTTAATCTCTAGGAAATATAACATTTAATTTACAACACATGTTTATACACAATCTTTAAATACTTACATAAATGAAGTTTCATGTAAATCTATATTTATTTATAGTCTTGATTTAGCTATACTTTCATTTATTTTATATCACACACACACACACACACAGTATAAGTTGCTCATACATATTTTTAATTAACTAAGAAAATTAATGTCTGTATTAGTAGTTTTTTTTACTGATACAACACTATAAAATTCATGGAATGATTAACCACCTTATTCGAAGAACTTTGCTACTTAAGAACAAAAAAAAAAAAAAAAAATAATTGCCCTGTTTCAAAGAATGTTGGTACATGCACATATAAAAAAAAGAGATAAAAAGATTTTTATTTTATGATATTGTCACATTGCTTTTGCTGCTCTATTATGTACTTGTTTAATTGAAATATAAACGGGTACTTTGTCTTAAAATATTTAGCACATTTATTCAATTTTATATGTTTACTGATGTGCTATGTGACACTTCTTTGATCGACAGAAACTTTAAAAATATATATAATATTAATAAGTGCACTTCCTGCTTGTAGCAATATTTTTGCTTTTATTTTACTGATCAGTTTATTATTATTTAATGTGTGCAGTTCCCCTATGTGGTCTAGCTGTATCACATTTTAATGAAGCAGGTATATGCAGGATATACATGGCTATTTATGCTATGGTTATATAAAAAAATGGATATAAAAAAAAATTCCTGCTTTTTTTATTATTTAAGGGCCCTTCTTTTATTTTTCTCAATGCCTGTTGGCTTTCTACATTTTGTAGATTATTATTTTATTTTTTCGACATTTTTATTTTACACTTTTTACATACAGATCTGTAGTTTTTTTTTATATAAAAAATTTTTTTTTGAGGTGACTATAGTAAAAAGAGAAAAATGATATTAATAATGGACATTCTTTTATGTTGTTTGAAAATAAACAGACAAAACTTTTAACGAATAAAAAGGACATGGAATATTTTTTTTTTGTATCATATTGAATGTGTGCATTTGACTAACATCATTTATTTTTCAGAATGCAAAGTTTTTGCGGTGACATGTAAATTATCAACAAGACCTACAGATATTTTTAAGGACCACAAGTATTAAAATTTTTAATTTTCATTCTTTTAAATTTTGTATTTTATGAATGCTTATTTTAATTACCACCCTTGCATTTGGTGACGACTAAATGCAATGGTGAGGTTATGAGATGGTGGATTAGTTGGCTTGGTGGTTGGCCACCACTGGGTTAACAGTTGTTTATCTTACATCTCATGACAATGGGTATATTTTCTTTTCAAGATAAATATTTTATGCCTTATAATTTTAATAAAATATAAAGAAATAGAAATTTATATTTTTGGGTAAAAAAAAAAAAAAAAAAAAAAAAAAAAAGGGGGTTGTTGATATTAATTTTAATAATGTCATTTAATTAAACAGAAGTAACCTATTCATATTTTTTTTTACAAACTTAATAGATTTTGATTTCTCCCCAAATGTTTATTTAGGGTAAATACAAATATAGATCTTATTATTACAAATTGATTTAAAATTTTTCTTGCAATTATTTAAAGCTTGTTGCAATCAATAACACTTACCTTTCTTTTATGATAAAAAATGATTTTATAGTATGTCAGTGCTTGTTCCATTTCTAGATCCTTAAATCTTTTGGCATGAGTTTTTCTCAATTTTTACAAAATTTTCTTCCATAGTCATTTTTCACATACACACGACATAAATATGTCTTGTCAGAATGCTTGTTGTGACACTTATGTTTGCACAACCTGTAAGCCTCTTCTGACTTTTCTTACACTTTTCTCGGTATGTGATCTTGTCATGGCCTCACAAACCAGTTGGCAATTTCACTGTCTACTGAGATACACATTCACTCTGGATTTGGACAAGTACTTTTGATGTTCTCAATATTTTAAATTTTTCTTTTAGTTAATGAAGAATAGGTGTTGATAAAATAGTGGTAATTCTATGAAATTTGATTAAAATTAAAAACTATGTTGAATTTTTCTTTTCTAAAAACATATAATTTTATGCTAAATAAATTTCTAAATTTATTAATCTGCATCACTGTATATTTTATATATTGATATTAATATTAATTAGTTTTTCTTACAGAGGATTTTGTTAACCAAAGTCTAAATATGTTACAAGCATTGTTGTCACCTGATGTAACATTCAAGATTTTTTTTACACTTTTCTATTGTCTGTGCACATCTAATAATATTGTTGTTTTAATGCAGAAGATACATAATAATGTTCGCAAAATTTTAACACAATGATTTAATTCTCATTGTTATGTAAACAAATTTTTTTGATTTTTTTTTGTTTTGTGTAACATTATGATATTCATATTGCTGTACAAATTAGGGGGTATTTTATTGTTATTATGATAGATATCATTTGTGTTATGTGAGCGAGAGGTAATTTTTTTCTTTTTCTGGTTGTGGGGGAGGATATGTGTGAAGGAGTTTTCACACATACTTTCACTTTTTAATTTATTTACTTTGAAATTTTGAATATTTAAATTATTTAATTTTTCATGAGAAAATTTCGTTTTAAAATTAATTTTATTTCATATTAGTTTTCCGAATCCTAATGGAGTTTACTTTTTGATTCATAAAATAAAATAAATTAATTGTATTATATAGTTAATTACGTAAACCAGATTAAGATAAACCTTTTTAAATCAAAAATTCATTTATTTTGAAATTATTAATAGTACTCATAAATTAAAGATGTCGTTTTTATTTACACTATAAATGTAATAATTTATTTAATAACTTATCATTTGAGAGATATAAATTAGCTTAATATTCTTATAAATAAAAGTGTTCTCAGATTTTCCTAAACAAAAAGACTCTCAAATTATATGTATTTCAACATCGGATATAATAATTTATTTGTGTTTACGCAATATTAATGATTTCAGTTTAATAACGGTCATTCTCTACTTAACCTGATGCAATAGATTTTAAATTACTCATATTAAAGTAATTATCTATTTCCTGTTTCACAATACTCATAAATCACCTCATTCTCTTGGCTCTACACAAGCGCGCCAACGATAGGGTTAATATTTTCCAACCGCTTCTCAAAATTTAAAAAGTTTATATATATTTCAATGCACGAACAAAGAGTAACACTTGGCGGTTATTTGGCGACTACAGGATCATATGATTTGCAGGCTTGCCAGATTTGGCTGGGCAAGTTGGGCGCTCGCTGTAATCTCCCCGGACACTTTACGATTATCTCTTGACTTGAATACACGTTAAAAAGTTACCTCTCTCTCACAGTATTTTTAATTGTAGCATATCCCTGAAATCCATTCAATAATATTTTCTAAATGTTTAAATAAAATGATCAGTCACCTCCTAACTTTGCTTTCGAATGTTTTATTTTTGTATGGATTGATGTTGAACCTGATAACCACTAGTTCTTTTAAGATCATGTGCCGATTCATCAATAGTAACTAATAAACATCATTACACATCCTAAAAGTACTTCCTTATATTTTTCATAAATATTACTCGCAAGTAGTTTTTGTGTGACATTGGTTAACCTTTTCTTGGCTAAACACAAATTATCAGGTAAAGGTGGTTTATCTTCAGCCCGTGGCAAGGATATTTCATAACGACCGTCTTTATTCCGTGTTACTGTATGTAGAAAGTGTTCTTTCACTTGACGATCTATTTCCATCTTAGATAGCTTTTCGATTGGATCACTTATTCCAAGTAAATCTAATCTCCATAAGTCGGAAATTTCTGCTTCTTTTACAAACATGGAAGTAACTGATAGCGCTAAATTTTCTTTAGATGAACTTTCTTGAGGAACTTTTCCCATTAATGTCCAGCCAAAAAATGTTTCCATTGCAACTAGCCCAGAAGACAACACTTCTCTTCGACCGGTCAATAGTTTACCGATTATATCAGCTCCAATCAGTACTTGAATAGATTCATCTGCATCGCCAACATCTGTCAAAACAATGTCTTTTTCGGCCAATTCTTTCAGCCAAGAACCTTTTCCCACAGGTTTAACATTTTCAGATAAAATATTTCGATCCAAAACCTCAAAATTGCATCTGAATTTCCCTGTCAAATCTCTTAATCTTATTTTATAAAAGTTATGTTCATATTCTTTGGTTGAGACTCCGCCAAAAAGTGAATGTACAACCTTTTCTTTTTTAATGGCTGCATATTTCATTTCTTCTGCTAATTTCTTCAAAATATACGATCTTTGTGAACCAGTATCTAAAATTAGACGAATATCCTTTTCTTTATTATCAGAGACGACTTTTGCTTTGAGAGTTTGAAGAAATACCCTTGGATTTTTATTGAAATTTGCCATATTTACTTCACTTTCATTTGACTTTTCTTTCTCTTCTCTTTCATTTGTTTTGCCTTTATCAAGACTTTGGCACATCACGGTGGAATGTTTTCTATCACAGATAAAACACTTCAGGACAGCTTTACACTGTTTGGTAGTGTGACTTGACCCCAAACAGAGGAAACAGCACTTCTTATCCTTTAGAACATTCTGTTTCTCATTAAAACTCATCTTTCGTGCCGTAAAACAGTCTGAACTCATATGCTTTCCATCACAAAACACTCAATTTTTCTTTAGATCCTGTTTAAAAGAAGTCGTTAATAAAGTAGAGGCAGTGGGTATAGGCTTAACAACATCAGTATAAGTCCTTCTTTTTCTATAATTTCGGTCATCATTTTTCCTTGCCAGACCAAAACCGGCGACCGTCAAATTTATTCTTTCATCTCCTTCAACTTCACATTTGAGAAATTGCATAAAATTGTTCAACCGTTCTTTCGCATCAGAACTAGTAGAAACAATGTTACTTCTATTCCAAGCTTTCAAAAATTCAGCTGGAAAACAGGATTCTACCATAGGATACAATATAGAAGCGCATTTATCAGTAGTGACACCCAACGTTTCAAGAGCCCTTAAATATGATTCAAGTTTATCGTACAATGAAGTAAGAGAAAATTTTTCTCTTGTATGAGCAACTATAATTAATTTTAATAATTCTCTAACGTACACTTCAACTAGAAGATCATCTCTTCCATAACGAGCTTTTAGACTCTCTATAACTTTGGCATAGTTGGCGCCAGTTGGCGGAAAACTGTCTACAACTTCTCGTGCTCTGGAACCAGCGACCGTTGCTTGAATGAGGTACTGGAATTTGTTTTCTGAAGGAATATCGTTATCTTTATCTTTATCGTTATCTTTATCAAACTGACTCCAGAATGGTAGCCATTCTTTTAAATCCCCATCAAATTGTCGGAATTGTAACTTGGGTAAGGAAATTTTTCTTCTAGATGAATTATTTTCACTAACAGTTAAAATTGACTCCCCCTGAATGTGTGCCTGGGACTGCATTCTAGCCAATTCCAACTGTTGATCTAATTCCATCTTCTTTATCTCTAATTCTTGATTAAGCTTTTCTAATTGAATTTTTCCTTCTTGTTCAAGTTTAAGTTTTTGTTGCTGTAGACCTTTTTCTTGCTCTAGTTTAAGTTTTTGTTGCTGTAGATCTTTTTCTTGCTCTAGTTTAAGTTTTTGTTGCTGTAGATCTTTTTCTTGCTCTAGTTTCAATTTTTCTCTTTCTTGCCTCTCAACAACAGCCGTTGATAAAATTTCTTGCACAAAAGTGGGATCATTTTTATATTCGTTGCTATTCAAGATAATTTCCTTTAAAGTAGCAATAGTACATTCAGGAGGAATTATTTCGCCAAGCTCTTCCGCTACAAACTTCAGATCGGCTTTTCTAAAACCTTTAATTACTTGAAACATATTGTTTTACTTCGTCCTGTCGCGTAGACGTCACAAAATGTTATTTAAGCGTACAAAAAGAAAGTTATTTTAACTCTCTAGCTTACTAGATATAATCGCGGACGCCAAATAAATTTAAAGCATACAGAAGAAGTTATTTTAAACTTCTAAGCTTTCTAAAAAACTAAATAAATTCTAACAACAAAATCTATTTGCTGCTTTTATTCCATTGAAAATTTTGAATACTCAGAAAAAACAAACTAGATGCACGCTCACGAGCATCATCTCAATAATTTTTTTTTTTTTTTTTTACAATAACAAAAATACATCACGTGAGTTAAAATATAAAAATGAGAGAAATAAATAAAACATGGACAATATCTAACAGAGAATAAAATAAAACATGGACAATATCTAACAGTAATTCCATATAAAGATGGAATTAACCCAATGCAGAATACATATTTTTATTAAAAAATTGCTTAGATCTAACAAATATATTGTTTTATTTCATATATAAAAATATAACTTGTTAATTTCATACAATAAATCATAACAGAATACAAAGTCTATGGTTATTGCATTATGTTTAAAAAGAAAATTTTATGTAGATTTTTATAAAATACTTCGTAGAGTGTAATAAAGCGAATTATGAAATGGAAAATTTACATAGGTATCATTTCAGCCCTTTAATATTATGCAAACACGACCATTTTGTTTGTTCCAACCATTAATTTTATAGTTATTACAAATTATAAAGGTATAAGTCATCTTTTCTGCAGTGCGGCTTTTTTTTTTTTTTTTTTTTTTTTTTTTTTTTGTCGCTTAGTGTAAGTTCTATCAAAGAAAAAAATCACGTTGATACAACGTATTTTTCTGAATTACGTAAACTTTCTGGCAGCAAACTTGACTTTTTTTTTTTTTTTTTTTTGACATTGTGGTAACCAGTGATCTGCCATAGGTAAAAAATAAAATTATAATTGTCGAGATAATTAGGTCATCTATGTACTATATATATACATACATAATTTCCCAATTCCAAGTGATATATTAACTTACAAATTAAAAGAACTTATAAAAGAAACGCATTCTGTTATTAATGGGACAAGAGATCACTGAAAATTTCATATAAAAACTTATATTTCAATTTAAAATGTATAAATTGAACCGCATTAGGTGTGTTCAACTTTATATATATTCTACAAAATATATATTCAATATATACATATACAGATTTGAAATCTTTTAATGGGGATTTCTCAGTTTGTACTTTTTGATATGAGTTCATGATCTTAAAAATACTAAAACTTTTACAGATTAAAAAAAAAAAAAAAAAAAAAAAAAAAAAAAAAAGACTTAATATTTTTTAGATGTTTAATAAAACCTTCTTAAAAGAATGAGATTGGATTTTGAAATTTATTGATAAGTTTATGGGGGGGGGAATAAAAAAAAATCTATGTAACAAATTGCTAAGAAAGAAAAAAAAAAGAGAAAGCAAAGGGTTCTTGTACAGAGTCATCCAAGACATTTCAATTACATTACTTTTATGTGCAAATTTCTTTAAAGTACAGTGTAACATCTATAGGCTTCCCTAAACAAAATAGAGTGAACGTGTTTCTTTTTTTTATATACATAAATCATGTTTTGTATAGACTGTGATATAGAAATCATCCATCATTCGTTTCCTGGGAAAACCAAAATATTCGGATATATTGGCGATGTACTTGAAAATTTCAGGAAATGTATTTATTTTCATTTATTTTTACTTTCTTCTATCTTCAATAGAAGAAAGTATTGGATTCGTAAAAATTTTCGATTTTGGGTTTTTGATGGATTTACACGTTTTGAGAGATGTAGAACACGATTTTACTACTTTTAGAAAATGTCTGTCTGTCTGTCTGTCTCTGTGTGTGTGTGTGACAAAATTTTGTGGCAACTGTATCTCTGGAACTACTGCACAGAATTTCATACAAATTGGTATGTAGTTGCACCTTGACATAAATTAGTGCCTATCCACTTTTAGTAAAAATCGTCTTACAGGTTGCGTTGCCATCCCGCTTTTTCTAAATTTTTAGCAGGGTGATATAGGGCAAAAATCTTTAAGATGGGTATCTTTCGAAAGGTCTCGTCAGTACCTTTAAAACGAATGGTTGAACTATGAATCTGTGATAATTTAAAACAAAGTTATCGATTTTTTTACTTTTTACGAAAAAAAACTTAGAAAAAAATATCTTTTTTTTTTTTTTTTTTTTTTTTTTCTCCCCTTAATTCTATCAAACTCCCACGGTTTCCGTGTTCTGACAAACTTCAACTAATTTTTGCTTTTTTCCCCTAATTTTGTCAAAGTCCTACGGTTTCCGTGTTCTGACAAACTTAAACAAATTTTTGCATTTTTACCCCAATTTTGTCAAAGTCCCACGGTTTCCGTGTTTTGACAAACTTAGTATAATTTTCACATTTTACTCAAAATTTTGTCAAAGTGCCACTTTTTTTTTTTTTTTTTTTTTTTTTTTTTTTTTATTGTTACTGAGTGAATTTGTATAGGAAAAGATAGAAGAAAGTCATGTGGTGGCCACAACATACTAGTTTTTTAATGAGAAAGAATTTACGTACTCAGTATGATGTGTGTATTGTTTGTAGACATTATTAGGTCAATGAACTCTGATCTGGAAGAAAAATTAATTTCTCACACCGTAAACAAAGTGTTTTTTTTTTTTTTTTTTTTTTTTTTTTTTTTACTTTGCATTATATATCATTTTGAGGTAACCTGAATACGAACGTCAATTCTTTAGCGGTTGATCTGTATATATATATATACAGGGTGGTCCGAAAAACATGCTAGAAAGTAAGCGATTGTTGTGGAAAAAATAATATATGCAAGAACATGAAACCTATGTTATTGAATAAAAATATGAATGACATTTAATATACAAGGTGCTCGAAATGTCTACCCTCTTCAACTATAGTGTTATAAAGCCAGTTCCGAAACTCTGTCATAAAGCGCTGGAGTGTTTCGGAATCAAGTGCATCAATCTCGATTCTGATGGTTGATTTCAGGTCTTCAAGTGAATCTGGGGGATTCCTATAGATCCTGTCCTTGGTGTAAACCCATAAGAAGAAGTCGCACGGATTTAGATCCGGACTGTATGGGGACCCCTCTATTCCGTGGTCCGTGAATTTTTCAATCGCTCACTAAACGTCGTTTTAAGCCACAGGAAGACATCAGCAGTTCTATGGGGACGAGCCCCATCTTGCATGAACGAGTACTGGCGTATCATGTTGAGACAGCCCGCTTCAGGGCCAAAGCGATGCTCTAGAAACTCTCGATACTTCACTTTCGTGACCATACCGTCAATGAATATCGGACCACTCATCCACTTCGACGATATGGCACACCACCTTTGGCCCTTTGTGGATACAAGCCTTAGACGACACTGAGACGAGGATTTTCCGTACCTCAATGGCGCCTCAAAAAATTTTCTTACAATAAATAATCGTTTTTCCAAGGTCAGTGATTCCATATTGGTTATTCATTATTTCCGGTAATCAAGCATTCACCTTAAATGTCAATATGTGTGCTATTACAATATGGAAGAATTATATCAATAAATTTGAAATCAGGAACTTAAAATACTTTCCAACATGTTTTTCGGACCACCCTGTATATATATCAGTTATCAGCATAACTTAAAAACAATCATTTATAGGAAAGTCAAATTTGGTATTTTGACGTGGTTGCCACTTGAAAAGTTGTTCAATGTTCGTAAGTTTCAAGGCAAATAATTAACAGTAACTTGAAATTTGTTTTTAAATAAATGTAAGTACTATAACTGAACGAGGGGTTGAACGTACATGATTATATGTCAAATAAAAGTGTTAAGCCTGCTTAAGATTAATTTTAGAGTAGAGGGAACTTCATTATCTTACATTACTGATCGTACGTCTTAATCTGTAATCTGTTTTTATAATGTTGAAATGCAGGGTAAAGGAAAGTCGTGTGAGTGACACACCATATTTTATCTTTAATTTTAATTTTAAATTTATTTTAATTTAATTATTATTATTTTTTTTAACTACAAATTACATTTTCTGTCATTCTTATTTCCTTATACAAAGTATAAGTATTGTAAAACCCAGATTTGCCAAATGGATATTTTATCTGACATAGATCAAAATTGAATGCTCTTACAATGATACAAATTTATATTTTTGACTGTCATGACGTCTAGTTCTGGACATCTTACTTTGATTTTGACACGAGCTTCTTTTTTAGCGATGTCTATGATTTTACACGATTTTTTATGACGTCTGTATGTACTTATGTATTTGTGTATGCATATCGCATAACTCAAAAACTATTGGTTGTAGAACATTGCAAATTCGAATCCAGTTGTGTACCTCCTTTTTTAGTTTGTCTGAGACTTTCCATTTTTGAGATCTTTATACAAAATATATTCAAAATGACTAAAAATACATTTTGTTTTGCCATTATATATGGCCTGCCGTAATACAAATTGCAACGCTGTTAGATCTAATGATGATATTGTCATAAATGTTGCGTGTAGAAAGTTGTAAGTAAAGATATAAACAGGTTCTAGTCGATGAATGCACTCTAATTATTGAATATTTTGGAAACAGTAGAACAAAACTGTTCTTTGGCCCAAAACACTCAATAACCAATGAATATTCATGAAATAAGTCAAACAAAAATCATTCGTACCACAAAATGAACAACGTTAAGCACACATACAGCTGAAATTTCGCTAATTCAGGAACAATGATCAACCGCTGAGTTCGAAATCTGAATAGAACTTGAATCCGCCGAGAGTGCAGTCAATCGTTTGCAGAAGTTTCTAGGTAGTTCTGCGTTAGAAACCAATGATCTATTCAAGAAAACTGTAGAACTTGTCTTCTATTATAGTTAGAGATTCCAAATTAAGAAGTTCTAAAATACCACTATACGAAAATTTGAGTGCCGAAATGCCATTCTAACGATCTAACGTAGAAAAAAAGCACAAAGTCCGCCTCCAACGCCCACCTTCGTGAAAGGGAAATTTCGTCATTTGTTTCCACCTTTACTGTAAAGCCCTGTAGAATGTAGTAGGTAAGAAATATGCAGGGTCTAACCTACAATCATAAATACTGAATCTTCTCTTTTTATAGACTCGTTAGCGATTTTATAATCTTTTAGGACGATAATTCTGCACTAAAAACCAATAAAGCATTTCAGAATATTCCAGAAATCTATTCTTATTCAAGTTAGAGCTTACAAACTATTTGAATGAATTAGATAAAAAAAATTTTGATTTTGAAGCTTTGAGAGATTACAATTCAATTGGAATTGTATTCATCTGAAATACTCTCATCTTCAATACATTTACAATTTTCTGAATACCCGGAAAAAATAAGACAGAAATTTGTGTTACTTGAAAATCGTTGTTTACGATTAAAAAAAGAAAAAAAAAGAGAATGAATAAATATTGTCAGAGTTTTATTGAGATGTGAAACCGTTCTCACTTATTTTCTTTTGGAAAAAAATTAGCTGTCGCTGGCCATCCGTGCTTTGTCTTGAAAAACTATAGTAAAATTCTCATTTATTAGAAAGATATTTGAATAATTTTTAACACTAGAATTACGGAAGGTGTCATTTTTACACCAAGCAAAGTTTTGTCTTCAATGTTTCTTCTATTCTTTCACAAATATCTTAATCCTTTCTTGACTTTTCCTAAATCATTGTGCTTTTAAAAAAAAAAAAAAAAAACATAAAATTTCCAAGAAAACCCTATTTATTTTTTAGTCTTAACAAAGGTTTATACTTAGAAATAGGGGCATGAGTCGTTTTGACTCCTGTAAGAAAGAAAGATATCTGAATATATTTTCTGCGGTAAACTATTTTTGTTTTCACCTGCTAAACAAAAAAAAAAAAAACACATAAAAAGAAAGGAAATGATGTGTTTGTATAACCTCTCATCTGCCAGTCACGTGATTTGAATTTTCGGAATGCATTTACTTGTAAAATGAGAACAAATAAAAGAGCGTATGTTCGAAAAAACGATTGTAGATTTTGCTAGGCATTTTGTTTGTTACATATATTAACAATTTTCGATAATTTTTTTTGTTATATTTATGGGAGTTTTTTTATGTACTAATGGCTCGTAGAAGAGGACTAACGCAAAAAGAAATAGTTACACTGATGCAAGAACTATCTGATTGCGTTTCTGGTTTTGAAATGGATAACAATTCTTAAAATAGAGATGAAAAAGAAACCTCTAATGATTCAGACTTTGTTATAACGAGAGATCATGTGATATCATCTTCTAGCTCATGTGAAAGTGAAAATGAATTAGCTCCCAATAGTTCAAATTCTGACATAACTAAGAATGCCAAAGCAGGAACTAGTACTATATGCTCAAAAGCGAATAATAAGAAATTCAACGTTATTCAGCCAGATACTTGTCCATACCCTTTAAAATATACTTTAATCATTGGAATTTAGTTTATTTTTATTGGATTTTCAAAATATATAATATTATATAGGGAAATTTGCAGATTTTTTTCCAAGGGTCAAAATGACCCCCGCCGTATTTCTAGGTATACGAAGATTGCCGTAATTCTAGTGTTAAAGAAATTATAAGTAGAGATTTGAGATGATAATTAGATTTGAAATTTCCTTATCTCCAGGAATATTAGTTTTCACTGAAAACTCATGCTCCATCTGATTCAAAGGGACATATTTCAGAAAACAAATCACTATACTTACAATATGAATTTATTTATTTATTTAATTCTATGTTTTTGCAATAAAATCCAGTGAAAAATAAAATGAGCTTTTTTGCATACATTTAAGTATATACAATTTTCTTTTTCTTTAATTAATGAAGAAATACACAAAATATATATATTTCTCAAGTTCCTTCAAAATCACTTTATACGAAAAACAAAATACAGATAGTTTGTGTCAGGTTTTTTTTTTCCACAAAAAAAAAAAAAAAAAAAAAAAAAAAAAAAGGAAATTTATTTCAAACAAATATATTTCTAAAATGTTC
The DNA here is from genome assembly GCA_963930645.1 of Salticus scenicus. Lineage (NCBI taxonomy): Eukaryota > Metazoa > Arthropoda > Arachnida > Araneae > Salticidae > Salticus > Salticus scenicus. The sequence continues at coordinate 123,826,592 of OZ005648.1, read as the reverse complement.
TGTAAATAAATAAAGGCGGTGTAGCAGTCTTTATGCAGATTTCTTTTTAAAACAGTTTTCTGTAGACGAACAGCATATTGCTGAAAAGACGAAATTAAACATTTTATGAAACTTTAAAAACATGAAATTTCACTTTTCTAAAAAAAAGATATATATATATATATTTTTTTTTTAAGAATGTCGTGTGGTTTTAAATTGATTTTGAATATTTTTGTAAGCATCCAAACAAACTTCACGTTAAACAATTTACTCCAAAGTAATAAAAATTGTTCTAGCTTTTTAAATTAAGAATATAGCCTTCTATTACATAAATTTCCGGTACATGGGGATATTGAATTAAGGGAACAATGTTTATTTTACTTGGTAAAGGCATTATACCAAAACAATTCATGGAATGTTATTTAAGTGGAACTGATTAATCGTAGGATTTTGCAACAAAAATAAATAAATAAATAAATAAATAAATAAATAAATAAATAAATAAATATTTCATTATCTATTGAAATGAAATTGCAACTTTACTCCTTTAAAATAATTGACTTTACAAAAATATTGTTTAAGAAGAATATAGAGTTTTAGAAACGTTTTAAAGGAAATGAAATCAAAATCGGACTAATTTTTTGAAAACAAAAATTCAAATGTGAAATCATATTTCTGGATAATTCTATGCTCTTAAATATGAGTATGTGCATTACTTGCAGTCTCTATAAATGCATTAATGATGAATTTATGCATTTACTCCAGTCCGTATTATAGATTAGCGCAATAACTAGTGGATCTCCTTACCAGGAACCTCAACATCCTATTTGCATCACATATGATTCATCAGATCATTTACTTATTCCTTATTATATAATATATATATATTGACTCGATTGACTTGCTACATAATTAGAAACATTTCTTAGGGGGCCATGTCCCCCTAACCCTAGCTGTATCTCTCTTTCTATACCTATCTGTATTTACATATAGTTGTGTATGTGTGTAGATATGCAACCATAATAAATGATAGTCTTGTATTAATTCCCTGTAGTTCATAAATACCTGTACAAAATTTCATGAAAACTGTTTGCACATCATATCGGAATTATTTTGTGTAACCTTGTAAACGAATTACCAAATCTACACCCACACATTTCCCAGAAAGACATGCTTTTAAATTCTAATAAAATTTCATTTTATTAAATGGTGTGTAACCATGTTAGAACACACTTTTAAGAAATACCAACTATAGACCGTAATAGTAAGAAATTCTTTTATGTATCATGGAGAAGAAGCCACAGTTATTATATACATAAAAAATACACCTAATTAATTGTAACTCATTAATATTTCAAACTAATTCGACATCATTTGGATGATTACAGAGTGTTATCGGAATTCATTTGCGTAGTCCCGTAAAAAAAAAAAAAAATCATTACCTTTATTGAGTAAACATGCTTTTATACATATTTATAATGCATGTAAATTCCAATATATTGAGTGCAGCACAAATGAGAAGCAAACTTTCAAACCGTGTTTTCTCCTTATGATACAATTTTTGAGACAACTCGAAAATTTATGAATTAAAAAATAACTATAATCTTAAAACCTAATTATTGTATGTTTAGATACATCACTAGATACAAGGTAGATGCGTAGACATATCTAAGAAGATATATAGACATTGTAGTTTTATGTTAAGATTAAAGAAAAATCACTAACTCAGTTTTTTTTTTTTTCGGGGGTTGGGGGCATGTTTTGAATGTTTGATCCTCAAATGTGTTAAAATGCACTAAAATTAACATTTGTCTATAAGTTCTAATGTTAAAAAATTCATTTGTGTGTCTCTGTAAACGAACCATAAACATTTTATACACCAGTAAAAACTATTCAACTTATTCTGCATTTTTCATGAATAATTGTTCGAAATATGACATAATTTGGATGATTACGCGATATTATCGGAACGCTTTTGTAAGATCCTGTATATTAGTTAGGAAACCTAAGAGCACATATTTTCTCCAGAAAACATCAGTTTAAGTATTTCAGTAATGTACGCTGATTTCTTTTTCTTGAATGTCGAGTAATAATGTTGAAATTCGTTTAAACAAAACTCACGCAACATGCCGTAATGCTAAAAAAAAAACTTTAGCATGTCCCTGTACACAATCCATAAAAGTATAGACATAAAAAAATTTATACAGCTATTTTTTTAACAGAACCTGAACATCTGTACCAATTTGCAAATCAAAGGACTATTGCGGTAGATATTGCTGCACATACAATTCTCTCCATAGGCCGTAATGATAAGGAAAACATTGGTGTGTCCCTGTACATGAACTACGAGTGGAATACACACACAAAACTATACAACTTGTGATATGGTTGTGAAAATATTGTCCGGATAATAATATATTTATACAGTCCGTACTTACATATATCATGTATTATACGTGCAGGATATGGTCGACGAATTTTAGATTTGATTTTCCTTTGTATGTGTTACAAAAAGATAAAAGCTAAAGAAAATAATTTGTTTAAGCGGCAAAAAATTGCTTTATATTAAAAAAATTAAAAAATATCTCGTAATACAAAAAGAGATAATTCGAATAAAATACTCAATGTTATTTTTTTTTTATATTTAGTCCTTTAATTAAATAAGTTAAAACTAGCTTCTATAACTTTACAATTCATATATCCAATAAATTATGCATATATAACGGAAAGTTTGTGATACAGTATCCTTCTTCAATTACACTTAAATTTAACAAATTGGGATTAAACTATTTAACGTGATGCATTCATTCTGAAAACTTACTTAATGCAGTGAATAGTTTATTTTACACAAAATGAGTAGAAATTCGAATTTTATCATTTAGCACTGCTTTTGAACACAATTCTGCGTTAAGTAGTTAAACAATGCAGTTCTCAGTATATAAAAATTTACATTTCTAGGGAACATGCGAAAAAATGTTTCGGACACAGTTTGGAAAAAGGAAAATTCTATCACTATTTGTATGTAAATATTCTAAAGCAGAATACTAATAAATATAATTGCAGAGAAATATATTAGTTATTATTATTATTTTACATTTTATATAGAATATAGAATACACATTAGTTTTCCAAGAATTTAATAATTTTAAATGCATTTCTTAAAGATATAGTTGTGTCTATTATCTAAAGAAAGTTTTTCAAAGCTATTGAAAAAAAACCTTTTTTAATTATTTAAATATAATATCTAATTGTTTAAAATGCTATTGTGTTTATACTAGATCTTTTTTTAAGACCAGTGTTACAGTATTCATTGCCAATTAGTTTATAAAACCAAAATTAAATTTGGATACATTTTTGGTATTAAATGGTACATGTGTGAAATGTAAACATTTAAAATGAAAATAGCCCGTGCAGTTGGTTTTGAGCAATATATATACTTTTTTTTTCTATTGCACATGTTTTTAAAACTAAATCAACATGGTATAAAACAAATTTATTGCATTTTTCTCGTTTTCTCATCGTAGCTCCCAGTTGAGTCACAAATGCTCTAATAACATATAATAGCCGATAATTTTATTAAAACTTATGTAATTTTAAGTATGTTTACTTTTATTATTATTATTATTATTATTATTATTATTATCTATATATTAATATGCAAGCATGGAATTTGTGGTGCACTTTTAACATGTTGAGCAGCCATTCTAGATTCTAGACATTTTGTCATATATCTCTAATAACTGAAGGAATCATCTTGGAACTTTAACAGTGTGTAGAACATGTTATAATTACAACATTTCAGTGAAAGTTTTACCCGAAAGTAGAAGTAGTACCAATAAGAAATTAAAACATTGAGCGCCCTGTTCGCCATCGGTGGCTCACAGTGTCAGATATGACATAAAGCCGCGTCAACCATAGGTGGCGGATATAAAATAGGACATAAAACTAAAAATATTACATTTAATGATGAAAATTTATTAAAAAATTGCTTAATTTTTATTTATTACAGAAGGAATCATTATGAAATTTTAATGTATTTTGAGAATTTGCGTGGAGCGCAACGTGTTAACATATTAATTATGGGGTAGATTGTTGAAAATGGTATTATTCGAAAAGTATGATTAGCCAGATGTGAAGAATACAAAAATTATTTTCTTACGACGCCAAGAAGGTATTCAAAAATGTTTTTATATTTTATGCACTTTTTCTTTTATACACGTATTCTTTTATATTGAAAAAAGCCTGATATAGAAAGTTGTTAAATCTGGAATTTTCGGAAACTCCAGTAGAACCATAAACACAGTAATTTGTATAATGTAGAATCACTATACTCTCGACTACAGATTTTTCATTCTAAGAGAAAAAGAACGCCATTAGATGGTAGAAATTTAAATGAATGTTTATACTGTTAAAAATATACGTAAGTTAAAAAAGGGTTTGATTTATGAAAGTTCTTTTTTTTTTATATAATTTTTTTAAGATGTAATTCCTTTTTTCTTTTCTTTCATTCTTTTTTTTTAATTTATTTACAGCAACTCTAATTTTAATACATACTTTAAAAACATAATACATTCCAATTAACTAAAATCGGCTGCTTAAAAAAAAAAAAAAAAAAAAAAAAAAAAGATTTTTTACTATACTCGGGCGAAATGAGGACGTCACCGACCGTCCTTGGGGCCAAGCAAAAGATTTCGTACGGAATTTCATATGCTTCCTATGTTCCATCAAAACTCTGGAAATAAAAAGACATACTTATATTTTAAATTATAAACATAAACATTTAATTTTAATGGAATGTGATTCATTTCAAAGGAATTGGTCTGATATATCTGCCGTATAAATATAGCCCTAGAAAATAATAATAAAATATCGCCAAATTCTTTGGTGAACATATTTAATTCCTTTCAAAAATCATGATTATTTTGATAACGAACAACCAATAATATGAAACAATATCTCGCACAATATATATGTATTACGGAAATATACATCTTGCATGCATGTTTTCGTATTACGTGTTTGATCGCCAAATACACAAAACGCCAACGACGAACAGTTATCAAAGCTATGCCCATTTTGTTTCTAGAGTTTTGTAATTTAAAATTAAAATTTTGTCAATCTGACAGCAAAATAACTGAATCCAGCACATGTGTACGATGACTAACTTTTAATTTTACCCAAATATGGGGATTAAAATCGAGAAAAAAATTTCCTCAGTTTTTTTTTTTTTTTTTTTTTTTAATCCAATGGACGATTGGTAAAGGAAATCTTTTACTTCGATCCAACGACGGTCAGTGACGTCAGATTTTGCTTGTGTATGTCTTCTACATAAATAAGAAGAAAGTTTAAGATTTGGAAAAACTTTTAATTTACAGTTCTAGACGAATTTACACATTTTGAGATTTCTTTGCGTATTAATTAACTGAAATTGACAACTTATTAAAAAATAAATAAATAGATTTATTACTAGTTTCTGCATGTATAAAAGAATGTAGAAGATACAGAAAAAAAATCCGATTTCCGGTTTTCGACGAATTTTCACGTTGTGAGATTTTCTGAACCATTTTTAGAATAATATCTATCTTTTTACTTTATGAACCCATGGACTAAATTTAACCGAACTTGATATTTGGTTGGATATTGATCTGAAGTGGTGCCGATAAGCTTTTGGGCTGTTTTTCCGAAAAGGGGAGCTTCCACGTTGCGATTTCCTCTCATTTCAGAAAAGGCTCAGCAACTACACTGTGCCAAATTTAGAGAAATATATTAAGTGAAACTCTGCTGATTCACTTTGGATGCATATCGACAAACAATTGGCGCAACTGTGTTGCAGTTTAATTCCGTTCACGGAAAGGCAATTACTTTGCTTTTCTTTCCAAAATATGTGGTCGCGTTTTGATCACTGGGTGATAGTAGTTATTATTATTTTGCTATTGTTATTACTTCTTTTCTGTCAATTCCCAGAAATAAAAACATAATAACAATTTTAATAATTCTACAACCCTTTAAAAGTATGATAACAGTTTACAATTAAGATTTTTTTTCCCCTTGTACTCGATAAATAAATCTAAATCTGTTTATGATGTTTTACGTATTTGTTAGAGATATTGATATACGTAGTTAGCTTTTTTTAGAGACTTTAGTTAAAGTTATATAGATTTCACGTACGTACTCACAAGCGATAACACTGAATAAATCGGCGTACAAACAATTTTTTTACATAGTTTTATAAAATATAAAAAAAAGAATACAAATAAAATGAAGTCAATTATTGAGATTTATAGAGTTTAAATTTCAAAAACTAATTAAGTTGGATGATGGGAATGGATTTCACGAATACGTTGGTGTTTCTTCAATTGTTTTTATTCGGCTGCAATAGGTTTGGAGAAATGTTGGCTACATAAAATATTTTCAAATTCACTGGCAAGTCACGAGCCTTCCTATCTGCCTCCTATTCTTAAAATTAATATTAAATAAGAGTTAAAAGTAAATGTTTTTAGTTTGTTATAAATTTCTTCTTACTTTGCTGGTTGCTGTAATTAAATAAAAGATTTTATTTATTTATTTATTTATGAATTTTTTAAATATATTAATAAGCCTATTTATTTATATTATTAAATTTATTAATAAGTCTCAGACATGGGGACAATTATCATTTGCTGCAAAGGAATAATTTTAAAAATTATTAATTCGTAAAATATAACCCTCGAATAACCCTTGATACTTAAGAAAAAAAAAGGGGGGGGGGGTTATTTTAAGATAAGAGCTTGTATTTGTTATGCAGGCAAATAAAACATTTGTAATGTAAAATATTCCTTCTCATATCTCTCTATATAAACAAGAAATACCACTGATTCACTTATACAAATACATCCATATGTGCCAAGTCCAAGTGGCTGAATCTAAAAATATGCTGTTTGGACACCAGGTTATTTTGAAGACGTAGGGGATTAAATGGATTAAATGAAATCTAACACGAAGTGATTAGAAAAGAAAGCCAAAACTTTTTAACTTTTTTCAACGTTTAGTGGTTTCCAAAAGAAGCTTAAAGTTCAGCAAAATGTCTCATTTTATGTCCTAATTGCAATATAAGATGAAAATCTTCATAAAATTAGACCTTAGGGGGTAAAAAGGAGCGTTTAACACGTTTTTCGCACACGTGACAAATCGCCATGGTTTACAATAAAACTTTAAAATGTCCCTCTTTAGACCAAAAATAAGTAAAAGTGGAGAATGTTTCCAAATTTAACCCTAAGTGTAGGAAAGGGGGTGTCAAGCGTTTATACACTTTCTCCGCGTGAGGGACATTCTAGTGATTTCATGGAAGTTTTTAATCATTTTGAACAAACCTAATCCTCATCAAAATTCAAAATAAATAATCTCTTTCCAACAGGTCATATTAGTGCGCTTTGCTTTCAATTTTGATTTCACATGAAAGCGCATTAAAAGCAAAACCAGTTGAAACATGGTAGTAAATGCTTGTTGTATTATAATTTCAAGTTAAGATTACCATTTCTTACAATTTATTCTATCACTTGTAAATAAAACTCCCTAGCAATCATAGTAAATCGTCTTTATTAAAATGCATTGCACCTATGGAATGGATTCTAGAAAATGACGTCATTTTTAAGGAAAATATTGCTTCATTCGGGATGATACTGTGAAAGTGACGTCGTCCTAACATGTAATAAAAATTATTTTGATTCTACTTACATTAAGACACAACGTTAATTTAACATATTTATATTAAAAGTTTCAAATTCCATGCGTGAAATTATTACGAAAGCTTAATTTTTGAAAGTTCTATACATTCTTATCTTTTTTTTTTTTAACAATTTCCTCGCTTTTTTACTTCGAACTTTTTTTTAAATCACGAATTTGGAGAATATATACATTAGAAGTAACCTATACATCAAATTACAAATCCTAAATACATTACTACTGTAGAAATCGTACAAAAATATGGTTTTCAAGAGGGTTTACCCTCTCACATCCTCCCACTGTGCGTGCGCTAAAAAATTGTAACACCCACAGTACTTTAACCCTGGTCATAAGCAGAAACTGTGTCAAAATAATTGTTTTTAATTAGGTTCAGGGATTTGAGAGGAGATCTTAGACCTATATACGTACTCACATATCTGCATACAATGACCTATATTTATATTAAGATTAAGTTAGTTAAGTTTTTATACCCTTTTATGTGTTTTATGTGTAGCTTTTCTCTAGATTTATTAGTAATATGTTTTTATATATATATCTATATATTCTGTATATATCACATTTATCCTAAAGGGCAATACTTTATTTTCGCACTTATTATATGTTTGACGGCATCAGGTTTTGTCTGGAATATATAGCCTCTAAGAAAATATAAAACTGAAATAAACTAAAACATACCTTGATATAAGAAATAATATAAAATTGAATTAGAGAGAATAAAAGAAGGTAAAAGAAAACCCTTGTTAAGATTTTGAAAGAGAAATGCATACTTACCAAGTTTTTCATTTTCAAGGAAAAAAATATCTGAATTTTTTAATGTTATCCTCATTTTATTTAATTGGCGGAAATGTATATGACAGATTTTTTTCTAAAATATAGTGATGCTAAATATCATTTAAAATTTAAAATTTTTTCAGCTGTAGGAATGATTTTTGCGTTATTGAGTAGATTAATTAAATTGAAAAAATAATATATATACAATAGAGTTTGCATATACTTTAAGAACACTGAACAACAAATACGTATATATATATATAACTTAAATTAATACATCCCGGTTACATTTTATATAATTTATATAATATAACTGAGTTGTGTTCTGTTGAGTTAGTTTAATGTTGCACCATAGTTATACAGGAAGCAACTAGTGAAGGTATGTAATTTACCCTTAGGAATGGTCCGGATCCATGCCATCACAATTCCTATTCTCTGTGAATGGGACGGATCACCCAATTCACGCGCACTGGTTATCTACATGATGGTCTTACGTCCAGTCTGCAATAATTCCAAATACGATCGCGGTGCACTACAAAACAGGCTTTCATATAGTTCAAATCTTGATATAAAATATTAGCACTTATGTCTGTGAAATTATATCTTAATACGCATTTAACATAAATGATTTTCTTCATATTTAAATTTTTTTAAATACGCAAGTATATTTTATACGTTGTATGAACTTTTATTAGTAACAACAACATACTTATCAACGCTAATGAAATTTACTCCTTGAAATATAAACTTTAATTCAGTAAAAAATCATTGCTTCAATAATTTTATAATTCCGTAGAAAACCATTTCTTAAAATTTTAACATTCAGTTAAGCTGACTTAATGTTTCTGATTGAATTTTAAAAGTGCCGCAAGAGAAATGGTGAATGAAGTATTCTAGATTCTCTTTAGATTATAATCTAGAAATCAAAATTTGACTCTTGATATATAAGTTATTTAAGAATTTTGCCTTAAATTTTAAAATATTTAATCATCTTAATTGATTTTAGTTTCATGAAGTATATTTTTTTCTTATATATAAAAGAAAGAATAAATGAAGCTTTTCAGCTTTTACGAGCAAAGAAAGCCTCGTTAACAAATGAAAATTTCTTATAACTTCTTTTGTCAATTTTAAAGAAATTTTATTTTCTACACTTTCACTAATAATTACGTATTAAATATACTAATAAAATACAAGTAACCCGACATTGAATCCTGAAATTAACTTTCGTTTTTAAAAATTCTTATTAGAAATAAGTTCACTTTGTAACTTATTTTTAGGGAAAAGTAACACTTCTTGTTTTATGAAAATCCAGTAAAAGTACTGTAAGTTTTTAATTTATTTATACAGAAAATTAGTCTCTTTTTACGGAATGAAAATATATTATACACATTTTAAGTATACTATTAAATATTTCTATAATGAACACTGAATTTGGTAACTGAAATCTATGCTTTAAAATTAAGAAATACAATAATTGTACTTTTATATTTATTCAAATGGAATATTGTATCATATCTCTTTTTACATTGATAATTTACGCATTTTTATTATTGCATATGTGAAAAAAAATAAATAGCATACTGTTAATAATAATTTAATTTAATACAAAATTTCATTATACAAAAATAAAATTACCAAAAGTTTTTAAATCGTCGTTAAATTATTAGTAAGCATCATGTGACATGGGTATAAATGATCAGTAAGCATACAACAATTTTCGAAGAAAACATTTTATTTTTTAGCAACATCTTATTTTATTAATATTTTCCTGAAAACTTCTGTTTAGATGTATAAAAAAATAATAAAATTATGAAACATAAATTATTATACTACCTATAGTTCAATATTTGAAATCAACAAAATGTAGAACTTTCACACTCATTTATTTAAACAGGTTTGTACAATTTTTGCACAATTTTACTTTGGTAGTGCATAATTCAATAATTCTAGTCTGGACACTTTTTTTTTTTTTTTTCAATTTTTGAAAACTATGGTGTTTATGCAGTGCTCATTGATATCGATTTTTTAATTTTCCTAAGATACTGACGGAATTGCTGTTAGTCTAAAACAAAGTATTTTATATTCAATGTGGTCAAAAGACCCTTTATTTCATAATGGATTCGTTTGTGTTCTTTTTTACGCGCATTTTCGAGGTTCTCCGGTGTTCATAGACACTGTCGAAAGAAAATCCTCACCTTCGTTTTGGCAGGATGCTGAGGGAGAAAATTCTTTATCTTGTAGAGGTTTTTCCGCCTTCGAACTATCATAAAGAAAATCCAAACTATGTTATAGCTATATTATAGCTATGCCAACAGATCGCATACCTAACTATGAAAAAAAAACCCATAGGGAAACCCAAAATAAAGGTACCACAGGATCAAAAACATCAGAAAAACAGATTATGATGCATGCAACAACAGTTAATCACTTTTTCGAAAACTGCCATAAACAGCGCCTTAATTTGGTCTTCAGATTCCCCCCCACCCCCCCCCACCCCCCCCCACCCCCCCACCCCCCAAAAAAAATACGATAAAAAATTTACTCACCAGTCAGAAAAATAATGAAAGAGAGATTTTTTTTCGTAACGCTTCTACGCAGATTGCATTTACGATGGGTGGAGCATCTACATGCGCATTCTCTACTAGTAAAGTAACAGCTCTCAATCTCCACTGGTGTAGGGAATAGAAGCTAAGTGCCAACTAGCCCCTTATGCAAACTAACCCCAGTTCTCATATCACCTCTACAATTTAGATTTATTTTCAGAAATCAACAATTTGATCTGTGTATTTAACATTTGGATGTGAATGTTAATAGCAATATAAATTTCATGTAACAAATAATTGTTTATAAAAATAAAATAAATGTTGTTACGTGTTTAAACGAAGCAGAATGCCATTAGTTTAGTATAAATTTTGTTATGAATGAAATCTGGAATCAAAAATCTAAACATTTTTTAATATTTGGAACAGAAACTGAGCTGATAATGTCATATGTCAGTCCAAAGACAAATATTAGAATCCCACATATATACACGTTCGATTAAATGCCATTATTATTAGGTCCTTAACATATCTGGTTTATTATTCATGAAATAAAATAAAGGATAATTTGAGTGCAGACATATGACTTTCGAAAGGTATAAATAATTTTCGATAAAAATTAATTAATAAACCAACTTATGTATGTATCTGGAACTTCATTAACACATTTTTTTTTTCAAATTTCTCTCACCCATATAGGTACAGAAAGTATTGTTTTGGGGTCAAAATTTGGAAAGTTAGTTTTTGTTTTATTTACACGTTCTGAGGTCTACTGAATCCGAAAATAATGTTTTAATCAAGTGGTCTGTGTCTCTTACTGTGTGTCTGTATGTATGTCTGTCTTTTTTCAACATACCTCAAGAACAAATAGAGAAGGAAGTCCAAATTCGGTAATCTAAAATCATATAGAGGTGCTACAGTAAATTTTTCGTTGTGATCAAGCAAATCGTTCGTGTACAGGACCGCCCAGGAAAATTTAAATACATTACGTCTATGAGGAAAATTGCAAGTAAGTACAGTGTAGCATCTGTAGACTGACTTAAACGTAGCAGAATGAACAAAATGTATTATAATCATAAAAGCATGTTTTGTGTAGATTGTAGTATGGAAATAATTCATCATTCATTTACAGGGCTATTCAAAATATTTGGATACATTGGGGCTATATTTGGAAATTGCAGGTAGCGTAATTCCGTTTACGTTTTTTTTTTTTTTTTTTCTTTTTTTTTTTTCTTTTAAAGTAAGACTAGTTGTAATTACAAAGTATTATTTATAGCGCATATTGATTATAGACAATATACAAGGCTACCCAGAATTCGACCTCGGTTTTTTTACTTTTCTACACGTTTTAAGGTGTGAGGAATCCGAAAATGACAAAATTTCTATGGTGTCTGTCTGTAGGGTGTCTGTTAGTGTGTTAGTGGGTTAGTGTGTTAGTCTGTTAGTGGGTCAGTCCGTTAGTTTGTTAGACTGTGTACGCGATATCTCAAGAACACATTGTCGCAGAGAGGTCAGATCAGTTTTAAAATATTACTTTCGACACTGGCAAGAACCCTATTCATTTGCAACATTCGATTTTAAAAACTTCGTAAGTTATTAAAAATTTACGATTTTCTTAACATGGGAGAATAGGACAAAAATTCACTTAAACGTGCATTAAATGAAAACCTTTTGCTGTAAAAATGTCAGACCAGTTTTAAAATATCGGTTTTGATGCCGGAATAAACATCAGTAACTATAAATATGCTACTTTGAAAATTTCGCAAGTTACTGCAAATTTACGAATTTCTTAACATGGCAGTATAGGGCAAAATTTCACATAAACGTCAATTTTTAGAGATATTTTCATCGTAAAGATGTCAGACTACTTTTGAAATATTATTTAGGACACTGGTATGAATATTAATGACTATGAATTTTCCAATATAAAGATTTCGTAAGTTATTGGAAATTTACGAATTTCTTAACATGTCAGAATAGAGCAAAATTTCACATAAACGTCAATCTTGAGGGATATTTTCAGCGTAAAGATGTCAAACCACTTTCGAAATATTATTTAGGATACTGGCATGAATATCATAGACTATGATTTTTCCAATTAAAAAAAATTCGTAAGTTATTTGGAATTTACGATTTACTTAACATGTCAGAATAAGGCAAAATTGATCATAAACTTCCATTTTGAGGATCCTAAATACATTAGACAACTTCAAAATTAAGTTTATGATATTTGTTTGAACATGATTGAATACAAATATTCTACTAGGAAATTTTCGTAAATTATTCGTAATTTACGTATTTATCAACATAGCAAAATTGTAAATTTTTCATATAAATATCAATTTTGAGGTTTATTGCATTGGAAATAGTAGCATGAAAACTAAACAACAGAATTGACCCTGATAAAATAAATTAATAAATTAGAATAAGATAATTATATCCAAGTGAACGGTGGACAGCCTATTAGGCGGGGATTTCATTCTGTCACTGGTCAAATTCATTTCTTTTAACATGATTATAATATGTATCGCACTAGAAATTTCTGAGAACATAAATATGATGGGGAACTGAGCAGAGTCCACCTATGCCAACTAGTTTTCTCGTATAATATCACATTTTGATTGTCCTGATTACGGAAATCTAATTTTTAGCGTTTGGTATGTATGTACATCTGTTATCAGCATTTCTATGCACTGTAATTAAAAAGTGGGTTGAGTGGGGTGGTAGCGCCACACATACAGAATTGCATGTCAAATAAAACTATTCTTAAATTTGTATTACATTATTTTAAAAGTACACTGAACTTTATTACTTTGCGTTATTCGTCTTAAAATTTAATATGGTATCTATCATTACAATATTGAAATGCAGGTTAAGAAAAAGTCGTGTGAGGGACACACTAGGTTATTTTTAAATTAACAATAGTGCTGTCATAAAAAATTATTATTTTTTTTTAAAATTATTATTTGCTAAGGGAAAATACGAATTAGATAATCACTTTACTTTGACATTAAAAAAAAAAAAAAAAAAAAAAAAACATTCTCAACTTTATGGGTTGAGAAGGGTTGGGGGAAAGTAAAAAGTCTACGTAAAAAACATGCAATAAATGTCTTTAATCTTTAAGAAGATACTACTGAAAAATGTTTATTTTTTAAAAATTATTCAAGTAATATGACATTTCTAGTTACTATATTTTATTAAACATTTCCATTACTCGCAGATCTGGATATAAACGTTGAAATCTTTGGCTGCGATAATAACAACTATAGAAATAACGAATAATAGTTACACTTTATACTTTTATTAACTATTTTAATTATCCCTGATTTAATTGAAATTTTACTTTTACTACCCTTTCGACAATTACGTTCTATTCTTTAAACTGAAATAAACGTTCTTGGTTTAAAATAAATTTTGTACATAAAATATTTATTTTTCATGTGACATCTATTTTTTTTTTTTTTAAACTATTATTAATATTATGAAAAATAAAAAATAAAATGTATTTCAATTTAGTAATCGAAACTATTTCTTCAATGACTTAAAAGTAATTTTTTCACAGCGGTATTTATATAAGGACATTTTAATAGCAATTTTGTCGGCACTCTTAACATATATATATATATATATATATATATATATATATATTCCTTTTATAATAACAATCGCAAAATATTCAAACAAGTGGCGAAGGAAAATAAAATTTTAACGAGATTTTACTCTTTACCATATATATATATATATATATATATATATATATCAAGTGACTTTTTAGCAAACCGCGTTGAATTCTATCAATTTATTCAATAATTATGAATTTTTAAATTGTATACAGACTTATGGGACACTCTGTATATATATAAAAATTTTTAAAATACGCCATTTTATTCTGTAAATTTTTTCACGTTTTTCAGTAGAGCAATAGAACATTGATTTGGCAGAAAAAAATAAGTTGAATACGTGAAAATACTTTCATTTTACTTAATATAATTATATTTAATGCAAAATAATATAAATAATATTCATAACTACATATATCATAACTGTATACATTTATATAACTGTAATATACATTTATAACTGTATATATTTTTAAATATAACAATTGGCATATATCTTACTTCATGTTAAATATATCTAACGTAAGTTTAAATACGGTTATAAAACTGCCTGATATTGAAAGGTTTATTATATTGGTAATATTGATCTATATAATAACCTTTGTGTTACAAAATACGCATATTTGAGTATGTGACATTTTCTATACAGTTTTTATGGAAACGAAATAGAGATATATTTTCGCCCTTAAACATTTTCTATGCGTAATTCTTATAAATAGGCATATAAAGTATCAGCCTGTTGAGAAATATCACTTTCACCATTAGGAATTTGCACGTACTTAGTATTTTTCAATACAGTTTCACATACTTTTTTTTTTTTTTTTTTTTTGTTATACAAAGGGATGCAAATTATTAATATGTACTTAATATGTCTTATGTACATAATAACTATCTAAATATACATGCAAATTAGGTATATTTAAGTAAATGATTCTTTTAGATGTAATTGTTACCTTCAATAACCTTCAATAAAACGACTGAGTGAAAACCTTTCTTCATCATTGGTAATATGTGTCACCAAATAATATCTCATATATGTGTGTGTGTGCGTGTATGATCTATATATGTATATCTATATAATATTTACACAGGTAAATCTGCAGTTTGCTCGTATAAATTTATTATATCTTTTAAGTTTTCAAAACAGTGATACGAAAATAATAATAATAATAAATATGCCTGTTGCAGCCCTAATATATATTGGCAAGTTTAATATAAAAATTTGCGTTTTAAGTTACGTATGAAACATATGCAAGTTCTTTTTTATTACATCACAACTAATTTTTTCTCATGAAATTTAGTAAATTTTAGTTCTGTAATCTTTAAACAAAATA
Source organism: Salticus scenicus (assembly GCA_963930645.1). NCBI lineage: Eukaryota > Metazoa > Arthropoda > Arachnida > Araneae > Salticidae > Salticus > Salticus scenicus. Next base: position 123,810,626 of record OZ005648.1, on the reverse strand, counting down.
ATTGAAAACTAATATATATTATAATAAAGAATCGATTTTAATAACTTTCGAATATTTTTAAAAATATTCATTTCATAATGAAAGCCTTAGTAAAATAATTTTTTGTTCATGAATATTCAAATGTATAATAATGTTGTTAATATTTTGCTAAAGCTCATTAAATCAGTTTTAGTTATCCTTCCAAAGATAACCTACGAATTTTTATAAAATGTTTATCATAAATTTTAAAAAGATCCTAGAAAAGTAAAATGTTATAATTAAAGTAAAATTTAACAAATAATTCCTAAAATGCTTAATGTGCTTAAATATTTTATTCAAATTTATGTAAAATAATTTTTCTGTTTATTTATTTATTTTTTTGATAACTATAAAATCTTAATTATAGCGCTAAACGGCAAATTCAGAAAATATACCAGTATAAGAATTTCAAATATAGTGTTATTTTATTCAAAGTAACTTAATTCAAAGATTCCCAAACACAATCTGGAATTTAAAATGAATAAAAGTATTTAAAAATATTAATAAGTAATAAAAAGTTTAGTTCAAGCTAACGGTGCAATTCTATATTTTATAGATATCAATAAAATTATGCTTATACAAAATTAAAAGCCGTAAATAATATATTTATATATACACAAATATACAATGTAACGCATTTATAAAATACAAGAGAAACATGCGACTAAATGCTCATTTATATTTATGATTCTAAAAACATACACACAAACACACACACACAAGTTTGGGCCCGAGGTGGCTAGGGAGAGGGGAGCAATAGGAAGGACAACTTTAAAATTTCAAACAGGAAAGTATGTCTTGTGATACATCCTCTTCAAGGGAATAAATTTGATATAAATAGTTTCGCCCTACGATGATTATTAAAGGAGATACATGAGTTTTAAGACTTTTGAAATGTGGATTTTATATTTATGTATTCCCTTTAACAATCACTGCAGGATAAAACTATTTATACCAAATTCATTGTCTTAAAGAGACGTTTCCAGAGATGTATCACAAGACATACTTTGCTGAAAAATGTTTGGGCCAGGGCAAGGGGTTGGTAGGAGTGCCGCCAGGAAATGCAGCTTTAAAATTCCTAATGATAAGGTATGTCTTGAGATAAATAAAGGGAAACGTCTCTTCAAGACAATGAATTAAGTATGAATAGTTTTGTCCTGTAGTGATTATTAAAGGGGATACATAAGTATAAAATCCACATTTAAAAAATCTAAAAACTGATGTATCTCCTTTAATAATCATTGTAGAACAAAACTATTTGTATCAAATTCATTGTTTTGAAGAGACGTTTCCAGGGATGTATCACAAGACATACCTTCCCATTTAATATTTTAAAGCTGCCCTCCCTAGCGCCCCCCCCCCCGCTTGACCAAACTTTTTTCACCAAAGGAGGTCCCTCTAGAATTCATTAAATAAATGTTTTGTATTTTTTCAAAATTTTGACTCATTTTCGAGTTACGAGGTGTGGGGGGGTGGGGGTACTTTTGAAACACCCTGCATGTAAATATACACTGCAATAGTTAAAGAAATTAGGAATTGATACAGAATAATCACGCTTTAACCATTAAACACTAACACATGGAAAGGAAGCTTAGTAAAGAATAATGAAAACAAGTCCAAATGCAGTAATTACATATATATATATATATATATATATATATATATATATATATATATTAATGATTTTTTTTTAATCCATCTACACACTCACACACACATATATATATATATAAATCTATACATAAGCAGAAATATGCACATTTTTAATATCTGATTATTTTTTTAATTTTTTTGTAAAATTATACACTCTTTATACTAATGATTTCAATTTGTTTACAGGAGGTTTAAATAATAAAAAAAAAGTTTGGAATAATTTTGGCGTAAGAAAAGCTGTTTTAAGTACAGATGTATAAAAGTTAATTGAACAAGGTATTTCGAATTTAAGTTATTTGTTATTTGTTATTTTTAGTGAAAAGTATCTTTTAACCTTCTTAACCACAAAATCTTTTCAAAATACCATTTAGATTTCATTTTCTTTATGTCAAATATTTTTAGTTTTATATAATATTTATAAAAAACGTTTTTTTTTTTTTTTCTTTAAATGATGCCATAAATAATTATAAAGTCTTATCAACTTTTTTTAATCTGTTTTGTAGCGGCTACCCTCTCTCTACATCATTTACACCTTTGTTATACATGCAAACCAAATTTTAAACTATTACGTGCATGCTGTAGTAGAACTTTTCGAGTTCTTGGTTCATATACAGCCCATATTTCAAGAGTTATTTAAAAAAAAAAAGTTTTCCATTCTGTAATTTTTTAATATTGTATACATAGATTTCAAAAGTTTTGGGCATTCAAAAAATCCATCAGAGGGGTAATTAATCATTTTATACCCATTGCCCACTTTTTAATCTCTTAGTAATAAAATTTTCTAACCGCCAACAAATTCTACTGTAATGTTATTGAGTGAAACAAACAACCTTACTTTATAAAAACTATAAATTAAAGTTACAGCAAGTTATAAAAATTAAACAAGCATATAAAAAAAAGCATAGTTTCTATTTCAAAGTTTTTAAAAAAGTTAATTATTGCTGTTCTAGCCTTAATACCAATTAATACAAAGGTTGGATTTCAGGTTGGAATTTTATGTGTTTTTTTCTGAAACTCGATAAAACGGACTAGGACAACTTGGAAATAATTCCACGGAGAGCCCACAATCTCAAGCCTGAGATACTCGTGTAATCAATCGGCTTTAATCCAACCCTCCTTCACACACACACACTCCAAAAAAAAAAGTAACTATTATATTATTTTTTAATACATATTTTTCCTTTTATATAAAAAAAAAAAAAAAAAAAAAAAAAAATGTAGATCACACTTATAGAAATGCAATGATCCTGAAACATTTTCAGAAGAAATATTTGAAGTTATTTGAAAGTTGACCTTGAATTTAGAAATATTTCCTTAAATCAAAGACGAAAATTAATAAAAAATAAAGCTTCATAATAACATAATTTTTATTTCAATAATGCAAGAAAGTATTTTGTTTATGTATATGGTATTTTAGCTTTTTCAATAAAAGTTTAGAAAGTTATAGAATCTCACGTACTTAATATTGATATTAAAAGTATACAATTTTATATATTTAATTTGCATCAAACGATCAATAAAGTTTGAATACAAAATGCTGTCTAATTATTTTAGATTATTTTCAGCTTTATTTTATTTTATTTTATTTTTTAGCGTGATAATATACTGTACAGCACACTTGATTTACTTTTGTTGTAATAAAAATATGTTTTTAGAAAGTAACCTCCGAACATTTTATCTTTTACCACATCTGAAGTATATCACCACTCAGAAATTACTGTACTTAAAATTTTCTACAAAAGTGAATGCGGTACCAGTTTCCAGCAAATAAAAACATTCCAAAAAATGCATACTATATAAAATTTATCTATAGAATTGTTTCTTTTGTGTTTTAATTGGTTGAATTAACCATTATCATTTACGTGCTTCTAAAGGTGCTTTAAAATGATGGCAAAATACAGCTTTTGTACGTTATTCATTTAAACTCGGGAAAACTTTAGTTATATATATATATATATATATTTAAATATATAAGTTGTCAATACAGATATTTTACAACTTGCAATAAAATGCACATGAAGCTGGTAAAACACAAAAAGCAGAAACATAATTGTTGTTTCGCATGAAAATAATTAAGCATGATCCTTCATCCGGTTAAAATGTAGTCACAGTATGCAGTACGAAAGAAAATATAGTAAAGTGAACTCATCGTCAATAGGAATTGCATAACCCTGTAAAATGTATTGTCTTAAACAAAGGCAAAATACTTCTGATAGTGACATGAAAGTGTATTTTAAAAGCAATTTACAGAAATTAAATAAACATTGTGGTACAATGAACATATAATTCAACAGCATCGTAAGTATTTAATTTACCAGAAATATATCACATCTGGAAAGAGAACACTGAATATAGAAAAAATCTTATACAAAATTACAGTTATAGAAGCCTATGATAATCGACATATAAGTATAAAAATATTTTAGGGGATAAATTTGTCGTCCATATCAGTGATTTAGCAACATTTGATAATAAATGGGTAATATGAGTTGCTTTGTCACCATGCCGGCAGAAGACTTATTTATAATGATATATCGTTTATTGAATACATAAAAAATTAAAAATTTTCAGATACATATCTTATTATACAATTTTTAAAATGACTATAAAAGTATCAGTATATTCGGAAATATATCCATGTTTAATGGGATGAAAGACATTGTAATTCTTTTTTTATATCTATCTATTGGTTTTCAGAATTATAAATTTAAATATTCATATGCAACTGTCAGAAGAAAAAAAAAGTTAAAATTTCTCAAAAAGCATGCAGACTAGTTCAAATTTGCGCCATTGATTTTACATTATTATAGTTAAGCAGCACGTTCTAAACAAATTTGGGTATTACTTTTGTCGATTGATTGATTAGTTTTTAAATATTTTTTTGAATATCAAAATTTGCTTGAAATTTTTGTATTGAAACAAATGTATATATATATTTAAAAAAAAATCCTTTATCAATAAATTAACAACATAATTCTTTATAGGCAAAAAATTTTGAATAAGCACCATAGAATGCAATAAACTCGCAAAAGTTGTTTCTGGTCGAAAAAACAGACGACACTTTGTCAGGCCAGCAAAATAGGCACGAGTATTGCAATCAAAGCTGCAACGCAGACGTGAAACAATTGTTGCGAATTTGTTGCATTTTATGGTGTTTATTTAAAGTTTTGTGCGTATTACTTCAAAACACCATTTTTGGGGTTCTTTCTTATTAAAATGATTCATAACCCAAATATGTTTTAACTGTTTAATTGAACTACAGTAATGTAAAATTGAGAAGGGATATTAAAACTAGTTTTGCATTTAGAAATTTAATGTTTTTCAAAAAAAAAAAAAAGAATATTTTGAATTTAAATATTTTTTAAGAAATTTTAATATATATATACATTTAATTCAAAAATATGCAAATATTCATAATTCTAAGACGGTAATCTACTAAAAGTGTATGAGGATGTCCACTGTCATCCTGCACTTATATATATATGTATATATATTAAAGGGTAAACTTTCAGAATTTTCAAAATGAAACCTTATTTACTGCTCCTACCTACTTAAAATAATAAAATTTCATAAAGTCTCTGAATGAAAAGTTGGACTTTACCTACTTGTGTATGTAACCGGCTCATCAAAGTTATGTACAGTAATCGAACACAAGAATAAAATGTTTCATACGCGCCTGCATAATTTATAAAAAAAAAAAAAGTTGTGTGAAATTACCGAATATAAATGTGGAACCCTAATTATTGATCTACAAATGTTACACAGATCAATAATTGGGGCACCAATAAGGCATCATAATTAGAGATTAACAAACTTTTGTTAAGTCCCCAATCGCATTACTACGATCTTATCTATTGATAAAAATAGTTTGCAGAACATCATTGTACGTGATAACCGTTTTTGAATGTGAAAGCTTACCTACTGATACCTATTTCACAGTAGAATGTTGTATAAAATTACTGTTTGCGAAATAGAAACCTAACCTACTAATATGCGCACGTTACACAAAATGTACATAAAGTTACCGTTTAATAGAACGGAACCTTACCTACTGATCTGCATATGTTATACAACTTTGAAGCGTAAAGTTCCGTTTGCGAGAGTGGAAACTTACCTACTAATGTACATGCGTTACAAAACAATCTCGCGTAAAGTTACCGTTTGCGAGAGGGTAAACCTACACATTGAGCAGCATGCATTACACAACAATTCTGTGTAAAGTTATCGTTTATGACAGTGGATCGTTATCTTATGATCTGCATACATTACACAACGATGTTGTGTAAAAATATCATTTGCGAGAATGGAACCTTACTTTTAAATCTGCATAAGTTACACCACAATGTTGTGTAAAGTTACCGTTTGCGAGAGTGGAAAGTGTGGCAAGTAGGCTGTCTCAACATTGTTGAGTAAAGTTACACAAAAATTTTTACAGTGTAAGTATCAAAAAAGTAAATTTGGAATATAAAAATAACTAAAACTGTAGCATTAGAGAATTTTTTTGAAGTAGAAGGCTTTCATTCCAGTCATGATTGACGACTCGTCAATTATTTGCTTTAAATACGTATCTGAAGAATATACATTTTTCAATCCTTCCAAATCATTAACAGTTTTGATAGGATGAAATCATCTACTTCATTCTCTGTTTCTGGTGCCGTACCTACAGGATCAAGTAAAAATACAGCTTCATTATCACTGGAATAAATGAGAATAAATTTTCATTGATTACAGTCGGCAGCAAAATTATTCGAGCGCTAGCAATAATTAATATGTAATAAAACTACGTTTAATACTGATTTTTTAAATAAATCCTTGTCGAATCATCGTCTTAGTTAGTCTACGAACATGATTCGACAAGAATTTATTTAACAAAACAGTATTAAGTATATATTTTTTACACAGGAATTATCGAAGCGCTCGAATAATTTTGCTGCCTATTATATACTACCTGAGTTTAACATATATACGTTGAAACGAGACTAAAAAATGCCAGTGTTTTAACTTACGATTGTGAATACCAAAAATGTTTATAATGTCTTCATTTTTCTCAATAATATTTTTGAAAATCTTCAATAATTTTTCCATATTGAATATTTCATTTTAGTGTAGTATAGTAAATTTACACTTTAAACGTACCATATACCATACAAAATATGTTTTTAGCATTTGAATAATATCGATTTAACTAATATTTGCGCCGTACAAAGTTTTTTAAACAATATTTATAAAAAAATAAACAGTGCATTGGCATTCTTTTGGATATTCCTGTACATAAATCAATTGTGCAATTTACACTATTTTAAATAGGAAAATACCCTAGTGAATTTGAAAGCAATCTGAAAATATTTATGGACGTTAGAAGTCTTCAGACGACAAATAAACAGACGGACAGTTAGACGGATAAAGAGACACACAGACAGACTAATTCAAATCATAATCACTCTTAAACATTATTGGAAAGTTTTTAAAACGTTTAATACAAATAATAATACCATTGCTGAAATTTCCAATTACAGCCTTATGTGAATATTTTTGTGTGGACCATTAAATCTTAATGCTAATCATAGAAAATGATAAATGCTATAGAAAACCATTTTTTGTACATAGGAAAGAAAATACTAAACTTCATTATGGTTTTCGCAAAATAAAGGTATTAAAATATGGTTTATAGAAATATATCTCATAGAACATAATGTTGGGGTAACCTTTCGGGTATCCCTGTACAAAAACCATTCTTAGTATTTACTCTATTTTCAGTCGGGAACACCAACTTGTGAATTTCAATAACATATATCAGTTTCAAGGAATTTCATGCATATTTGCGGGAGTTATAGTGTGGACGCAAACTCATACGGACAGACAGACAAAATTAAGAATTAAAAACTAATGTGCAAGTGAATATTGGGAAACATTGTAAATTTTTAATAGAAATATCATGTTAAAAATTTGTGCAAATATTCACTTAGTTTCGTGACATGGAAAACGAAAGATATCAGCTCTCGCCCAACGGACTAAAGAGAGAAGGCACTTTTCCATTTCGACGGCGCAAATTTCGCCAAGCAAACAATAGATGGGGATAACAATAGATGGCATATCGGCTACATAAGTTTTCGCGTCGTTGTTGCATGCGCCAGCCAAATGGAAAATTGGAGAAATGAAAAATGGAAGAGAATTAATAATGCTGAAATTTCAAACATTGTAACTCAAGTATTTTTTTTTCCGATTACTTAAGGGCAAACTTAAATATATAAGCAATAATATTTGTAATTATTACCTTATTACAGTAATAAGAAATTGCCAGATTTAGCAATTTTTGTTCTTTTTTAATAGAAAAGAATACATGTATAAAATGAAAAAGTGTATAAAAATTAAAAGTATATTTAAATACCTCCTTGCCGTCGCATAAAAAGAATTTTTTGTATACTGCAAATCTGACTAAACATACCACTCGAATGATACCACTTTGAATCATCTACTCCCATAATTAAGATGTTAAAAGTATACGAAAAATTTCATGTTTGGCTACTAATGTATAGATTACAACTTTTGTGCATGGACGAAAAGAAAATTATTTTATTAAAGACATAAATACATTAGAAATTTTATAATTTCAACTTCTAAATAAAAATACAATTTAAAACATATTGTATGCTCTATCTTTTTTTAAATATATATATATATATATATATATATATATATATATATATATATATAATTATATATATATATATATTTAACCTTTTCAATAATCATACATTTTGTTGCTTTATTTTGTAAATTAAAATAACATTCTCAAAACTACAAGTATGTAAATATTAAAACGCTTTTTCGCATACTTATTACGTCTCTTACTTTCATCAGTTTATTCAGAAAAAGAAAAATAGTACAACAATAACGAATGGCATAAAGTAAATCTATTTAAAACAATTGCAATAGAAAATAAAAGAAATACTTTTTTTGTCTTTCAGCGGAAAAAAGTAATTTCGTTTCTTAATAATATTTTGTTTCAAAGATAAAGACAGGAAAGTCTTGTTTTTCGGTTTTAAATGTTTCTAGAAGTTCTCCGAAAAAAAATTACTCTTGTCAACATTTTCGTTGAAAAATATAAAAATGAGAAATTTACATTGTATGTAAAAATAATTTTACGCGTAAAACTATCATGTTTTCTGAAAAAATACTTTTTACATCCATTATCAGCTACCGTATGTAATGGAAGCATTGTATTCGCTCTGAAAATTCGATATCTTGTTTTTACCTGATTTACACGTTTTAATGTCTTCTGAGTTCAAAAAACTAGTTTTTGGCAATTGGTCAGTATGTGTGTATGCATGTATGTAAGTGTGCATGTATGTACGTGCGGATTATTCTGGCTATCATATCTCCGAAACTAATAAAGGTAGATATACGAAACTTCAGAAATCAGACAGGTCTGGTGTACAGATGTATTTTCCAAATTTCAATGAAAATTGGAACAACGGAAACCGGTAGTGGGACCCCAAAAGACCGTATCTCAAAAACGACTCTAACGATTTTCTTCAAAGTTCCTATATAAACACTCTATTAGATTTCCTTTCGAATGATATAGTTCGTTAGTTCAGGAAAATCGATAGGCGTCCTGTATAAATATCTCAATTTCAGGTCTCGCAAACGCGTTCCTTTGAAAACGGCTGTACGGATTTTTTTCAAACTCGCCGTATTAAATCCCTTTTAAATATCCTTTTGTATGCAATTTTGTTGTTCCGGTCAGTAATTGAGTATTTTAAGTTTTGTTAAATGTTGTTATCTCAAAAACGGCTCTAACAATTTTCTTGAAAATTGTTACATAAATTCATTTTATATAACCTTTCTCATGCATTACAAGGTTATTACAGGAAAATTAACTGTCATCCGGATAAGGTAGCTCAGTTTAAAGTCTCGGAAATTGGTGTTTCAAAAAATAACTCTACCTTTTTTTAAATTATTATTATTATTATTATTATAACTCTATAATTTTTTTTTTTTTATTACATATATATATCAGCTTTCTCTTAAAGGAAATTTGTTAGGTGTTTACTTCGTTAGGTCGATTTTATCTCTTCTGATCACATTATCTCTAAAAAAATGCATATAATATGTGTAATAGTGGGTAATAGTTGTCGTGTGGTTGTTTCACACCAGATTTTTTATTGTATTGTTGTAATTGTTTCTTGTTGGATAAAGATAGCCTGGTGCGAATTCTACTATTTCAAAAGTTATTTCTTTTACTGTCAGTAAGAAATTGAATAAAGAAGATGAATGTAAGTTTACTGTACATCAGCAGGTCCTATGGTATAAAACAGAAAGTGTTCAATTATTTACGTGCCCTTCAAAGCTAAAATGAAAAGTAGCATGTTCTGGCCTGCATAAAACCTTCTTCTATATTTTCTATTACAAATCCACGTAGTGCCTATTATTTATTAAAGAAATTATTGCTAAAAATTATTTACCATGATAAATGCAAACGGTTTTCCTCTTAAAGAAGTAATCACTAAGCATCCAAAGAAAATTAACTTTATGCTATGCAAGAAATCTCTCTCTCTCTCTCTTTTTTTTCTTCTAATTATTATTATTATAAAAATATCTATTTTTTTGGTTAAACGTTTGTTTTAATTTGTCAAAGATTTATGATTCATTTATTTGTTTTAAATTTCATAACGGGTTCTTCCGAAATATTTCCATAATAAAAATTTACACCCCAAGAAGCGATCGATATGTCCCTACTCATATGTAATTTTTGTCTGTTTGACTATTACTATTGCAAATGTTATTTTTCAATTTCACATTAAAAATAAGAAAAAAATGTCATTATGACAGCTATACTTTTTCTTTCCATGTAACTTCTATATTAAAATATGAAAAAAAGAGATGATATTTTACACCTGTTTAGCTATTGACATTGACACCTGTTTAGCTAATTTAATCAATATCTGTTTTTTTTCGAAGACGAAATAATACAAAGTTTGGTTAAATTCTGTTCATTCGTTTACAAGATGCAACAAATTTTTATACACACCCATAGGCAGAGAATTTCTAAAAATTGTCCATTTATGTGGACAATTCCATATATGGCAAAGCATGTACATTCATATAAAACCGACATTCTAAAGTTCTTCACGAACCCAATACGTTCTTATTATGTTTATGGAAGAAAGTTAAAAAAAAATAATAAAAATAAAATAGAGAGAGGGAGAGAGAAAGAGAGAAAAAGGAGGAGATTTTTAATGTTTTGCAAAAATGTAAAGAACATGAAGCGATGCTAAAAAGGAGCAATTTAGATGCATGTAAATGAATTTATTTATTTTTTTATTGAATTGCGAAAGATGTATTGTTTTATGTATATTAGATGTATATTATTATTTGTGTATTTATTATGTGTATTATTTTATGTATATTAGATGTATATTCTTGCAATCTCGCAAATAGTTAGGATTATTTCGTTCTTGTTTCCCAAGGAGGAGAAGATGATAAGAGTTCTCAGTTTCAGTTTTAATCTTCAGAAAATATATTTTTAAAATCTGAAAAAAAAAGTTCGTAACACTGATACATCAACAGGCTGTGCGCCGAACATATGCAATTTGATACTTGTAAAACATGATGGCATATTTTTTATGTTTTATTGTTTCAACGGACACATGTTCTCCACAACTCAAGAGGCATAATAATTCAATACAATATAAAATGCTAATAGCTGCACATAAATTTTACACTCATTGTCTGACATTTTTGTCTGATTAGCGTTTGATCGTCAAATTAATATTCCGATTAATATGCAGGCCCACCTTATCTTTATTAGAATTTTAACGGGCGATCGTACGCTTACGTTGAATGCTCCTTTTTATAAATACCAAAATATGTTTGGTACCAATTCCAGTCTAAATTAATTCTCGTCAGTTGACAGTAGCCAGTACCTCATTTCATTCATGCTTCATCCAATATCATCTATATAGGGATGAATTACCATCTATATTTATCAGCTATATCATCTATTATCATCTATATTGATCAGCCGGATGTCTTTGACGTTTTTGTGTTGAGGTTAAAAGAAACATAAACAATTGATCTATGTTTACTAAATCCTCATTGATGACGCATGCTTCTAATTGCCTTACATACCTTTATACTTATTGTTAACAAAAGAGCCAATTTTTACAGCGGAGCAGCATTGATTAATTTGTATCGATGTGATGTTAATAATAAATTTAAATCGTCAGGTGCTGTGGTAGCATATAGATTTTCTTGCCGTGGACGAGATCTTTCAAATCATATTCCATTGAATCAATCAAATACTAAAATTATGATAATTAAAATTTCAACAAAGATATAATTTTTGTGCATATTCGAGCACATATCTCACACTTAATCTGTATGATATGATAAGAATTTTTGCAATTCACGTTAATGTTACATTTTCAGAATATGTTTTTAAAAAAGAAAAGGAGAAAAAAAAAATATTTTACGAATTAAATATTGAGAAAAAGAAGCTATTAGATATGGAAAGAAGAAAAGAAAAAAAATTGTTTTGGAAATCGCAATGTCTAATGAGTCACAGATCTAGATCTTATACACAAGGTTAACTTATAATTTAAAATCAAAATACATAACTTATGTTGTTCTGAATCCAAATCCACTTTCCATATTGTCATAACAGAAAGTACTAAAGATTTAGAATTAAATGAAATTATCATTAAAGACATAGAAAGAAAGAAAACTAACCAAACACAAAAATACTTAAATTATAAACAGCAGGATTTTAATGATCCTGAATAAAGAAATCGTAAATTCAACTTCAAATAACGGGTTTTAAAAAATATATATATAGAATCCACATTATAAAAAGAAACAAGTTTATTAATCAATTATTTTGTCATATAAAAAGTTATCCGTTGAAAAGTATTCTTATTTTTAAAAAAAAAACTTCAGAACTGTTAAATTAAAAATATGAAACGACTTTTCGAAGTCTGCACTTTTGCTTCTTTTCACTTTGCCTTCAAAAATCCATTTATTAGATGTTGAGTGAGATATTAAAATGGTACTCTTGGATTCAGATAAGTGATCAGAACGATAACAATAGAACATGATAATACGTTTCGAAGTTCGATGAAACTTTTCAAAACTTTTCCATTACTGGAAGCAGTAAAACTTAAGTTGAATGTCGGTATAATTTCTGATATATCTTTCGATGATAACGGCTAAGTAAATAGTCATTGCAATAGTTATTATATAAGAGACTTCCTAATATTCAAATATATGTGTCTCATAATATATATATATATACAACGACTTTAGTCGTTTTAAGTTATTAACATACGTTTGTTCGGAAAATTTCTTTAAAATTATTCCTAATACATATTGAATGGTAGATGATTTATACCATGTTAGTTTTTAATAGAAATATTACTGTAAATTAACTAAAGCCATTTTTTTTGTAATTTTTTTAACAAAGTATAAGCATAAATGACTCAATTAATTATGTTACTAATAAATAGATCGGAAACAAATGAATATAATAAAATAAAAGTCTGAATTAATTATAATTACAAAATTTACATTTATTCCACATTTTATACAAACAAAATAAATCATTTTATTGTGATAATGTCATTTTTTGATTGATAAATATTTTAAAATTGTCTGAATTTAGTAAATGCTTTCTTTAAACTATGAAAATTATTTAGATATAAAAGTAATATGTTACAAATAATTGATGGATGTGAGAAATAACTTTATATATACAACCAACAAACAGCATTTTATAAACTGTTGGATATCATAATTATAATTTTTAAACTTAAAATTTACAAATTCATATTATATTTTTAATGGATTAACCACATTCTAAATAATATTCTTAAGTATACTTATAAAAACTTATTTTTAAGCAATACATAAAGTAAAACAAAAATAGATATTCTAGCACAAATCTGGAAACTTCTGTATTTTTTCAATTCCTACTTTTAGTTCACACTCTCCCTATATATATCTTGCTTGTATTTTTTCTCAGCTAAAGTGCATTATTTTTTTTAATCAGTCATTCAAAACAAGGATGAGGAAATACAAGAGTATTTCCTACCTAGTGCATCAGAAGAATATATGGTCCATATAACATGAACTTCGAGTTTATTTTTTTTTTAATTGAAAGTCATGTCTGATGTAGAATATTCTGTTTTTGTGTCAATTGATAGGTTGAAGTCACATGCTACGACACAAAGATTGTACTTAAAGAAGCAATCAAAAATATCTGACTATTTTTTAAAAAGTGTTGAATAATTAAGCTCATAAAAAAAATATTGATTTGATGGGGGGGGGGGGTAGTAGTACTCTTAGATATAAAGTTTATGTGTATCTTTGATTGATCGTAGAGTTTTATTTTTTTTTAATTTATCTCTTCTTTTTGACAAAATAGTATATGTAATTCGAAGTTTTGGATATTTCGAATTTTTCTCTGGTCCCTTCAGCTTCGAATTATCCAAGTTATACTGTATATATATATATTTGAATATTAGGAAGTCTCTTATATAGAAACTATTGCAATGACTATTTACTTATCTCATGCCGTTATCATCGAAAGATATATCATAAATTATTCCGACATTCAACTTAAGTTTTACTGCTTCCTGTAATGGAAAAGTTTTGAGAAGTTTCATCGAACTTCGAAACGTATTATCATGTTCTATTGTTATCGTTCTGCTTACTTATCTGAATCCAAGAGAACCATTTTAATATCTCACTCAACATCTAATAAATGGATTTGGAAGGTACAGTGGAAAGAAGCAAAAGTACAGACTTCGAAAAGTCGTTTTATATTTTTTATTTAACAGTTCTGAAATATATATATTTAATAAGAATAAATTTCAACGGATAACTTTTTATATGACACAATAATTGATTAATAAAGTTTTTTTATATTTTGGATTCTCTCTCTCTCTCTCTCTCTCTCTCTCTCTCTATATATATATATATATATATATATATATATGTATATATTACCCCATCATTTGAAGTTGTATTTACGATTTTTATTTTCAGGACCATTAAAATCCTGTTGTTTATAATTATTATATATGGTTATTAAGTATTTTTGTGTTTGGTTTGTTTCCTTATTTCTATATCTTCTTTCTATATCTTCTTCCTATATATTAAATATTATAAAAATAAAATTTCTGATAGTCATTTATTTCTATATCGTTAGTACTTTCTGTTATGACAATATGGAAAGTGGATTTGCATTCAGAACACCATAAGTTATGTATTTTGATTTTAAATTGTAAGTTATCATATGTATTTGATTTGTGACTCTTGATTTCAACTTATTTTGTTGTATTAACTCAATCAATAAGTCTGTTTCACCCTTTATTTTTTTCTACATATCCTAATGAGATTTTCGGTCAAAGTTTAACTGTGGCAACTCGAAAAGTGGCTCTGGATCACAATCCGTATTAACTCGATACGTGGTCACCTTTATAAGGCAACGATTTTTTTTAGTTAGGTTTCTATGAAACGGAAAACTCTGTATAGTTTGTAAGTTTACGAAATGTAAAATTATAAACTTTTGCATAGCGATATTATTCTTATTTTAAATTAGCATAGAATTGCTTCTCGGTACTACATGTAAGAAATTAATTTAATCAGTTGAGAGTAGGAAGACATAAGATTGAGCCTACATCAAACCCCGTTTTAGCTTGAATCAATATTTTTCACGAAATTTGTTTGAATGCGAAGTTACTTGTAATACTAACAAATATTAAGAAAAAATGTCATGTTTGTTCACAAAGAAAAAAGCCTGAGAAATTGCATATTACCAAAACACATATTACTTTCATACTTCCCCCGACAATCTCGAAATGCATGGTAAATATTACCTTTTAAAACGCCACACAAAGCAAAAACATACAGCTTAATATCAGATAATTGTTCTTCTTTAATATATTAAAATACACAAAGTATTAAAAATATACATGAAAATATTATACGTTAGCTGTAAGAAGTTCAACAGAAATGAGTAAAATCGTTTAAAATTACTGATTTGCCAAATTTAGATAAAGCCTCGAATGCAAGGACTAACTTTATCTTAATTCCACAATCCATATTATGATAAAACTGTTAAAATGTCAATAGTGTTTTTAAATTAACAGAAAATGCTGTTAGAAGTTCTATAACCTATCTAATATTTATCTATAATCTTAATTAAAAAAAAATCGTATATATATGTATTTTTTTTTTTTTTTTTTTTTTTTTTTTAATGTTATTCTTAAAAGCAAATTTTTTTTCATATAAAAAATTTGTTCAAAATCAAAATATAAAGTTAATTTAAATAAAGGTCTTATGTTATAATATATTGTTTACAATTGTTTACAAATTGTTTTTTAAATTTTTGAAAAATTAATATCATTTGGAGGCTCAAAAGTCTTATATTAGGTGAGACGTAGCTGACCTTCGACGATTGCCTCAGGGCCCCATGTGCCCACTCTTCCTAAACTTTGGTTACTTTTCCATGTCGATTTTTTTTTCTTGTTGGTGGCCTTTTTTTTTTTTTTTTTTTTTTTTTTTTTTCCAT
The DNA here is from genome assembly GCA_963930645.1 of Salticus scenicus. Taxonomy (NCBI): domain Eukaryota; kingdom Metazoa; phylum Arthropoda; class Arachnida; order Araneae; family Salticidae; genus Salticus; species Salticus scenicus. The sequence continues at coordinate 123,794,383 of OZ005648.1, read as the reverse complement.
ATTGTCAGATTTTTCGTTTTGATTTTATACTATTTTGGTTGTTTTTTGACTATGTACGTATTTTGACCGTTTTTCCAATTGTTATCATTAATTGTTATGTTCATATAAAATTAAAAATTTCTTATTACCAGTCGTATTTAAGTTTTATAAACTCACCATTTTTTATTTTGAAATTTACTCTGTATACACACGCAAAAATAAATAAATAAAATATAATAAAACAAATTCTTATATACAGATTCTTAATATCAAATAAATTATAAATCATGTATTATACATCAGATTTAAAAAAAAAAAAAAAAAAAAAAAAAAAATGTCAGTAAAACATATATATATATATATATATATATATATATATATATATATATATATATTTCGTTTTTGTACCATTTAATTTTT